>JASVEL010004708.1:0-349582 GCA_032618575.1 Nicotiana noctiflora | reverse complement strand
TTATTGTGGAGAGTTTGACAATGCTGGTGCTATGATGAGTGTGGATGAGACACTGATGTGCTCTTTCCAGATATTAAAGCCGGCAGAGAAGAAGCCTAAGTTTGGATTTGGAAGCACCACTTATAAAAATGGAACTCTAACCAAAACAAAGGTAAATTTTTATTCATTGAATACATTTTGTTACACAGAAAAAGTTAGGGTGTCATTGGTCTATTGATCCTTGGTCCGTGGACCTGTAAAATATGGGATGGTGGATCGGGATTTGGTTAACTCATTGGGTTTTATGCAGTTGAAGTATTAGGCCCCTTTCGGCGGCCTAGGTTACACCTTTAGATTAAGAATACCCATAAGGAGGGAGTGTTTTCCAACAAGATGATCTATTTGGATCTTGATAGTCATTTAATTAGTTTTGATGACTGGATCTATTTGGACCAGTAAAAATTCTTTGCTTACCCTTAAGTTCCTTAATCTTCTTTGTGAAGATATATAAAAGGTAGTGGTACTTGGACGTTGAAATTCCAATGTTGAATGTATAGCATGCACTCACTTTTTCAGCCTCTCGAAATCATGTACGGTTCAGAAAGTTGCTCTATTATTCTTAGCAAAGTTACATTTTATCAACCTTGAAGAGTATCTTCCTGGTCCATCATCCCGTTGAAGTTCATAGCTCGATTATAACTTCCTTTATTTTCAGTAGGAAAGGCATAGGGTCAATGACTTTGTCTAAATCATCGCAACACGGGCTACTTCTGGAATTCATCAGTAATCTTAGGATTCAATACAAGTTTCAACTTTTTCTACATAGCACATTTAGGATCTCAGATTTCTAATCCAGTAAAGGCAGTTATGTAGAGACTGCATCAATTTCGTCGTGCTGTTTTTTCTTTTTATTCATATGCTTTTCTTCCTTTTCTCAGAGTCCTGGTGTCTATTTCATATTTCTTTTTTGCCACAGTATTGTTCTTTATATCCACATGCATTATTTCTCCATGCTCTCTTATTAGTGATAATTTAACAGACATCTACATTTGTTGCAGTCATTTCTCGGTAAAATAGGATGAGATGAACCAGACACTCAATAATGATTTTTACCTCAGTCAGCTCCATGGCATGCAGCCTCAGCCTCGTCAGGTATCAGGCTCGGGTTGGAAGCATCAAAGATGACTCAGAAGCTAAGATACCTATGCATGATAGGAATCGGGAAATTTGTAACAATTCTGATTGATGTGTATAATATAAACCAAAATCTGGTGAACGCGGCCTCTAGTATTCACCAGAAAAAAGGTTTACCAACCTTTTCACCCTCTTATTCAGGGAACTTTCGTGTGCAGTCTGATACAGGAGAAAGGATGATACCAGTTATGTGTAGGAGTGTAAATGAGTCGGGCTGTTTGTGAACAAAAGTTCAGCTCAAGCTCGTTTATTGAACGAGTTGAGCTGAGCTTGTGCTCAGATTTCAGCTTGAAATAGTTATCAAGCTAAGCTCAATGAAACTCAGGTTGTTTGTTAGTACATGGACATTTTACGTTGCAAATATATGTATCTGTTTGCGTGATATATACGTACGTGCGCGCGCACACACTCTTTCTCAGTCTCTCTGTGTGTGGTGCTCTCCCAATATTGTACTCAGTTGAGAGTACGGTTGCTCAAGCAGGAGACGTTTAACAACAACCCCTTAGTTTCAAATAAGTTAAGATCGATTATATGAATTATCACCGATTATTTTACTCTATTTTTCTGGAAACAACCTTTCTGTCCTTTTCGGGGTAGGGGTAATGTCTGCGTACATTCTACTCTTCCCAGACACCACTAGTGGGATTTTACTGGGTATGTTGTTGTTTTATTTTACTCTAATTAAATTCGTCTCAGGACAACCGGAGATATTCAACAACCATACTAAAATAGTTTGGGAACTTTGCTTTTCTTCTAATCCTGCTATCCTCTCTCATTTTTGTCCCTGTAAATACATTCCAAAGTTTGAGTCTTCACCAACTATTTTGAGAGCTTCATATCATAGGAGGAGTGCGTATCAATTCGTTAGGTAATGGTAGGTTTTTAGACTAGGTTACTATATATGAAATTGGAATCAAGCATTAGGATTGGCTGCCTACGTCACACTTAGGTATGGTATAGCCCTTTTCCGGACCTTGTGTGACAGAATACTTTTTGCACCAGACTCTACTCTTTTACTATGGAACCGGAAGTGTCGAAAAATATGTTCTATAAAAAAGGAGAAAATGATTTTTGAGGTGAATTTATTAGTACTGCATGCATGGGAATTCTGAGAAACTTCATTGCTTGTCCTGTATATGCTAATTAATAATATTGAGTATTAGTTACTAAGAACACATAAAGAATCTATAGTTTCTTTTAAAAATCTCCTTATTGTGGACTTAGTAATTTAGTGTATACCATGCTACGTTCATTAGAAAAATAGAAACATGACTTATACAGATGTATCATATCAATGCTATCATATGTTTTTTGTGTCGCAAGGGTCCCTTTAGTATGAAAACATCTGATCTGAAGTTGCTCTTACAGTTAGCTATTAATTATTTATTTGGAAGATTTGACTATACAAGAGTTTGAAAAAGGTGAAAATTTGAACAGTAAGCTAAATATACAGAAAATATAGAAGTTCAACGCATTATTAAATTAATTTTTTTTGACACAATCAAAGCATGACATACAAATGACTAAAGCCTAACAAAGTATGATCTCAATATCTATTATAAGATTACGTAGGTTAGAGTTGATCAACAATTTATAATACGTACTGTTAATAAAACATCCATCAATCCAGCTAAAGCCTAGAGGAGGGTTGGAAAAAATTTGATACTCTTAAATTTACTAATCAAGTTACTATAATATAACTCTCTATATGTTATGTTAATGTTTCCTCTTCATTTAAACCTATTAACTTCAAATCTTAATTACAATTTTAATATAGCTCCGATATTGTACAAATTTGAGCAATGAAGTATAACGAAAATGTATCAAGTAAACAAATGTGAAACTACTAATATACGAAACAAAGGTACAAAATCATAAGTCTTGTATTCTTTTGAGATTGTCTCTTCCTCAATCGCAAGTTTTTAATAAAGCATCTAAGATTTTGATCATTAACCGATGACTTTGAAAAGTTAAAGAAAATTGACTTTAAATAGTAAAGTGACATAAACAAATTAAATTATGTGTAATAACGTTGTTGTGCTATCTTTTTTCACAGTCTTGGGACGACATTGATGTTGTTTTGGGATCAATAAAGTGGAAGGGGACGCCATAATCGAAATATATCTCATATTACACTAATATTATAGAGCTGAATTTAATGCAAAACTTGCATTCCAACAAGGTTTTATATAGATGCGATCATACCAACATTAATGCATCGGATTCATCAGAAGTCCGAAGTTAAACGTACCCTGCCACTTCAAAGCGATTTACCTAAAAAAACTACACATTTTACAAACAAGATTAACCTTGTTTGCTATATTCCATAATAAGATTGTCGACGTAATAACTCTCAATATACATATATATAACCATCGAGTTAAGGGTTTGTAAAAATTGAAAATAATGGAAAGAACATGAAAATTTAACAACTATAAATGTATACCTCATATATACAGACGATTTTATAATGACTCACCTACGTCTGGCTCAAGTTCCACTAAATGGTACATAGAACCACTTGATTTAGATATGGACCATTCGAAAAGTGGACTAACTTTGCCTAAACAGACTTCTGACTCTTAGAATATATGAATTTCATATTTCAACAAAATATCTCGACATATAAAAAGTACAAGGGAAAAGAGAGTCAGAGATTAAGACTTAATGATACTTGCGTGCTAACTTCCTTTTATATGATTTTTAGCCTTTTTTTAGTTGTCATAACACTACTATTACTACTGTAGTAGAAACACTATTTTTTGAAGTAGGTTAATTAGATTTCAATGCAAAAAGAATATGATGTTTGGTGTTGGTATTTAAAAAATCTTTCGCTCCTTATTTTGCTCTCTACTTGTCTATCATCTAATGGCCTATTGCTTTATTTAATTAATTGGCCTAACCTCGGCCTTTTTTGTGTCTATGTTGTTTATCTTATGATTGGAGACTTCTTTCAACCATACTTGAAAGCAAACTATTTTATAAATCAGTTCACAATGTGGCTGAAAGTGTGCTTTCTTTTCCCAACCTTTTATAATTTTTGATATAAAATTTATATTAATATCTGATTTTTTTTTTTGCATCGGTTGTCTTATTATCTTGATGTTGTAATTACATTTTTTTTCACAGCTACTTTGCTACTGTATTTCTTTTTAAAACTGCTACGGTTATGATTATGATTACCTTGAGCTGATAATCTATCATAAACAATCTCTTTATCTACACAAGGTAAGGGGTAAAGGTCCGCGTACATTCTATCCTCCGCTGGCCCAACTTGTGAGATTACATTGAATATATTGTTATTGTTGTTGTTACAAATTTTGACAAACAATATACTTGTGATCATAAGTAATGGATAGTATATCACATCGAATGGATCATAACATATGATTTTGTGTTATTTAAGCCTTTTGAACTTTTGAGAAAACTTAAATAGCAGTTGTATCCATTACTTGTATAAGCCAAAACATATCTTTGATATAGGCAAGCCACGTCCATGATACCTTCGTCGGATGTCACGTACTATCAGTAAGGTCTTAACAAAGATTTGCCTGAGGTCGAAGTAGCACGGAAGCGATGAAGGGCGCGGTCCAAGAGTCGGCAAAGATCAAGGTCATAAAGTCATCATAGATCAAGGTTGAAGTTGAGCATCTTAGCCAAAGTCATAATGGCTAGTTTAAGATCAGACATAAAAGAGAATATTCTAGTGGATATTCTCTGCACCTCCACTACTAGGGTTTTTAGGAACATGCTCCCTATAAATAGAAATAGACACAATGATAAGAGGAGGATTCACTTGTAAGAAAACACATCGACTTTATAAGTTCGACGCAACTTGAACAACACCTACCGGCCCTCCTCCGCACCTAAACAAAGGTTAAGTTCGACTAGCTCGAACAACACCCATCGGCCCTCGATCGCAATTTAACGAAAGGTTAAGTTCAACCCAACTCGAACAATACCTATCGGCCCTCAGCCACATTTAAAGAAAGGTTAAGTTCGATCGAGCTCGAAAAATACCTATCGGCCCGCGGGCGCGATTTAATAAAAGGTTAAGATCAAATGCATTCTTATAACACCTATTAGCCCCCAGCGCACGATTTAAGAAAAGGTTAAGTTCAACCCAGTTCTAACAAATAGCTGTCGGCCCTCGTCCACAGCTTGGTAAAAGATCAAAATCAACCAAGTTTAAACAACACCTATCAACCACATCTAAATGAAGAGGCACATCCGACCTACATAAGCAAAGGGCAAATACAGCCCATAAATATTCATCAACAAGGCTACAACTAACTAGAAGGAAACGACAATAGAAGGAACACAAATCATAACAAGCAAACAACAAAAACAAAGTACACAAGTGCGAAAACAAGTAACAAGTATTGAAGAAGGAGCATAAAACAACTTAAACATTCATATATGAATAATGAGTTCATTACAAAGGCTCCTAAAGGTGCTGGCAAAAATATATAAAAAAGCCTAAAAGAAAGATTATTGGCCCTCACCATCACAACTCTCTGCGCTTTTATCACCTCGGTCCTCGGTGTCATCGCCACCTTCGCCCTGAGGGTAAACGGTATCATACCAGGTGGTCTGTTCAAGCCGGTCTACGGCCTCTTCCCCATCCTCCTCTTCAGGGCGAGGTATGGATAGATCATATCAAACGAGCTTTACGAGCCTTAACCCAGGCATCCTCAAGGACAACCTCAGAAATTGAGCTTGTTGCATGTAAGTCCCAAAATGCATCTAACTAGGCCTCAGCATGGACCCACTCCTCATATAAATCCCGAGGTACACTGGGAAAATCAAAATTATGGGAAGAGGACAACCGTGCAAGTAGTTAAGCCTTCTCGTCCTCTAGAGCGGTCACTATCATAAAAGAAGGAGTTGTCCTTCTCCAACTCCCCGATCCTCTTTAGCTTTCATTGTTGATTAATCATTTTCATGCTCGACCCAAATAGTATTATTCGCCAACTCGAACATATCCTCCTTCTTCCGAGCGTCCAAACGAGAGGACTCTGCCTTCTTAAGTTCCTCCTATTTTTTAGAAATCTCGTCGTTGAGGACTTCTAATAAAAATCGGCACTTTTTGAGTTGCCCTCGCAATTCAACTACTTGGGCTTGAAGATCACTACATTGAGCCTTTACGCCCCTTCTAATCTCAAGCTTTTCCTCCCTACTTCTCAACCTCCCCCCGAGGATATTGCATTTCCCTATGGCCTGCACCAGCTCCTCGTCCTTTTTCTTCGAGTCTTATCTCAGAACGACAAAGCAAAGACAACTTCAGAGATCCCGACACTTGTTGCGGTAGTTGCGATACTTAGTGTATTATTTTTCAGCTTCATGAATATCCCTTTTCACCCTCCCGGAGCTCTCAATTTCCAATACCGATGTCTACAAACAAAAAATAGAGAGAAGAGAGATAAAAAGGTCAGAAGTTAGAATGCTCTAAAATGTTGGGAAAAGTTCATATAACATTTACCCTAAGAGACAGTCTAGTATTCTACTCGACAAGGCGCTATCATTTATCTCCTTGTGGGTCTTACCCTCAACATCAAAACAGAGTGGACCAGGGCAGGGACTACCTTCTCAGTGTCCACCAATAAGTCACGATCCATAGGGATGGTGATAGTCCTCGAACCCTCCTTTAACCTCACCTCGAGCTGGGTAAGCCCATCGTGGATCATCCTCAGGTGTCCATGTCAACATCAAAACCTAAGTCGTCACCATCTTCAGTAATATTTTTGCCCATGTTGTCGGTAGGTAAAGAAGTGTCGGTGGCTGTCCGAAAGGTTGAAGCCTCTTTTCACCGCCAAAGGTCACGACCTCCAGAAGCCTCCCCCCGGTCTCCATCAAATCTGAATTTTGAGACACGCCTACATTAGCTTCTATTGGTCTTGAAGCCTCGAGACTCAGTTTAATATCATCAATCACAAAAATTGCTATTATCTCACGCAAAGAGAAATCCCCTTTCCGTCGCATCACTTCTCCACCCACATCGACAAAACACATTTTTTGAGGTTGAAGGTCCCTGTCGCTGGGAAAATGCTCATTGTCTTCATCAATGAGTGAATATAGAGGAGGGAGAAAAGTCTTAGCGGCTGGAGCAGAAATAGAGGTGGAAGCAACAAAGGGTGGAAATGAGATGAAGGTAGAAGCAGTTGTATCTAGGACAAGGGCGGAGACTAAAACCATGGCCCTCCTATTTCAGAATAAGGGTTTTAGGGCTCTCAACCTCCTCGTAGACCCTGTCACCGAACCTAAAGAAAATTGAGAAAGGAAGAAATCAGCAAAGGGAGTAGACATAGGCGAAAGAACCACGGCATCAACAGTAGGGAATAGGTTATTTTCCGAGGGAAGAAATGGCCTGAATCTCTAAGAAACACTCAACCAATCATGTATCCCCGCCGTATGAGGAAGGATCTGCCTGAACCAATCGGCAGTGTGGGTCACCATATGGAGAGATCGAGTAGTAGCTGCAGAAAAGGGAAAACTGATTAACCAAACATTTCCCCCCGCTGTGGCGAAGGTTCAACAACTTCCCTCGATAGAAACTAGGGGCGAAGAGATGGATCAGGTGACGCGCTGTTATGTCAACATTGGCCAATTTAGCAAATTTCGTCAACATCATGACTACCTTAAGGATATAAAGGGAGAGTTGTACCAGACATACGTTGTATTAGCAGTATAACTCTTCTATCAACGACAGCAAGGGAAACGAATAGCTGATTATGGTCGAATACGCATAAAGGGCGTAGAAGCTGGGACGATGAACCTATATGTTGTTGTTGCCCGCAAGGAGAAAATTCACGTGACAAGATAGGTCAAGCCTAGCCTTGAATTTGGTTAGTCGCTCAACCATTAATTTAGATTTAAATCTCTCCGCCACCACTTCAGGCTCCCCGTGGAAGCCGGGTTTAGCGTCGGGGCATTGAGGCACGACTTCCTCTACAGTGGGACTCAAAATATATCTAGAGGGATAGAATGATCTTTCATATAGATATCTGATGAGAGGTACGACATTGTTTAGAAAGAGGTAGAGAAACAAAGAAGACAACAGAGAATTGAAAGGGTTCGGTAAAAAAAGGAGAACCTCTGATTATAAAGTAGTAGGAGTGTGAAAAAGTTTCAAAATTAACAAATCACCCCTATTTATGAGGATGGGGGCGCCAAAATCAAAATGGCAGGCCATGATTAGCACGAAGATTGAAACGGCAGAACCCATCAAGTTATATGCGAATCTACGCCTTACGTCGAGAAACAAAATCATCAAGACGCATGATGTCATGATATCACTCTTTCTCTTAGACCATATAGCTCTAATAAATTTCCCAAAAAATTCAAAGAATTCAAAATATGCGGCCTTCAGAGAGCCACGTCGCTTGATCAATACGATGACTACGACCTGTATAGCTAGCTCGATAAGCTTGACCACAAATGACATTATCCGCTCATCGACCTTGCCCGTGAGGACGATCTCGATAAGTGGAGGTACTAACTGTATGGGCCAAAAATATCTTTGATATAGGCATGCAACGTCAACACCATGATAGCATTTATCAGACGCCACGTGCTATCAGTAAGGTCTCAACAAAGCTTTTCCCCAGGTCGAAGTATCCCCGACGCGATAAAGGGTGCTGTCGAAGAGTCGACAAAGATAAAGGTTGTGAAGTCATCATAGATCAAGGTTGAAGTCGAGCATCTTAGATAGAGTCATAACGGCTAGTTTTAAGATAAGACGTAAAAAAAGAATATTCTAGTGAAAATTCTCTATACATATACTATTAGGGTGTCTAGAACATGTTTGCTAAAAATAAAAAGATACACAATTATAAGAGGGGGATTCACTTGTAAGAAAACACATTGACTTTATAGAGAGAATTAGAACATATTACAGCTATACAAAAATAATCTTTTTACTAAGATTCTTATCGAACTTTTTCACTCGATCCAAGAACAACATGAGTGTTTTATGGCTTATCAATCATCATTCATTGTGAGAAAGAATATTCACGAATTTCACCCCTTTTCGGCCACTCATACATTTTTACTTATTTAAATGGTATTTATTGCCATTTATCATTATTTAATGCTATTTTCCATCTTTTTGATCATTGATTGTTATTAGTGCTCGCATTCATTACCATTCAGTCAATATACATATTAACAGTTATAAAATCGGTAACTTTATATTAGCTAAAACTTACTCTTCTTTATTTAAATTTAATTAGTTTAACCTAAAATTTAAATTTTGGATCAAACATTACTTTGTGTGGAATTTGAAACAACGAACAAGGAATTAAGAGAGCTCCAATTAATGATCACTTTTTAGGAAAGCTACGAAGATGATAAGCTTAACAAATTTGGAAGTTGTCATATTTCGACTTCTTTTAAGAAAAATTCGGAAAGAGAAGGAAAGGCACCAGGAGAAAAAGGGAGCAGTAAAAGGTAAGTGTTGTAAAATAAAAACAATGCAATAAAATGTAAATAAGAAGAGATAGAAAGAAGGGAGAAGAGTTTTGTTCTTTCACTTTGGTGTATTTTTCCATTGCAATTATATGGCCTTATATAGGCATAAAAAGCAAAGAAGATTGACATAAAATAGGAGATTTAATCTTTCAATTATTCACAACATGGACATCCAATGTAGTATCCAATGTAGCATCCAATGTACAAATTATTCATAACACTCCCCCTTGGATGTCCATGTAACATAATGTGTCTCACTAAGAACTTACAAAAAAAATATTGGGATGTACATAGTTATTTATAATACATTGCTTGCTGCCTCATTAAAAACCTTACTAAAGAAAACCCAGTGGGACAAAACCTTGGTTAAGGAAAAGAGTGCAGCATGTACTTACTCCCCCGATGAAAAATCACTTAATGTTTCGAAGACGACGCATTCCAATCTTATATATCAGCTTTTCAAATATTGAGGTTGGTAATGCCTTAGTGAACAGATCAGCCAAATTATCACTTGAACGAACTTGTTGTACATCTATTTCACCGCTCTTCTGAAGATCATGAGTGAAAAAGAATTTTGGTGAAATGTGTTTTGTTCGATCTCCTTTGATATATCCTCCTTTCAATTGAGCTATGCATGCAACATTGTCTTCATACAATATTGTTGGAATATTCTCTTTCGAAGAAAGACCACATGTTTGCTTGAATGTGTTGAGTTATAGATCTTAACCAAACACATTCTCGACTTGCTTCATGAATGGCTATTATCTCTGCATGATTTGAAGAAGTAGCAACTATAGTTTGTTTTGTCGAACGCCATGATATGGCTGTACCTCCACTTGTAAATAAATAGCCTGTTTGAGATCGACCTTTGTGTGGATCAGACAAATATCCTGCATCTACATAACCAATCAATGATGGCTTGGATTCATTTGAATAAAATAAACCCATATCAATGGTCCCTTGGAGGTATCTAAATATATGTTTAATACCATTCCAATGTCTTTGTGTTGGCGAAGTACTAAATCTTGCCAATAAGCTTACCGAGAAAGCTATATCTGGTCGGGAATTATTAGCAAGATACATTAATGCCCCAATTGCACTAAGATATGGTACTTCGGCACCAAGAAGCTCTTCTTCATTTTCATGAGGTCGGAATGGATCTTTCTTTATATCAAGTGATCTCACAACCATCGGGGTACTCAATGGATGTGCTTTATCCATATAGAATCGCTTTAAAATCTTTTCGGTGTATGTTGATTGATGGACAAATATTCCATCTTTCATATACTCAACTTGTAGACCAAGACAAAATTTTGTCTTTCCAAGATCTTTCATTTCAAATTCTTTCTTCAAACAGTCTACTGTTTTTGGAAGCTCCCCAGGAGTTCCAATGATATTTAAATCATCAACATATACGGCGATTATAACAAATTCGGATCCAGACCTTTTTATAAAGACACAGGGACAAATTGGATCATTCTTGTACCCTTCTTTCAACAAGTATTCACTCGGACGATTGTACCACATACGACCTGATTGTTTCAATTCGTACAAAGATTTCTGAAGCTTTATTGAACAAGTTTCTTGAAAACCTTTATATGCTTCTGGCACTTTAAATCCCTCAGGTACTTTCATAAAAATTTCGCTGTCTAATGATCCATACAAATAGGTTGTAACAACATCCATTAGATGCATATCAAGTTTTTCTTGCACTGCCATATTTATGAGATACCTGAAGGTGATAGCATCCACTACAGGAGAATATGTTTCCATATAATTAATTCCAGGCCTTTGGGAAAATCCTTGTGCCACAAGTCGTGCTTTATATCTAACGACTTCATTTTTATCATTTCGTTTTCGCACAAAAACCCATTTATACCCTACTGGCTTTATGCCTTCAGGCGTTCGAACTATGGGTCCGAAGACTTCACGTTTTCCAAGTGAAGTTAACTCTGCCTGGATAGCATCTTTCCATTTTGGCTAATCATTTCTCTGTCTACATTCATTGACAGATTTTGGTTCAAGATCCTCATCTTGTTGCATTATTTCAATAGCAACATTATAAGCAAAAATGTTATCGATAACAATATTATTTCGGTTCCATCTTTTCCCGGTTGAGACGTAACTTATTGATATCTCTTCATTTTTATTATTTTCAGGTACCTGGACCTCCCCCAAGGTCTTATCATTTGTTACATCTTGGGGCTCTTCTTGAGCCACTACCTCTGTGTTATGTTTACTTTGATAACTTGCTCCTTTTCTTCTTCGAGGATTTTTGTCTTTAGAACCGATTGGTCTACCACGTTTCAAGCAAGGCTTAGGCTCATTTGCTTTAATTAATTGTCCTTCCGGGATATCAACTCGTATTGGAGCATTAGCAGCTGGAATAAGTGACTTAGTCACCCTTGGTAGGTTAGTGAATGCATCTGGCAATTGATTTGCAATATTTTGCAAATGAATAATCTTTTGAACCTCTTGTTCACTTTGATTTGTTCGAGGATCTAAATGAGACAACGATAATGCATTCCAATGCATCTTTATTTTTAGCTTCTTACTTTCTCCCCCTAATGTTGGATATACTAATTCATCAAAATGGCAATCAGAAAATCTTGCCGTAAATAAATCTCCAGTCATTCGCTCTAGATATTTTATAATAGAAGGAGATGCATATCCAACATATATCCCCAACCTTCTTTGGGGACCCATCTTTGTGCGCTGTGGTGGAGCAATTGGAACATATGTCGCACAACCAAAGATCCTAAGATGGGAAATATTTGGCTCATGACCAAAAGCCAACTGCAATGGGGAGACTTTATGATAACTTGTGGGCCTTATCCGCACAAGTGTTGCTGCGTGCAAAATAGCATGACCCCATATTGAAATGGGAAGTTTTGTTCTCATAAGCATTGGTCTAGCAATTAATTGGAGGCGTTTGATCAATGATTCCGCTAGACCATTTTGTGTATGAACATGAGCAACCGGATGCTCAATTGTTATCCCAGTTGAAATACAATAATCATTAAAGGCTCGGGATGTAAACTCACCAGCATTGTCAAGACGAATTGTCTTTATTGCATAATCTGGAAATTGTGCTCTTAACATTATTATTTGAGCCAACAATCTCGCAAATGCCATATTGCGAGTTGATAGTAAACACACATGTGACCATCTTGTAGATGCATCTACCAAAACCATATAATATTTGAATGGTCCAAATGGAGGGTGAATGTGCCCACATATATCACCCTGTATACATTCCAGAAATGCAGGGGATTCCATCTTAACTTTAATAGTTGATGGTCTAATAATTAATTTTCCTTGAGAACATGCAGCACAAGAGAATTCCTTAAATTGAGGAATCTTTTGATTCTTCATTGCATGTCCATGTGAATTCTCAATTATTTTACGCATCATATTAGAACCAGGATGGCCCAATCGGTCATGCCAAATAATAAAATTATCTTGATTAGTAAACTTCTCATTTACTACGGCATGTGTTTCAATCCTGCTAATACTTGTATAGTACAAGTCGGAGGAAAGAGCAGGTAACATTTCAAGCACATATTTCTTACTGGACATTATTGTAGTAATATAAAGATATTCAATCTTTTCATTATTGGTAGTCTCAATATGATAGCCATTTTGGCGAATATCTTTGAAACTTAATAAGTTTCTTTGAGATTTACTACAATATAGTGCTTCATCAATAGCCAAATTTGTTCCTCCTGGTAGTAATAAATTGGCTCTTCCAGAACCTTCAATTAATCTTGTACTACCGGATATTGTATTAACATCCGCTTCTTTCATTACCAAATAAGAGAAATATCTCTTATCTTTTATAATAGTGTGTGTTGTAGCACTATCCAGAAGACATATATCATCTTTATTAATCTTGAGTCCAAGTGAAGACTGGGAATGTTCATATTCTTCACAAAAAAAAGGACAAATAATACATTATAAGAAATATGAAAGTCAAGCAAAAAAAAAAATATTAAGAAATACATTAGGAATGTAGAAAACTAGCAACACATGATGCATTAGGAAAATATACTCAAGAAAAATAAACTAGTTGCAAATATAAAAATAACAACTTTTATAGCTTCATTCCCCAGTAAGATGATTAGTTCTTCAGTCAGTATCCTCAAAGAAGTCTCCAACTTCTAAATGAGTAATATTTGTTAGGTCTTCAAAATCATCATCTTTATATGCAAGATGTGCCTTAGAATCATATTTATTTGAGGGACCTGCTTCATCATCATTATTTTGAAAGGTCAAGTGTGCCTCCACATTATTTTCCCTTTTCTTGAGAGAGGCTTGATAAAGTTTAACAAAATGCTCTGGCGTACGACAAATGCGTGCCCAATGACCCCTCATACCACATTAGTGACACATACTAGCTTTACCTTTTGAATGATTAATTTGAGAACCCTTGTTGTTCTCCAATTTATTTCCACCATAATGACGATAATTGTTTCGCCCCCTGCCACGTCCACGTTTATGACCATGTCCACGACCACGGTAATTATTTTGTTTTCTTTCAAACTTATCATATGTTACTACAGCATTCACTTCCGGAAATGGAGCTGACCCAGTGGGACGGGCTTCATGATTTTTCATTAACAGAGTATTATTCTGCTCAACCACGAGTAGGCATGTGATTAACTCAGAATATTTCTTAAAACCTTTTTCACGGTATTGCTGTTGTAGCACCATATTTGAAGCGTGAAAAGTAGAAAATGTTTTTTCCAATAAGTCCTCATTTGTGATAGTGTCTCCACATAATTTTAATAGAGAACTTACTTTAAAGATAGCAGAATTATACTCACTTACGGTTTTAAAGTCTTGCAACCTTAAATGTATCCACTCATACCGAGCTTTCGATAATACCGTAAGTTTTAGGTGGTCATATCGATCCTTTAAACTAATCCATAATTCAAGTGGATCTTTTACAGTTAAATATTCAGTTTTTAACCCTTCATGTAGATGATGACGAAGAAAAATCATGGCATTTGCTTTATCCCGATTTGATGCTTCATTTCCTTGTATAATAGTATTTCCAAGACCTTTAGCGTCAAGGTGAATTTCAGCATCAAGAACCCATGATAAATAGTTCCTCCCGGTGATGTCAAGTGCAACAAATTCAAGTTTTGATAAGTTTGACATAGTGAAAACTTAATCAAATATGGCTCAACTTAGCGGGAGTTAAGAATAAAATTAGAGCTTCGTGCTGATAACGTGTTGTAAAATAAAAGCAATGCAATAAAATATAAATAAGAAGAGATAGAAAGAAGGGAGAAGAGTTTTGTTCTTTTACTTTGGTGTATTTTTCCATTGCAATTACATGGCCTTTTATAGGCATAAAAAGCAAAGAAGATTGACATAAAATAGGAGATTTAATCTTTCAATTATTCACAATATGGGCATCCAATGTAGTATCCAATGTAGCATCCAATGTACAAATTATTCATAACAGTAAGTTTTTATATTAGCCAATTATGGGACATTTTTCACTTGCCTTTAATAACCTCATCGTTTATGCTTGATGCCAAATTGGGGATATAACCTTGGCCAATTATGAGACACTTTTGTCTAAACTTGCTACTAAGTGGGCGTTTGGACATAAAAATTGTAAAATTACAGGAAAAAGTAAAAAAAACAATCAAGTAAAAGTAATATTTAAAAATTAGAGTTGTATTTGGCCATAAATATAATTTTGGATTATTTTTGAATATTTGTGAGTGATCTAAAGTGCAAAATTTGAAAAGCAAATTTAGGAGTTTTTCAAATTTTTGAAATATTTTGAAATTTATTTGCAAGTGAAAATTAAAAAATTTATGGCCCAACACTAGTTTTGAAACAAAAAATTAAAAATAAATTTGGGAAAAAATTTATTTATTTTATGGCCAAACGGGCCCTTCTAATTAGATTTGGATATTCCCACTGTATTAGAGTTGTAGTCCATTGTATCCTAGGTTAGGTTGTTTAGATTTCCTTGTTGGCACATTAGAATATAACCGACATTTAAAGAAAATTTTAAATTAGTGACGAAGGCAAAAATTTTACTAAGGAGATTAAAATACTGCTTTCTTGTATTTAAGAGATTCAATAATTTTTATATACAAATAAAAAGATTCTTCACTTATATATGTAGTACAATTTTCAGCGAAACAGATATAGTTACACTACGTTAAATTGGACTTCACTTTTCATGTCTAACAATACCATAGAATCGTGAATTACAAATTAAATCACTATAGTACTCCATTTGTCACTTTTTTTTAGCTCAAGCAACTTCAAAATGAAGGCAAATATCTAGCACATTTCTGAACTACAGAAGAGTGGTATAATGGTAATTTAACCATTATTCCAGTCCTATGAATGATATTGCTGCCTTTTATTGACTGAACTGTGTTTGATTAGCCTATAAAGTCTAATACCTGCCACATTCACTGACTTTAGTTTTTCAAATTTCAAATTTCAAATTTCAAATATACTACTAGGTTTCAATTTGTCAACAAAGATCGAGCATTGATGTAGTGTAAACTGAAAAAGGGATGCATAAACTGCAAAGATAGTAAATTTTTGTGGCCTTTGAACTTCTGTGTCATCATCTTTGACATCATACTGAAGTTAACATAACAATAATTACCATGCCTCAGTCAGAAGCAAATTCGAATTGGTTATATGGATTCTATATATTAAGCTCACCTCGAATCAAATAAAAATAAAAAATAAAACCAAAAAGACTAAAGAATTTTATATCTATTTTCTAATTTCATGTAAATTTGTACGTACGTAACTAAAAAATAGCGACATTGATTGATGAACTATGGAAATAAAGGTTAAAAGCTAGTAATTATTTTGAGAATTGAGAATGAGAGCAAAGGTATAATAATGGGAGAGGACCGCTGTTGAAGACTTGACTAAGTCAATAACTCTACATAATAGAGGGGTGGAGAACCGAAATAATGTTCAAAAACACAAAAAATACCAAAATAAACCAAAAAAAAAAAAATACATAATTAACCATTTCGCAGTATAAAACTGCGAAATGTACAAACGTCCGTTTGTACATTTCGCAGTTTTATACTGCGAAATGTATTAAAAAATTTTTTTTTTTTAGAAAAATAGGCCGTTACAGTTAATGAATAAAAAATTTTTTTTTTTAAAAAATAAGGCATTTACCAACCTTGCGAGGTTCCTCTGAGTTTTCCAACAGCGAATTGCATTTCGCAATATAAAACTGCGAAATGCCTACTCTTGCTATATCCGCCCGCCCCTTCTCCTTCCTCTCCTCCACTCTCAAACTTCAATTCTTTTAAAATTCCCCTCGGCGCCCCCTCAAATTCCCTTCAAATTTTTGCCAAAATTTTGATTTCCAAGTCCCACCCGTCCCCTTCAAGTGCAATATAAGTGGGGCCCACCCGAAGATACCTGTTGGACACGAATTCGGTAACAAAATTTCAGTTTTACAACTTTAATTTGAGGTATTTGAATAAATTTTATTTTATAATTTATTAGAAAATATGTTAATGTTGGTATATTTATTGTTTTAGTATTACATTAATATGTTAATTGTATATCATGTTAGCGTAGAGCCTGTTAGCATAGAGCCTGTTAGCGTAGAGCTTGTTAGCGTAGAGCCTTGTAGCGTAGAGCCTTATTTAATTTTAGCGTAGTCTTTTAGTATGAAAATATTAAAATTGAGATTTAGAATAATTAATCATTAATATGTGGTCCCGGGCCTCAAAAATCAAGCCTGGAACCTTTAAACAACCGTTATATGAAATTATACGTAATTTAATTAATTAAGTTAACAAAATTATGAAAATATTAAAATTGAGATTTATAATAATTAATCATTAATATGTGGTCCCGGGCCTCAAAAATCAAGCCTGGAACCTTTAAACAACCGTTATATGAAATTATACGTAATTTAATTAATTAAGTTAACAAAATTATGAAAATATTAAAATTGAGATTTATAATAATTAATCATTAATATGTGGTCCCGGGCCTCAAAAATCAAGCCTGGAACCTTTAAAAACTCGTTATATTAAATTATACGTAATTTAATTAATAAAGTTAACAAAATTATGAAAATATTAAAATTGAGATTTATAATAATTAATCATTAGTATGTGGTCCCGGGCCTCAAAAATCAAGCCTGGAACCTTTAAACAACCGTTATATGAAATTATACGTAATTTAATTAATTAAGTTAACAAAATTATGAAAATATTAAAATTGAGATTTATAATAATTAATCATTAATATGTGGTCCCAGGCCTCAAAAATCAAGCACTGGAACCTTTAAACAACCGTTATATTAAATTATACGTAATTTAATTAATTAAGTTAACAAAATTATGAAAATATAAAAATTGAGATTTATAATAATTAATCATTAATATGTGGTCCCGGGCCTCAAAAATCAAGCCTGGAACCTTTAAAAACCCGTTATATTAAATTATACGTAATTTAATTAATAAAGTTAACAAAATTATGAAAATATTAAAATTGAGATTTATAATAATTAATCATTAATATGTGGTCCCGGGCCTCAAAAATCAAGCCTGGAACCTTTAAAAAACCGTTATATTAAATTATACGTAATTTAATTAACTAAGTTAACAAAATTATGAAAATATTAAAATTGAGATTTATAATAATTAATCATTAATATGTGGTCCCAGGCCTCAAAAATCAAGCCTGGAACCTTTAAACAACCGTTATATTAAATTATACGTAATTTAATTAATTAAGTTAACAAAATTATGAAAATATAAAATTTTTCTATGTAATAATTAATTTTTCTTATTTATAGTACACGACATGGCATCTCGTCAACTTGCACACCCTGGACCTTTGGCAGCAGGATTATTAGTACTGCAGGGTGACCATAGATCTGAGTCTATTTGGCACGGCCATCTAGCTCTTCAGACTATACGCCCCAGGAGGCCGGACGATCTGTGGGAGTTTTTGGCGCAGCATCCATTTCATCCACGAGTAGTAGACCTTCTACAGCAGACCGGCTTATAGAGCATATTTGAGCTGGGACGGATGCAGCTTGACTGGTCGCTCATCACAGCGTTGATAGAGCGGTGGCGACCAGAGACGCATACATTTCACCTGCCTACTGGAGAGGCTACGATCACTCTCCAGGATGTGCAAGTGTTGTATGGATTGCGCATTGAGGGCCGCGCATTGACACTGCCTCAGGAGTGGAGACGGATGACCCGCGCACAGCTGGCGGATGCGATGGGACGGATGACAGGTTTGCACCCGGAGGGCAACGTTGGTGGTTGTGGTCTCCAGATATCCGTCATTAGAGCGTTCATGGCGGAGTTGCATCCACGGTTCACACAGGAGACAGAGGAGTTGTGGATTATCCGTTTCACTCGGATGGCATTACTCATGCTATTTGGGTGTGTCTTGTTTCCCAACACGTCGGGGAACAAGATATCGATGCGGTTTCTCCAGCCTCCGGAGGATATGGAGCAGGTGCATCAGTACAGTTGGGCAGCTGCTGTTCTGGCGTATCTCTACAGGAGCATGTGCCGGGCTAGCATCGGTGCAGCTATTGATATTGGTGGTTTTTTGCCACTACTTGCAGGTGAAAAATACTTTCAAAATTAATTAAGCACAAATTATATATTTTAAAATGACTGATAATTTACATCAATATTTTTTGTTAGGTTTGGGCGTGGCAGCGTATCATGCCACTACAGCCACCTCTGCCGGCACAGGACTATCCGCCCCTCCCGCTAGCTGTGAGATGGATTCTCCGGCGGGGGAATTACCGAGGAGTGGATGTGCACCACAATCTCCCCCTTATTAGGGATCAGTTGGATATGTTGCATACTGGACAGGTAAACATTTACATAAAGTTGGTTGTTTTAAATGTAGTTGTACCTTGCATACTAATTTATTGTTATTTGTTGTAGTTCATCTGGATGCCGTACACTGATGAGCTACTTGCGCACCTACCTGCTATTTGCTCGGCAGACCGGCTCATATGGAGCATCTCCGTCCCATTGATATTCTGGGAATTTGTTGAGTATCATGCGACGGAGCGTGTGCTTCGTCGGTTTGGTCGTCATCAGCCGGTACCGAGTGATCCCTCCTGGGACCCTATTCATTATCAGGCGTGACGACCGTCACAACACGAGCCGGGATTACGCAGCGTGGCTGCGTGACCAGGTAGTCCATTGGGAGGAGCGAGCTCAGCGCATCCCGCCACCGCCGACACCGTACCAGGAGGCTAGTATTGCGATTTATGAGGCCTGGTACAGACGTAACACCGGAAGTATGTCGGGAACCCCATCCACATGCTTGACGGCCGGTACAGACCGTATGCCGGACGACACGAGTCACTGGTATGTTATTTTGACTTATTAATATCATATAATTATGGCATAGAGTAATTTACTTACTAATTGACTTATTTCACAGGTTAGTTGGTTTCACCGGGTCTACCAGGCTAGTGTCGATACCCAGCAGTGTGAAGACAACCCTAGACTGGTTGAGTATGGACAGACGGTTGCCCACATGTGTCGTTTGGGACTGGAAGAGGCGAAGGAGGGCAATAGGTTAGATGATGAGCCCGATTATATGGATCCAGACGCGTACAGGAGGGGTAGGCCAGTCCCCCGTGCAGGGGCTAGGGCTCGCAGGGGACGACGATGACGTGCACGGCGAGGGGGTGTTGAGGAGCCGGTCGACCCACCTGCAGGGTTTGGAGCTGGGGGGTTTGGAGATGAGCAGGAGGGTTATGTGCCTCATCCAGCTGACCCTTCCAGGAGATGAGCAGGAGGGTTATGTGCCTCATCCAGCTGACCCTTCCAGCAGCATGCAGCGGGATTTTATGACCTATCCAGCTGACCCTTCCAGCAGCATGCAGCGGGGTTTTATGACGCATCCAGGTGACCCTTCCAGCAACATGCCCTCATACGACCCTGGCAGCAGTATGCCCTCATACGACCTTCAGTTGTCATTGCCAGCGACACAGATGACCCCATCCGGACCATTGCAGATTATGGGTACCTTTGACGGGGATGTACATGAGTACTTCGCTGGCACATCTACTGCAGCTGAGCATCGGCCGACCCGTGACGTGGATGGCGGTCGTAGGTTGAGTTATACATCGTCCCTTGCATTTGATGCGGTATGTTTGTATTACTGTTGTTTTTCAATTCTACATTATTTTACTTTCGATGCAATAAATTCATTACATCTGTTTTTATGCAGTCTTCATCTCAGACCATGGTTGACCATACTACATGCGATGATGAGCTGACCATCGATGAATATACGCAGGACCTCGACGAGACCATTGTGAGAGAAATAATTTGTTAACCATAATAATTTAAATACCTCTCATATTTTATCTAACATTACTTATTTTTTATAGGTTGGTGCCGGCCCAACGGCCTATTCCTCCGACCCTGCAAGTTGTGCTGTAGATGCCGCTGCACATCCTCCCATAAAAAGGCGGCGTGACGATGATGATCCAGATAGCGTGCCAGACCGACAGGGGATGCGGCTTAGGCCAGCAGCAAATTTGAGGCACAAAGCATGCGGCACTCATTGATTTCATTATGTATATACACTTGTGTAAATAATATTTATTCTGAATAAATAAATATTTTTTGATTTCATTAATGTATACATACAAACATAGCATTAATAGTAGAAACAACACTTCCAATTCAAATATAACTAAAGCAATAAATAGAACAATGAGCCAAATATCTATAAACAACACTTCCAATTCAAATATAACTAAAGCAATAAATAGAACAATGAGCCAAATATCTATATATAAAATAGAACACAAACATAACATTCCAATAAAACTTACAACATAATATTCCCATAAAACTTAAAATTGTTCAATACAAACACAAACATACTATTACAGTTAAAATGAAATGACACTTAAACGCGAGTAAAATCAAGTAGACGTTCTATGAGCTTCCATTTATTCTGCGTTCTAGCCACTTAAATTGTTCTAGCAGTCGTTCTTGTTCGTCTTCTAACTCTTTTACTCTCGCCTTAAGCTCCGCAATTTCCTGTTTATTTTTTTGGTTTTCTCCCATAGCTGATGCCAATTTCCATTCTGCTCTTAGTTTTTTGTTTTTTTCTTCCCTCACCTCGTCCCTGAGTTGTATCCTTCTTATATTGCTATTGTAGTTGCTTTCTGCTTGCGCTAACCACATATTATGCAGATTAAGCATTCGTTCTCTGTAGTTTGCTTGGAGACACTGTTCCTCAGCCCATTCATTGAACTCACACATTGGCTCATTCGGATTTTTGTAGCAATCCATCCGGTTCATGCACATCCAGTAGTGGCGTCCAACATCATCACCTTCCCAACATGTTTGTTGCACACATTTTTTTCCACAATAACACACTGGTGTTCCATATTGAGCCATTTAAAATATTGCACAGTAACACACTTTGAAAATATGAAACGTTCGCAAGAAATATTTGCGCTTTGTAAGATTTTAAGCACATGTAATGACGGTAATGAGCCCCGTATTTATAGGCAACATAAACATAAATCGTTATATAATACTACGATTTGCATTTCGTAGTATTAAACTACGAATTACAAAAAAATGCAGCTTTTTCGTAAGAAGTGACAACTTTTTGTAAAGTACGAATTACAAAAAAATGCAGCTTTTTCGTAAGAAGTGACAACTTTACATTTCGTAGTATTGAACTATGAATTACATTTCGTAGTATTGAACTACGAATTACATTTCGTAGTATTGAACTACGAATTACATTTCGTAGTATTGAACTACGAATTACTAGGACACTAAAAATCACATAATTTTAAGGTTTTTTCAAATAAAAGGACAAATTTATATTTGTAGTATTGATCTACGAATTACATGGACGAAATGACATAGATATGACTATTCACATGTCTGTTCATAACTTCACTTTTCGTATTATTATACACTATTTAAAAGTGCACAACATCACATTAAGAAAATTACAACAACATACGTAATTTGAAGAATAATTTTATTTCAAATGCACAAAAGGTACTACATACATATATTACAACTAATAATACAAAAATAAGGAACTAATGTTATGGTTGATAGTTGGGTACATTGGACGAACTTGCACCTGAAGGACATTTACGGCGGTCATGTCCAGTTTGGGAGCATATGCTACATTTACGTGCATAAACAGACTCACCAACATCCATTTGGTTTGGTATACGTGTTCTCTTTTGTACTCTCAACTTGCGCAAGTACTCCTTGTTACATACCAACTTAAAAGGTTCCGTCGACCAATAATGCTCAGCACCTAAAGGATGCAACTTCCCACTATACGTGTCTACGTATGCTGCAACACTGTAGTGCCTATCAATGTAGTTTGTTGCTCCATAGCCAACTTGTTGAAAGCACTTCAATGCATGTGGGCACGGCATGTGGTAGATGGTCCATTTCCCACACGAACATAACCTTCTACTTTCATTCACCGTGTGTACATTATTCCCACGGTGTGCACGATTACTGTCTTAACTTCGAAAACACCTTGTTCATTGTCGTATTGAAGATAAGAATGCCACTGTGCTCGCTTCCTGTACTTTTCGAATCTTTCCATGGGTTTTGGCATAAATTCAACACCTCTATCCAACAATGACGATGCAGTTGCATGCCTTTCAACAAATCTGTCTGCACTCTGTTTGAAAGTCATGCGGACCATGGCAGTGACAGGCAGTCCACTGGCAGATTTCAACAAGCCATTAAATGACTCCGACACATTCGTGGTGAGGGCTCCCCATCGTATGCCACCATCAGCATGCAATGTCCACATTTGAGTGTCATGTTGCATCAACCAACTATAGGCTCGTGGTTCCAACTGCCGGATTGCTTCCATGCACCTATTGAATTTACATAGTTGGTGCTCAGTTGCAGCCATCCACATTAAGTCATGCAACGCCTTGTCAGGAAATCTCTTTTGAAAATTGGCCTTTAGGTGCCTCACACAATAACGGTGGTATGCATGCGGTGCCTGCCATTCAGGCAAGTGACGTACAGAACTTAAAATACCACCATGCCGATCAGAAATTAGACAAATACCTGAACGCTGTTTCACAACGTGTTGCTTCAAGTGGTTCAAGAATTGCGTCCACGTCTCTTCACTTTCGTTCGCACAAATGGCAAAAGCAAGTGGAAATATTTGGCCATTGGCATCTATAGCAACTGCAATCAAAAGCTTAATATCATACTTTCCATAGACATGAGTACCGTCTACGGAAATTACAGGACGACAATGCACAAAACCATCTATTGCTGGTTTAAATGACCAAAATACATAGTTGAATATAAATTCCGGCCTGCCAGGACTTCGCTCGCGCCTCCATTCAACAATAGTACCGGGGTTAAATTGTTGCAGTGCAGCCATGTACATGGGAAGATTTGAAAAGGACTTATCCCAGTCGCCATAAATTAGTTCAAAGGCACGTTTGCGACCGAGATATACCTTTCTTTTACTTATAGTACAACCATACTCCTTGTGGACAGCTGTAATACACTCTTTAATCTTAAATCTAATAGACACTTCCAAAAATGGAACCAAGACAAGAGAAATCAAGTCAACATCCAGGTTGAAGTGGTTCTCATTGAATGTGTCCATTTCACATCTATGATCGCTAATAAATTTACCAATTTTCCACAAACCAGATTTTTTCTTTGTAGCACGAAGCATCCAATGACAGCCCAAGAACCACCGGCGACATACAACCTTGTATTTATCCCTAGTTGACTCATTTATCGTCATCTCACGAGACTCCCTTATGGTATAGATTTTTACAGCCCTAACTAGGCGCGCTTTGTCAGGGAAATACATGCCTTTTGTAACAACACCTGGTCTACATTCATCCCACATCTTCGATCGTAATTCATCATAATCCCTTGTCAATGCATCAACATTAGGCATGGCAGGCAAATTATCCAGGTATGGAATATTTCTCTCATGAAAAGGCACGTGGGATTCATACACTCTTCGACAGACCGGGGGAGGAGGAGGAACATGCTCCCTAGTCAAATCAGGCTCCACATTCACTTCCTCCTCCTCATCGTCATCCTCCACATCATCACCCTCCTCACGGAAGGGTGTCTCATCACCAGACTCATCCGCATTGTTATCGTAATCACTATCATCCTCCTGACTCTGCGCATCTGCTAAGTCACGAGTAAAAACATCGTGTACGGGCAACTTTGTTAGTCCAGGAGCTTCTAGAAGCTCGTTTTCACTGCATATAACCAACAAAAATTTAAGTATCCTAATAGTATTTTCTTGAAATTTAAATGTACATATCACTACATCACTATACTTACAACTCGTATTGTCTTGAAGTCTCATGCTGGCTTTCTTGAGGTTGCTGATAACTACCAGAGGGACCACCGTGCTCCAATACTGCAGATTTTTGCAAATTCCAACTAGGGACGTGGTCATAATTTGTCAAATTCAATTCCGGACGATACACCCTATGAAAATTACAACTATAAATACAAATCCAAATAAAACATAAAGAAAAAGATTTCACTAAATTTAAGTTTACCGGTCGTCTTCTTCATTATACGAAGTAGTAACATTATTTTCTGGCTCCTCATTCGCCCGTGGTGACAAATTCAAATCAAGAGAACCTCTTCCATCTCCAACCTGTCCGCCTAATGCTCCTCCAAAATAACCATCCGATGAATGTGGGTTATCACTTATACGCACTCCCTCATTACTACTAAGGTCTTCAACCTTGACATACATTTCTAATAATTTTATTACAATGTATTCTCTATATTCGTCCGGAACCCGCAAAAAATCTCTAAGACTTTCATCATCGTCAATGTTAAACTCCGAATAATAAGCAAACCCATGCGGAGTCACTGAATAAGGAAATCTTCCGGTTACTTTAATGCTAACCGAACACCTCCGCTCACTCATTTTTTTACGTAACAACGATACCAAAGTATTGTATTGCATATTAAGCGGCAATTTAACATGACACTGTGGAGGAGAGCTATACCTCACCGAGTTATTATCCACAATAACCTCACCCCCCCAATACAATGAAACCCTCATTTTGGCAACTTGAGACATTATAAATAATGGATTGATAAGGAGAAGAGAGAAAAACCGAATTTGTGTTGATATAGTTTTGACGAAGTTCAGTCGTCTATTAATAAGAAAATTTTGAGAATCAAATTCGCACTACAAAACTACGAATTATGATTTTTAATTAAAAAGTGGGCCCATTTGCAACCTATTTCGCAGTATTGTACTGCGAAATAGCCTATTTCACAGTACAATACTGCGAAATAGGCCACTCTTGAAAACACGGCCATTTTTTAAAAAAAAAAATAAAAAATCCTATTTCGCAGTATAAAACTGCGAATTGCACTAACGTCCGTTAGTGCAATTCGCAGTTTTATACTGCGAAATAGGTAATTGTGTATTTTTTTTTTTTTTGGTTTTTTGGTTTATTTTGGTATTTTTTGTTGTTTTGAACATTATTTCAGTTCCGTGCTCCATAATAGAGAGTGGGGTTTTCCCTTTAAATAATTTATTCTCTATTTTTAGCTTTCTTCTTTTATTGGAAGGGAAAAATTGCCGTGGGATTTTAGGTTATGTTTTGGCTCCATTTGTGTCCACCCTTAAACCTAATTGGAAAATATGGTACCTTATATAGATTTTGAAAAAGAAAACATTATAATCTTTATAAAATAAGTTGAAAGTAAAAAAAAAAGCATGACCAATTTAAAAATTCTCAAACAACATACGTGTTTATCCTCTCAAATTCCTTGAAATTAATAATAGACCTTGAATCAGAAATAAATAAAAAAAGGATAAGATTTCGGATGCACACAACTTTCTTCTCATCCAAGCAAAATATTTTTGTTCAATTGTGTATCATAGAATGAGTGCTGTCATCTATCACTGTCTTGAAAGCCAAGGCCTATATCCTCCTTTTGATATATATATATATATATATATATATATATATATATATATATATATATATATATATATATATATATATATATATATATATATATATATATATATATATATATATATATATATATATATATATATATATATTAGAGGTTGGAGTTATGCCTTAACTCCTCCATCATGATGATGGAATTATAAATTTATTTTAAAAAAAAAAGTTTTGTTCTTTTTGGATTTCACTCAAAACTCGACTCAATGTACAATTGAATTATGAATTTGCCCTAGCATGACATCGATCTCTTCCCTGGTTCTTAGAAAGAAAAAGAAATTGTGCATTTCTTTTTCGATATTAAACCAAATATGAAAATCGATCTTTCTTATGGATATTTTTATCCTTGACTCAATGAAAAACAAATATTGTTTTGTATCTTTTAATTTTCCAAACTGTTTTAAGGATGGTTTCACCTTGTATCTTTCAAACTTTTGACAGTTTATACTCGTGATACGTTATATCGAATCTAGTGTTTAACAACCATGAGTTAGGAATCCACAATATTTTTTGCTTATTCAATTTTTGATATATTATTAATTTATACATGTTAAGTAAATTTCTTAATATAAAGTCTTAGACAAAAGTTATTAGGTTCGATGAACATAACCGATAACTTCAACTATACAATCCAATTAGTACATATAATGTTTTGCTTTGTGTCACCTTTTGAATTTTTCAAATCTTCTATGAACAGTTGAATCTAGTACTTATGTATCGAAACAACTAATAAGTACCGTCAAAGGATGTGGTGCAATAGATGAGACTCCTCTTTGCTTATCAAAGTTTCGAGTTCAAACCTTGAGTACAAATTTTTTTTGATAGGGAGCATTTCCTTCCAAATGGGATCCTACACATGCTTCGACGAGAGCACCGAACCGGTTGGAAAACCAAAAAAAAGAAAAGAAAAGAAACTACCAACAAGTAAAAGGAGCTTTAGTTTAGTGATACATACACATCTTATGACAATCAATAAAGCTGGGATTTTAGTTTCTTTCTCTTCCCTTTTTAACTTTTCGACGATTCATACGTACGTGTGATACCTAATATAATAACTACCAAATCGATCACATTTATAATTTTTTGCTTTGTCACCTTTTGAATATTCAACATCTTTTGGAGTTGTTGAATCTATTACTTGTGTAGCTAAACAACCCAACAAAAAAAGGGATTGTGATACATATGACAATTACCCAAAAATAAAAATAATAAACTTCGAAGTTTTGATATTAAATTTGGACTTAATTTATTTAGTTCAGTTCAATATATTCCTTTATTTAGTCATACTCCCGCTCCTTTCCATTCTAAACAAACAAAGGAATATAATCAACTGAACTAAATAAACTAGTTCAAATTAAATATTGGATAATTTTACATAAATACAACACATACACCTGATATGCAACATGATAACCTAAATACCTCTTTGCAAATCTATAGCCCAAAAAATAATAGGCTAATTTCCAAAAGACAACCTTTTGCTCCCTCTGCATACAACCAGTTATTTTCATTCTGTTGATTTCCTTTTATTATTAAGCATTTGATAAAAAAAATGCAAATCAGCCATAATACAACTCAAAAATCCTAAATAATACATATTATCTGAAGGTAAGAAATTCAAACACTTTTATGTGCAATTGCTGAAGCAATCTAATAGGATAAAAGAAAAATAAAAACTTGGTAAATGAATTGTAGAATTCTACAACGCTCATACAACACATTACACGAAAAAAAAGAAAGAGAAGGGAGTATCAAACTTCTGTAGAGGCCTCTTACGTATACACACTAACAATGTATATACATCCTTATAAACCAAAAAAATATATGTAATTATATAATATTATACACAAATATACATATTTATACACAATTATATAATACTGTATAACTTTGTATCAATATGTGTAATAGTGTATAAGAGGTGTTTGTATATCCATATACACAATTATACGCTAGTATACAATGTTGATACAAACTGATACATAGTTATGATTTTTATCCAAACCCAATTTCAGATTCGAGACTTCAAGGTCATAATAATAATGACCAAAACTTCAAACTTCAAAATCTTCCAACATTAATGGTTATTTTTTGGTGCAAATCAAGTTTGAGAGCTATTTATTTTCAGATCTGTGTGTATTTTCACGTTTCTTTCAAAAATCTTCAATATTCTTCTGCTTGCCACCATGGACGACGGAGCAGGAGCCCAAGCCTTCTTCGAGCCATTAATGGCCGAACCGCGTGGGAGATAGAGGAGGGGGAATAAAGCTGCTGTGCTGCTCACAAATTGAAGTTGCTTCAGCTATTGACTAAGATAATCTGCGTAAGAGGAGGAGGCAGATATGTAGCAGATGTTGTGTGTTTGTAAGAGATGCGTAATACACTGCTCGTGGTTAAGTGAGGATGAGGGGTCTACATGAGTTAGAAAGAAAGAAGTGAGAGGCGGTGAGAGAGAAGGCAATGAAAAAAGAAGAAAATAATAAAAACCCTAAAACTATGTTTTTAATACTGGGCTAAAGGCTGAAAAATTTCTTTCAAGTTATGTATAACATGCATTAAATAGGATAAAAATTTCAAATATAGGCCATTTTCGGTTGGGCTATTAGGCCAAATTACACGAGATTAATTCTTTCATTAAATATGGCTAAGTGCTAACCTAGGAATCTTAACAACTCCTCTAAGTAATACATTAAACAAGAAACAAAACCAATCTTATTGTCGTAATTAATAACTTATACAACTGCACGAATTATGCCTTATTTTTCTCTTGGCAGAGAGGACGATTAAATGCAAATTAATGAAATTAGTTTAATGTATTTTTCGATTTTTCCAAAATTGAAAGAAGGGGAAAAGGGGGGATTGGGGAGGAGCAACTTGAATCCAGCATATAGGCAAATAAAATAATTAGGGGTTAGGTAGTTGGGAAGTTGATGTGCATGAAATTAGTAATATTTCGAAATAAGAACATCATCCTTCTTCTAACTTATGTTTAACATGTTTTAGAAGTTTGTGACTTTCTTCTTTCTGCTTTCTTATTCATGATTATAAAATATATTTAAGTTTACATAAGATATTGTTTTATCTAATTAAACTCTTACTATTATTTAAGTTTCTTATTCAAGATTGTTAAAAATATTTAATTTTAATTAGATACTGCTTTCTTAATTAAACTCTTACTATTATTTTTATATTTTCACTTACAAAATAACTATAGAACTTACATTATTACAGTCTAACTATTCCTTAGTAAACCTTCTATATATAATATCTGTGTTGGTATTTATGATATACAAAAACTTTCATGCATCCAGTTACTACAGGGTATCAAATTACTATGTCATACCATGAACGTTTGGGGGAGGATGGTGGAACTGAGGGTGGGAAGGACATGTCTATATCTGACAACCAGTTTGGTTCTATGCCGGGTTGTTCGACTACAGAAGTTGTCCACCTTATTAGGAGGTTGGTGGAACAATACATACATAGGAAGAAGGATCTCCACATGGTGTTTATTGACTTGGAGAGAGCGTATGAAATCCCTAGGGAAGTTCTCAGGAGATGCCTAGAGGCAAAAGGTGTGTCGGTAGCTTACATTAGAGCGATCAAGAACGTGTATGATGGATATAAGACTCGGGTTAGGATTGTGGGAGGTTACTCGGAGAATTTTCTGGTTGTCATGGAGTTACACCAAGGAACTGTTCTAAGCCCGTTCTTATTTATACTGATGGTGGATGTACTGGCACAACATATTCAAGGGAATATGACATGGTGCATGTTATTCGCTGATGACATAGTTTTGATTGATAAAACGTGAGGTTGTATTAACAAGATGTTGGAGGTATGGAGACATGCCTTTGAGTATAAGGATTTCAAGTTGAGCAAGACTAAGACAGAATACATGTAGTGTAATTTTAGCTCCAGGTCAAGGGAAGTGGGCATGGATATGAGGCTTGGATCACAAGATATCTCAAATAGAGGTAGTTTCAAGTACCTTAGGTCGGTTATCCAAGGGGATGGAGAAATCGATAAGGACGTCACACCGTATATGGGTGGGGTGAATGAAATAGAGGCTAGCATCTGGAGTCATGTGTGACAAGAAAGTGCTACTGATACTCAAAGATTAGTTTTATAGAATAGTGGCTGGATCGGCCATGTTGTATGGGGCAGAGTGTTGGTCGGCTAAGACTCCCATATCTGGAAGATGAAAGTAGCAAAAATGAGGATGTTGAGGCGGATTTGTGGGCACACTAGGGTGATAAGAATATGAATGAAGATATTCAGGAGAAGGTGGGTGTGACCCCTGTGGATTACAAGATGCGGGAAGCGAGGCTCAAATAGTTCGGGTACGTGCGCAGAAGAAGCCTTGATGTTCTGATGAGAAGGTGTGAGCGGTTGAATTTGGCGGGTACGAGAAGAGGTAGAGGTCCTAAGAAGTATTCTGGAGAGGTGATGAGGCAGGGCATGATATGACTGCAGATTTATGAGGACATGACCTTTGGTAGGAAAGTGTGGAGGTCGAGCATTAGGGTTGTAGTATAGGAGATAGTCGAGATTTTTCCTACGGCGAACCGGGGTTGAGGCTAGCTTGACATGGTTGATCTTAGACGGCTAGTGGTTAATATTGTATTCACACTATCCTTCTATTTTTTATAGTATCGGGACTTAATTACTGGTTATTCTTATTGCAGGACATCTATTTTCTATTTTTATGATGATGTTATTGTTTTTATGATAGGGTTTAGGGTTCCGAGGGTCTATCAGAAATAACATCTTTGTCCCATTGAGGTAGAGATAATGTTTGCATGCACATTACCTTTCCTAGACCTCACTTGTGAGATTTTACTTGGTCATTGTTGTTGTAAAAAGTTGCATGCATCCTTTTGAACTTTTTTTTTTTTAATTCAAATTTTGGTGAATTTTATTTAGGACATAAATTGATCATATACTAATGTAAGTCTAGAAGTTATTCAAAATTTACTACTATTGCTTATCACAGCTGGAAATTCAATGCGTGACAGTAAATATATACAATTAAAGTCTGATACAACCATAGAAAGGAAGAAGAAGAGGATAGTGGAACCTTTGTTGCTGCGATCATCGATTAATAAACATATAATAAAACATTCGAAAGATAATTGAGTTTAAAAAGTCAAATATTATTAAATGGATAATAAAATCCATACGAATTAGAAACACACGACCATAGAGAAAAACATTCGAATACTTGTCTTGTTTGGTTTCTTTTTCTCTCTCTCTCTCTCTCTCTCTCTCTCTATCTATATATATATATATATATATATATATATATATATATATATATATATATAACGGTCCGGCGAATTTTGGGCCAAAAACCGAACTTTATAAGGGGCCTTAACTTTTTAATTTTTATTATTATTTATTTGAATTCTATATTTTAGCTTTTCTTATCTACAAAGTTATTGATAATTTTCTTGTAATTAATAATTTCTAATAAGTATTTCTCAATTGACAATATAGCTAATCCATTTAATTTTTCTTGTGCCATTATTGTTCTTAGATAAGATTTTATCAATTTGAATTTTGAAAACTTTTTTCCGTTGAATCAACGGTAATACGAGTTATTAACATTATTTCATAAGCAATTTAGGCATTTAGAAAAAAAAAGCCTAAATCTTTTATTTAATTAAGTGTATTAATTAAACTGCTATCTTCTAATTGTACTATTTTCTTTAATACTTTTTATTCAGAAAATAAATCTAAACCATCAATATCGAAATGATTATTGCGTTTTAAGGAACATTCAAGATTAAGACAATATTTTTTCAAATTTTCAACATCTAGTAATCTTAGTTTTTACTACTAAATAGAAAACCAAAAATATTTTCATATGCTTCGAATTGTCCAAATCTATTTTGAAGTGAAAAATAGCATTGTCTATTATATAAAAAAATAATCAACTCTAAAGGACAATTTGAAATATTTTGAGATTTCATTATCAATATTTGTATCAAATTGTTACTTCCTATATATTACACATTTTTTAAGAAATTCTGGTTCGATATTCATTTCAAGTGCAATTTTCTTGGTAGAAAGAAATCAAATTTTTTCATTGTACAAAACTCTTTTTTAAACTTATACATAATCTATTAGGTGTAACAAAAAATGGGGGCCCATAAATAAGGAGCCTAAAGCGATTACTTTATTTGCTTTATGGAAGGGCCGTCGTGATATATATATATATATATATATATATATATATATATATATATATATATATATATATATGTGAACAAGCTTTTAAGAAATATCGGACGGAATTCAAAAGAGAGCCGTATAAAGGTTTTTCAAAATTTTATTATCAGTAGTAGTAATAGATTATTAGAGTTGACTTAAAAGGCCAATATACAACTGTCACCTGACAAATGTAAAATAAAAATAAAACATTTAAAAAAATCCTACTTTTAATAATTGAAAGTAACATGAAAAGTCCTACTTTGGAAAAGGACAGACTAGAGAAATTCTTGTAATCAACCTAGTTGTATTAACTCGCACCCGTTGACTTGAGACTTAATATTTTCACAATAATAGAGTCCCCACCCACCAGCTGGCCCACTTAAATTACTCCTTGGGCCATCTCCAAGGCTAACTATATTTTCTGCACTAAATTTTACTCTAAAATGGTGCAACATTAAATTTACTCCTATCATTACATCATTTTTACATCAAATTTTCTCTCTCTTCTATATTATATTATTATCTTCTATTTACTTATCGTGTTTTATTTCCTTCAAGCGCCGAGGGTCGATTGGAAACAGCCTCTCTGCCCTCTCGGGTAGAGGTAAGGCCTGTCTACATATTACCCTCCCCAGACCCCACATTGTGGGAATATACTGGGTTGTTGTTGTTGTTGTTTATTTTATTTCCTTCAAACTAATACTATCTTTTTTTTCCATATTCATTATATATAATTCACGTTCACCATTTATATAATTATTTATTATAAAAATATTTTAAAGGATAAATTAATAAAAAGTGAAATAATTGATAAAAGATAACTAAATAAGTATTACATCATAGTCAAATTTAATTTAAGTATCACATAAATATTTAATTTTCACCTCTATTCTCCTGTAAATGCTCGATTAATGTAATAATAAGAATATATACGATTATAATAAACATGAAACTAAATTATATTTTATATAAATATAATATATTCAAAAGTTAATATATCAAAATAGGATATAAAATTAAAATTATAAAGAGCTTAATATTAAAGTTAATTATATACACAATATATGATAAATTAAAAGTCCAAAAATAAAAAAAGTAAATAAAATAATATTAAATCAAATATAGAGTAATGAATAGTATTGCACCAAACATGCTTTATAATAGAGCAAGAAATAGAGTGGCATTGGAGCAATAATGCACTATTTCTTGCACCAAATTTGGATTTGGTGCAAGAAATAGAATAGCATTGGAGATGCTCTTACGACCTAGTTTGGATTTAAAGAATTAAACGAGTTTTTCATTAAACGTCGTTTTCATATTGATCACGCCTAACTATGCCTTATAAAAAGGAATTTGCGGATGCAAATATAACCCAAGTATTACGCTTGGAGTCGAATCCACAGAGAGTTAACCTATCAACTACTATCTTCAAACCCACTAACTCTTCAGAATCAGCTTCCCAAATATTCAAGTCTCAGTTGAGTGTTTCCTTAATAACTACTTTTGCAAATAACTAAATAACTGTGAACTAAATAAATAGATTGTAAACAATAATGAGAAAAAGCTAAGGCAATGATTTACTCTATTGATGGAATCCCTTCTATTTACGCTCATACAAATTTACCAGCACGTCTCTTATTAATCATGAACGCTATTCTTACCGTAAATCTTTCCCGAATAATCACAGTAATTTACTATTGCACTATCCCGAGATATACTAGCTTACTTTAATTAGCACAATTTACTTTAGATTACACCCAAGACTTCGTTATCCCTAATCCCGCCTTTAATCCCGTAATTATAGATTCCTCTAATAATCTAGAAGTGGTGTTGTTCAACAATAACCTAAATATACACTATTTTCCAAGTTATGCACATTAAATAGGCAGAGCTAATTGAGGATCCTGTCAATTAACTACAACAAACACAAAGTTGAACAAATAAAGATTAAAATAGAAATTTATATTCACATAAACCAGAAGTTCATCACCCAATAGGTTCCATCAAAATCTTAGACAAGAATTTAGCTACTCATGGCTATGAGAACATAAACTGGAATAGAAATCATCATAAAAATCAAAAGAAAAGAAGAAAGATGTTTGGAGAAATCTCTCACAATAGTTTTCCTTGCAAAAGTACTCTAAAAATCAATATATGCCTCCTTTGGATGAATTCTAATGTTTTAAATAGGATTTAGGTCTAAAAATCTCGTATTTGACACTTTAGCCCCTGAAGTTTTCGTCACCTGCCGCGGTTGTTTTAGAATCGTGACCAAACATCCTCTCTGAATCTCACAGGTTCTGCAACAGCCTTCCGCCGCGGTTCTGCCGCAGTTGCGGTAGAACCGCGGTCAACCACCTATTCTGAATCTAAGGGCTGTATGGGCGTGGCTTTAATGGAAATTTGCATATTTGGCCTCTTTTCTTCAATTTTTACTCCAAAAATACTCCTTAGCCTTCCTTAGCCATTTATCAACTACAAATCATGAAAAGTACTAATAAGAGCATTTTGTTATCATATATATATCATCAAAACAACATAAGAAGGTGATTATTTAAGGCTTGATTATAGTCAAATTCACCTATTATCAATACCCCACACTTAAACCTTTGCTCGTCCTCAAGCAAACTAAATCACACTTCCAGAATTAACTTTTCAATGCATTGCCCAATATATGTCACACTCACTATTATCAATGATCAACCTAAGCAGTGCAACAATCCTAACTCTAATGCAGACTCTTATGCCAAGACACGCTTGTGCTCACTCTAATTACTCTAACAGACATGAAGATTCACTTTTTCTTCTTGAGTCACATGCCCTCACATAACCAAAATCTGAGAGAAGTTCCACACACATAAAATTCAACAATAAGGAACCATATATAGAAAGAATTCAGTCACTCTCAGTAAAGAGCTTTCAAATGCCACACAAACACACCATAAGCTTGCCCCTAGTGTAATACTCTACTAATCGATCTATTCAGTCAAAGATCAAGAGATCTTTAAAGGTTGTAATTGTCATGCCCCAAATTGAGGGACATGACCGACGCCTGACCGGGTGGCCCCGGTCAAGTGGGCCTGGGTTCCTTTCGTAATCCACGTGTTTCCCCTGTATTTTTTTCATTACTTCACAATGAAAGGATTAACCACTTTATACCTAAAAAAACTCTTTTTCAAAACATACACAACACACTTAATTACTTAACAAGTTTTCAATTTACAAAGCCGACATATATTACATAAGACCATAATCCCACATTTTCTGTCTACGGAGCCTATAAGACATGACATGATAGTACAATACTTGCCGGGAACAGGGCTCCGGCTATACCTTACATAAAACCAAAATAAACTCTGAAATAGGAGTGACATGAGCCATAAAGGGCCCCGAGAGGAAATGGGCTCACCAAAATAGCCAGTGAAAGATGAAGGACTGCTACTGCCGAGGAACTGAAGTGCCTGCTACGGATCCACCTACAATCATAACACAAATGTACTGCCCCCGACAAAAGGGACGTCATTACACAAGAATTGTACTGGTATGTATGGACAAACTTTGTCCCAAGTAAACTCAAGCCATAGACAAGTAAGTTATGGTAATAGAAACAACCAAAAAATATGCAAAGAAATAACAAGACAAGCCAAACAAGTTTTTAACACTTAACTTTATTTCAAGTAGTCATTCAACCCATATACAAGTAGAAAGCAACAAGGAAGCAATGACCAACACACGTGGAAGGCACAATCAAGCCAAACAAAGGGAAAATCAGTGCTCCATAGGTTACAAACTGTCATGTTGTCTCCTTTCACAATTCCTCATCAATGATTTCACAATTGGTACACAAATTGATTTCAATGGCGATTTCGATTGCTTTCCACTCTTATTTCCTCGTCCACCCTTATTACCTCTGCCACCCTTATCACCCCAATCAATAATATATCAATTTGTGTTACGGTGTGCAACCCGATCCTACTGTACAGTTTCAAATCACAACAATCACAACATCAACCAAGAACACTTCACAAAGATCACAATAATGACAATAAGCAATTCACAATTGTTTCATGTTTCCACAATACTTATCAAGCCACTACCACAACAATGTTACAAGTGTTTCCATAACCAACAGTACCAGTTCCATTATGTTGAACAACTTATAAGCAATTTAAGTCATTTCATTAATTTCCGACAATGAGTCAAATATGTCATTACTAGCGTTGTTCCCAACTTCATCATTTACGGTTTCCTTTTTATCATTCGTTTCACAACTCATACCACATAACACGTAATCAAACCAATCAAAGACCCAACAACTCAATCATAATAATTTCATAACAATCCACATATCTATCACATACCAAATAATTTGTACACCAAACAAAGTGATTTCACAAGGATCAAAGTTAGCCATACATACCTGGAGTCAAATTTCCTTTCTTTTTCTTTTATCTCCTACTTCCAATTCACCCAATAATTTTGTAGCGTCAATCTAGGTCACAAGTTACACATATATCTTAGAATATAAATTCACAATTACTATCCGAGCTTATTTGGGTTATCGAGCACCGCCCCTTACTTCTATCCATTTCCATTTTACTAAATCTCAAGTATAAAGAACATGCATGTGTGTTTAACTTTCATTTTCAAGAGCTAATGCATGAAAATCTCTCTTTCTTTCAAAATTCGAAAATCAAGGAAAAGGTCTAGGGTTTTACCTTTAGAATTTGGGGAAGAAGATACTTGCTTTAGAATTTTCCGGACTAAGCCATTAGAAGAACAATCTTTGAAGAAGATAGGTTTTTCCCTCAAGAATATCTCCTCCCTCTCTCTTATTTTGTTCAGAACATATGTAAAAATAAAGTGTTGGGGTTTTTTATTGAAGAAGAGATCGGGTTAAAATAATTAGAAAATCTGGGCCGAGTCGGGTCTGCGGTCACATCTGCGATCGCAGAGTTAACATGCGGTCCGCATAATTGACCACATAATTTCTCCATAAAATCAATTGTTCTGACACGATCTGCAACAAGAATGCGGTCCGCATTTGCGTTCTGCGGTCGCATAATGCGCCGCAGAATTGACCCCCAAAATACCCGAGGAATTTATGCGATGGTTTTGCGGTCCGCCATTTTGATTATGCGATCGCATTTTGGATCGCGTTTTCAACTTCAATTTGTCAAACCCTCTGATAAACTCTGCGGTAGGAATGCGGTCCGCATAGCCGATCTACGTCCGCATTCTTGACTGCAGAAATGACAAATTTCTAGAAAATTTTATTGTTTTGATTTTTAAAGCTTAGATCATAACCGAGGGTCCGAACCGCGGCGAGCAAGCTCGCCGTGAAGAATTCTACACATTTCTAACACAATATTCGGATCTTGACACTATGAGATACTAGGTTTTAAGCACAAAATTTTACGGGGCCTTACAGTAATGTAGGCTAAGGGAAGGGTAGGATATATTTGGATATAGTGACTAACCTCCCTAAGCTCTTTTAATACACACTTCCTTTTATTTCACCTTTATGCTCAACCCAATCATTATTCCACATTTTTATTCACTTGTGACCCCTACATTTCTTTAGGTGCAACTGGCTTCTTTTTTTTTTAGAGATTTATTATACACTGCCAGTTCACCAACTAACTATTCATTCTTGATTCTTTTTTTTACTAACTCCCTACTACCTCACACTTTAATTTTTGCATCTTCTTTAGTGATTCAAGTGCTTCTATGAGGTAAAGGTTAAAAAATTTAGCTTATTCAAACACAACTATTTAGATAATTATAGGGTTATCAAAGAACAGGCTTCAGGCTCAAAGGGGTTCACTATGGTATTATGCACAGGTGGATTCACAATTTATAGGGTTGCGCAAAGAAATGCCTCTATCATCTCTAAAACTAAACGACTTCTATTTCGCTTTACAAACCCACATGGCATGTTCTAGGTACCTTATGCAAGCATATGATGCCAGTAACAACTCACACACACTTAGCATGTAACTCATTCCGAATGAGTTCATCAACATAATCATACGGGTGTTCAAGCAAGACAAGTTGTGTAAAATTAAGGCATATATTATGAGTCTACAAATAAGCTTAGAAATCACACACTCAAGTTCTTTTTAGTTATTTGCAAGTGTGCACAATTGGGGGTACTGATCTTCACCCATCTAATCCTAAAACTAAAAAGAAAAATCTACCTAACCCAGCTCAAGAAAAACCCTTGGAAAAGAACCGTGGTCAAAAGAAAAACCAAGGGGGAGGTAATACACTACCTAACAACAACAACAACAACAACAACCCAGTATAATCCCACTTAGTGGGCTCTGGGGAGGGTAGTGTGTACGCGGACCTTACCCCTACCCTGGGGTAGAGAGGTTGTTTCCAAATAGACCCCAGACATCCTTCCCTCCAAGAACTTCCCACCTTGCTCTTGGGGAGACTCGAACTCACAACCTCTCGGTTGGAAGTGGGGGTTGCTTACCATCAGAGCAACCCCTCTTGTCTTAAGGTAATACACTACCTAAAAGATGAAAAAAAAACAAAAAAAATCTATATGGACTACTTCTCTCAAGAGTACTGTCCAAGTAGTCTGTCATCAGGAAGAATCCTCTAACTTTGTTTTTGGGTTATATATATATAGTTAGTTTTGACTTTGACCCTCAAAAGACCCATTGACAAGTGTCCGTCGTTGGGCCAAGTCAGCTAATCCTAATATAAACTTACTCAAATATATACAACACTAAGCTATACTACATTACAGCTATATATGATACAACATACAAACAGAGTAAGTCTCTCACCCGACGCTTAAAATTATAGCATGTCCCCATGTCATATAAACATAATAAAGGACAGAGGGGTTAGAAGACTTCCCTAAGACTCAGTTGGAGTCAGAGTCAGTGCTAGGGTCAATATGGCATGCTCTCCCCAATGCACGAAACCAAACCATGAATCGGCTCCCAGTCCCGGACTGCCTCTGCGACATCACATCTATTGATCAAGCCATCCATCGAGGAGCGGAGATCCGCTACATCTTCCTCAAAAGACCATAGCATAGGTCTGGTGGACTGTGATCTTGAAAGTCCAGCTCTAGTATGTGTCTGCCGAGAAGGACCAATCGTGTCTGTTGACCTTCTGGATAGAGCAACGGGGACCTCGTCATCATCCTCGTCATCAATGTCAATTGTTGTTCTGATACCCCGTCCCACCCTGATTCCAGAGGCTTTGAATGGAGCTTTTGGTGGCAAATCTCCATCGGCTGGGTATGTGGGTGTATTCTTCATCAAACACAATGTGGTGACCAACGAAGGGAAATAGAATCCCTTTGTCCGCAGTGGTCCCCGGAGTACCATCTCATCTCCAATTACTCGAAATTCTAAACAAGTAGGGCTCATCCCAGTAATATAATTGGCTTTCCTGAAAGAATCTTTTCCTCTAGACCGATGACAGGTCATGAGGAATAATACCACTGGCCGGGTAATTAGCATAATCTGCATACCATGGCGCTTCTTGATGAGTGATAGCGAGCAGTTGCTCGTCTGGAAAAGTTTCCAGAATTTCTTCCACTTCTACAACATTTTCAACTGCTTCAAGTCATGATAAATGATCAACAACTTGATTTTCAGTGCCCTTGCAGTCACGAATTTCAAGATCGAACTCTTGAAGTAGCAACACCCAACGAATCAGACATGGCTTAGAGTTCTTCTTTTCTATTAAATATCTAAGAGTTGCATGGTTAGTGTATATGATTACCTCGGATCCTATCAGATAAGACAGGAACTTGTCAAAAGAAAATACTACAACAAGCATCTCATTCCCCGTCACGGTGTAGTTCAACTAGGCTCCACTCAGCGTTTTACTAGCATAGTAGATTAGGTGCATCCATTTGTCCTTCCGCTGACCCAGCACTGCCCCCACCGCATAGTCACTAGCATCACACATTAGCTCGAACGGTTGCTCCCAGTTGGGGGCAAAAATGATTGGTCCTTTGACTAGCCTTTTCTTCAACTCCTCAAAAGCTACCCTATAATCATCAGAAAATACAAAAGGGTGATCTTTCTCTAATAACTTACAGAGGGGGTTGGCGATTTTGGAGAAGTCCTTAATGAACCTCCGGTAGAAACCGGCATATCCAAGAAAGCTTCTTATGGCTTTGATTGAAGTTGGTGGAGGCAGCTTTCTATAATATCAACCTTTGCTTTATCAACCTCTATTGCTTTTCTTGACACCCGGTGCCCCTAGACTATTCCTTCTTGTACCATAAAATGGTACTTCTCCCAATTCAGAACCAAGTTAGTCTCGATGCACCATTTCAACACACGCGTCAGATCTACTAGGCATTCCTCAAATGAATTCCCCACCACTGAGAAGCCATCCATGAATACCTCCATTATATCTTCTACCATGTTAGTGAATATGGCCATCATGCACCATTGGAATGTGGCGGGTGCATTGCATAGGCTAAATGGCATCCTCCTGAAGGCATAAATGCCATATAGGCATGTGAAGGAAGTCTTTTCTCTATCCTCAGGGGCAATGAATATCTGATTGTACCCTGAGTACCCATCTAAGAAGAAAAAATGTGACCTCCCTACCAACCTATCTAGCATCTGATCAATGAAGGGAAGTGGGAAGTGGTCTTTTCGGGTGGCTAGATTTTCCTCCAGCCTGTGACGGTTCTTGTTGAGATAAGTTCATTGTTGTCATTTTTCACCACCGTCATGCCACCTTTTTAGGTACACATTAAACTGGGTTAACCCAGCTACTGTAAGAAATTGGGAAAATAATTCCCACATCTAACCACTTTATCACTTCCTTCTTCACCACTTCCTTTATATTCGGATTCAGCCTCCTCTAATGTTCCTTGGAAGGTTTGTGCCCCTCTTCCAGTAGAATCTTATGCATGCAATAGGTGGGGCTGATCCCCTTGATGTTTGCCATGGTCCATCCAATGACATTTTTGCATTCCTTTAGTACCTATATAAGGTGTTGAGCTTGCACATCTAACAAACCAGATGAGATAATAATAGGTAATGCGGAGTTGGTACCCAGAAATTCATACTTAAGGTGGGCTTGTAATGGCTTTAGTTCCAACTTAGGTGGTTCTTCAATTTATGATTTTGCTGAGGGGTCTCTCTCTTTTCTAAATGTAAGGGCTCGAACTCAAGATTCCTATCCCATGACCCTTTACCTTCCAATGCTAACACCCATTCCGCCAAATTCTCCCCATTCACTTCATCTAAGTTCATTAAACATGCTGTTAGGGGATCCTCGGCCGTCAACACCTCATCATATGACTCTACAATTACATCTACTGCATCAATAAGAGAGCAATTTGCAAACTCACTCGGTCACCTCATAGATTTTTGCACATTGAATATTATTTCTTTATCATTGAGCCTCATCTTGAGCTCCCCAGTTTCACAATCAATCAATGCTCTCCCCGTGGCAAAAATTGGTCTTCCTAAGATTATAGGAATTGCTTCATCCACCTTGTAGTCCAAGATTACAAAATCTGTGGGGAACACGAATTTCCCTACCTGAATAAGTACATCATCAAGAATCCTAAATGGATGTTTCACAATCCTGTCGGCCAGCTGCAACAACATAGAGGTGAGTCTAGCTCTCCCGATGCCCAACCTCTTATAAATAACCAAGTGCATAAGATTGATGCTAGCCCCCAAATCACACAGTCCCTTAGTAAAGGCGAAGTTCCCTATAGTGAAAGGTATTGTAAAGCTACCTGGATCAGATAACTTTTCAGCTCAAGTCTGGACACCACTATACTACAAGTCTAAGTAAGAGTCACCGTGGCCAAGTCTTGGAAGTAAAACTTCCGAGACATCAAATCCTTCATCATTTTCGCATACACAAGTATCTCCTTTAAAGCTTCAATCAATAGAATGTTTACCTTAATTTACTTGAGCATTTCAAAGAACTTTTTATACTACTCATACTTTTGGTGCTTGGCCAACCTCTGTGGGAATGGTGCAGGAGGTCTCTTCTTCCCAATAACTTGGAATTTCTTTTTTTTCCGCTACACATTCAACTATTGGCCCTTCCACTGGCGCAACTACTTTTGTCGGTCTCCTGCTACATATCCTTCTCAACAGGTGCGGGCTAGACTGTCACTTCTGTCAATTATGTAGACTTATCCAGTTCAATAGGTACTAGAATGAGTGTCTCAGCTTGTACGTTACCTCGTGCACTCTCTTTCTCAATATCAAGATCCCTACCATTTCGAAGACTCACCGCCATCAGCTTCTTTAGGCCCTGATCTTTTGGATTAATTTGTGTATCTGCAGGTAATGTCCCCTGAGGATGATTGTTCAACAACATTGAAATATGGCCCACTTTTACCTCAATATTTTTAATGGTTGCATCATGTGCATCCACTCTTTCATTGATCTTGGCATTGGACCCAATAACCTGCTGCATCATTGCTTCTAGTCTTGCAAACCCATCTTCTTGTCTTCCACGATGCTGTTGTTGAGGTGAATGGTACCCTTGCTGCTGATTATGGAATACCTGTGGTCTAGGATATGGTGCCATGTTATTGGGGAGTCTCATACCTCCCATGTTATTAGGGGGTCTCATACCTCCCATGTTATTAGGGGGTCTCATACCTCCTATGTTTCCGGCGTTATACTATGGCTGAGGTGGCATATACTGCTGCTGAGTCTGCTGACCCCAATTCTGATTTACTTGTCTCTGACCCCCATAGTTAGCCACATAGTTCATATCTTCATGTTGATGATGATGATAATGATATGCATTAAATGGATTGCCTGGTTGGAAAATGCAAGATGTGCATAAGCCCTCATTGGTAGTGTCTACTATATGTGCCTGCTGCTTAACTCTTGATTCCTCCACCTTTTTGTGAGGGTGGTCATCTGTGTCCAGAGAGTCGCCATATTTTTAGCCATAGTGTTCGAAGGATCAAGAGGCACTGAATGCACCACTGGAGTGATAGGTGCATTCGTAGTTGTCCATCCTGAATTTCGTGCCATTTTATCCCGCAAAATCTGACCTTCTCTCGAAGTCTTGCTAAAAAACGGCCCACCTGATGAGGCATCCACAATATTCTTCATGCTATCAGACAGCCCCATGTAAAATCTTTGCTCCAACATCTGTTCTAGAACACCATGGTGAGGACACATGACCAACATTCTCTTAAACCTGCCCCATGTCTCATGTAAAGTCTCCATTAGTTTTTGATTGAAGCTCACGATCTCATCAATTTGTTGAGCAGTTTTGTTGGGCAGGTGGAACTTGTTGTGAAATTGTTTGACTAATTCATCCCAAGTTTCTATAGAGTTGATAGGGAGTGAATTCAGCTATACCTGTGCAACTCCAGTTACTGAGAATGGAAACAATAATAGCCTAATTGCTTTCGGAGTCACATTGGGTTGCCTTTGTGTTTTGCATATGGATAGGAAATTTTTCAAATGCTGCTGAGGGTCTTCTATTTGTGTCCCAGAAAAGAGTCCCTTGTTTTGCAACAAGTGTAGCATATTGTTTGTAATCTGGAATGATTCAGCTTGTTGTCACGTCCCAAATCGAGGGACATGACCGGCGCCTGACCGGATAGCCCCAATCAAGCGGACCTGGGTGCCTTTCATACCCACGCGTTACCCCTGTGTTGATTATTTCTCATTAACCAAATATCTTACCAATTATAACTGATTTCACAACGTACAAACATAACCACGCGAGTGATTCATTAACAAGTTTACAGTTTTTACATCGCCCGACATAATATATATATATACATAAGACTGGAATCTCACAGTTTACATGTCTACAAAGCCTCTAGGATACAAAAGGGAACACAATACTTGCTGGCAACAAGGCTCCGGCTATACCTTACAAAACCAAAATGAAGTCTAAACAAAAGTGGCGTGAACCACACAAGGCCCCGAGGAAGAAAGGGGCTCACCAAAACGGGTAGTGGAAGGTGAAGGATACTAATGCCGATGAGCTGAAGTGCCTGTTACTGATCCACCTACAATCATAACACGAATGTAGCGTCCCCAGCCAAATGGACGTCAGTATACTTGAATTGTAATGGTATGTATGGACAAACTTTGTCCCAAGTAAACTCAAGCCGTTAAAGAATCACGATGACAAGACAGCCAATAAATTACATCAAGGATCAATTAAGCCAGCTAACCATGTCTTTCATAATTTACTCATTTCAGATAAGTCTCAACACAAAGCACGTTTAAGGTCAACAAGTAGAACAACAACCAATCAACCATATAAATCACAAGTAGTCAAATATAGGGGCAATTAGTGCCCCACAGGTTGCAAACTCTCGTACTGTCTCCTTTCACAATTTTATATCAATGATTTTTATATCAATTTCATTAGCGATTTCGATCGCTTTCCATCCTTATTACCTCGTCCACCCTTATTACCTCGGTCACCCTTATCACCCCAACCCACACCTTATTTCTTCATGTTGCGGCGCGCAACCCGATCCCACCGTACAGTATTCAACACAACAATCACAAACAACAGATAATGTACTACACACAATTAGAACAAGTTCAAATAAGCAACTTACAAGTTGGTTCATGTCATCAATTACTACTCAAACCAATATTACAACCAAGTTACAATGTTTCCAAAATCGAGAATGTTCATACCGTATTGTTCAACAACTTACCAATCCTCAAGTGTTTCGTTTCTTTTCCATAAGGTGCCATATATGCCATCATAACCATTATTCACAATTCTTTACCAAATTCAACTCTCATTTATCTTTCGGTTCATATCACACATTACATCACTCATAGTTCAACAACAAATTTGAATATCCAACAAAAAACATCAAGAATTTCACACAATTTGTCAAATTAACACGAACCAAACAAATTTCACACATATAGGCGATTTCACAAGAATCAAAATTAGCCATACATACCTGGTATCGAGTTTTCTTCCTTTAACTTCCTACTTTATGCTTACTCAAGCTATCCTAGCTTGCCAACCTTATTTCGCAGATTCTTACGCCTATTCACTTCCTCTTTACTAAAAATCAAGTTCAATAATCACGCATGAGTGTAAAATTCTATTTTCAAAAGCTATTATATGCAAACCTTTCTTTACCCATTTTAAAACTGAAAATTAGAGAAAATAGCTAGGGTTTTTACCTTGAAATGATTTGGGGAAGTTAAATCTTTGCCCTAGAATCCTTTGAACTAAGTAGTTGGAACAATCTTTGAAGATGAAAGACTTCTCTCTCTAAAACCCCTCTCTACTCTCTCTAATTTTGGTAAGAATATATGATAAAATGAAGGAGAAAGGTGTTATATTAAAGAAGAGGTCGGTTCGAATTTTATAAAATTTCTGGGCCGGGTCAATTATGCGGTTGCATCTGCGATCGCAGAATCGACATGCGGTCCGCATAATGACCGCGGAATTGCCTCAAAATTTACCCAAGTTCTGTTACGGAATGCGACCAAAATGCGGTCCGCATTCTTGATCTGCGGTCGTAGAGTGCACCGCAGATTTGAGACTCAAAAATCTTCGAGAATTTATGCGGTAGATCTGCGGTCCGCAGATCCATTCTGCTATCGCATATCGACCGCATTCTCAACACCAATTTTTGTAAACCTTCTGTTAAGCTCTGCGGCAGGAATGCGGTCCGCATAGCGGATCTACGGTCGCATTCCTGACCGCAGAATTGACACTTTTCTGGTAAAATTGATTCTTTGCATTTTTGAAATTTAAATCACTACCAAGGGTCCGAACAACGGCAAGCTTGCGAGCCGCTAAGAATTCTACGCATTCCTAACACATTATTCGGACCATGACACCACAGCTACTAGGTTTTATGCACAAAAATCTCACGGGGCCTTACACTTGTATTGCGGGTACAAGATGACAGTGGCCAAATTGTCAGCAATGGGTTGTGCCCAGTCATAAAGTGCACCCTAAGGCACAGGAGGTGCCTCTTCCCTAGCATTTAAACCAGCTTGCTGATTCCTGGCGTTTCCGTTAGGATCATTCAGGTCTCCTATGTAGATTTCGATCTTTTGTGTTTGTTGGGATTGTTAAATTTGTTTGTTGGCACAGTTCAATGCCTGGAATGTTTGCTCTGGGTCTGAGAGTCCTTCAAGTAGTTCTCAGTCCTCATAGATTTTCTAGGCATACACCTGACCAACCAAGTGAACAATCGTCAATTTTCAATCGAAAGTTGGGTAGAGAGAAAACTGACTACAATAAGAATCTTTATATTTCTGCCAATGGCAATTGATAATTCCGTTAACTTTCCGGCAACGGCGCCAAAATTAGATCATGCTCAACTATGTTTTATAAAAAAGACTCTGCGGACATTGCAAATATAACCCAAGTATTACGCTCGGAGTCGAATCCACAGAGAGTTAACATATCAACTACTATCTTCAGACCCACTAACTTTTCAGAATCGACTTTCCAAATATTCAAATCTCAGTTGAGTGTTTCCTTAATAACTACTTTTGCAAATTACTAAATAACTGTGAACTAAATAAATAGATTGTAAACAATAATGAGAAAAAGCTAAGGCAATGGTTTACTCTATTGATGGAATCCCTCCTGTTTATGCTCATACAAATTTACCAACACATCTCTTATTAATCATGAACGCTATTCTTACCATAAATCTCTCCCGAATAATCACAGTAATTTATTATTGCACTATCCCGAAATATACTAGCTTACTTTAATTAGCACAATTCACTTTAGATTATACCCAAGACTTCGTTATCCCTAATCCCGACTTTAATTCCACAATTATAGATTCCTCTAATAATCTATGAGTCGTGTTGTTCAACAATAACCTAACTATGCACTCTTTTCCAAGTTATGCACACTAAATAGGCACAGTTAATTGAGGATCCTATCAATTAACTACAACAAATACGAAGTTGAACAAATAAAGATTAAACAAGCAATTTGTATTCAAATAAACCAGAAGTTCATCACCCAATAGGTTCCATCAAAACCTTAGATAAGAATTTAGCTACTCATGGCTGTGGGAACATAAACTAGAATAGAATTCATCATAAAAATCAAAAGAAAAGAAGAAAGTGTTTGGAGAAATTTCTCACAATAGTTTTCCTTGCAAAAGTACTCTAAAAATCAATACATGCCTCCTTTGGGCGAATTCTAATATTTTAAATAGGGTGTAGGCCTAAAAATTCCGTGTTGACACTTTGGCCCCTGAAGTTTTCGTCGCCTGCTGCGGTTCTGCCACGGTCGCGGTAGAACCGCGGCCAAATACCCTCTCTGAATCTCACAGGTTCTGCAGTAGCCTTCCATCGCGATACTGCCGCGGTCGCGGTAGAACCGCGACCAACCACATATTATGAATCTGAGGGCTGTATGGGCGTGGCTTCAATGAGAATTTGCATATTTGGAATCTTTTCTCCAATTTTGACTCCAAAACTACTCTTTAGCCTTCATTAGCCATTTATCACCTCAAATTCTGAAAGCACTAATAAGAGCATTTTGTTATCATATATATCATCAAAACAACATAAGAAGGTGATTATTTAAGGTGTGATTATAGTCAAATGCACCTATTATCACATATGTCTTTTAATACTTTCAATTATTAATTATTATAATTTATTACTATTTTTATATGTTTCAAATGTATAAAATTTATTTTAAATTTTTTAAAAGTCTATGTGTCAATCCATGATCAAAATTAAAAAGTTTTGATTCTCTAAATCTGAACAATAATACATAAATTGGAATAGATGAAGTAACTAAACTTATAAACTTACATAAGTAATTAATAGCTCAGGTGTGGAAGATCCATTGTGCAAGCTTTTTCTGATATAAAAAGAATATCTTGTTTTTCTATATAATTAATAATTAATAATTTACAACGAATTTGGATGTCAGCTTGTTATTCGGCGACATGAAAATGTTAATTTTTAATATAAAATTGGAGAAATGTATAAAGTCCGCTATTTATATGTCAACTAGTACTTATTAGTTGTAAAAATTGAACCTATTGATCTTATCTCAATCATCCTTGCTCACTTCCAAAGATCAAATAAAATATAAAAATATTTGACAATTATTGCTTCACATTCCGTATGCAAATGGGAGAATGGATTAACGGCGAAGGATGGGCTTAATTTAAGGGGAAAGCAGTAATTTTACAAAGTTGAGTGTGAATGTGTGATCAAATATTAAGTTATTTAATTAAGCTGATAAATAAATTTTGGCATTTGGGTCGAGTTTACGCTAATGGTCTTGTGTTCACATTAAAACCTTATCTTTTAGTTTTGGAAGTATATGTTCATTTATAACAGGTTGTTTCTGATACTTGATCCAAGAAAAAGAAATATCCTTGTTATATCTTAGTATATTACATTTTAGAAGTTGTTGTCTTGTGCCAAACATATTGCATGCACTTAATTATTGTATGTAGTAACACATTATTTACATGGACTTATATGAAAATTAATTGATTCACGATATTAATAATTCTTCACAGATAATAAACAACAAGATAGAGAAGTCTCAAGTGCATTTAAAATACCTTCACCAAAAAATTATATATTATATATATATAAGGTTAAAATTACTTTTATGCATAAATAATAAATATTGAATTTCCTTGCTTTGTTTATGTATTTACTTTTTAGTATTTTGAATTCTCTTGTTATAATTTTTTTGGGTCCACCACTGCTCAAATCGATTCGACAATGATTGTATAACAGGTCATCGTATTCCAATTTGTATTATTATAGTGAAAAATATACTCCTATAACATTAGTTATTCATTTCCCAAGTGATAATCAGTACATAAAAATAGTACTAGTAATTTTCGTCACATTTTATTCTTCAAAAGTCGAAAATCATAGATATATATGCTGCTCTAATTTTCTTCCCCCCATTTAAGCACCTTTTCACACCATATAATATAATCTATAACTATTCCCAAACAAAGTAGGTAGAACGCCAACATATTTTCATTTTCAATTCTTGTTCACCAGAGTAAACTTTCACACCATATATCATATGTTTCTATTAAGATGCCATACATTGAGTTTTGTTTATTCCTATATTTCATTCTATTTTAACTTATAATTGCATCAATTATATTTTGACCTAAGAGAAATTCAGAATAGTTGCATGAATCATGCAATAACCTCAACCCCCACCCCCAAAAAAAAAAGTTATTGTCTCTTTCAAAGGGGATTTTCTACTTGATCCTTCTGCTAAATTTGACTTTGAATAATATATCTGGATTTTAAAAGAGTAAATTTAATTTATAGCTTTGCAAAACAAAATAGCAGAAGTGGTAAATTACTAGAGGCTGAAATTCACTAGTTTGTAGAGTAATCTTTAAGATAAATTCAAGCGATTAGCTCAAGATCGTCAATTATATCTCTTTTATGATGATATAAAATTCCAAATAACTCGCACGTAGCTCGATTAATATATCAGGTTACCGATTATAATCTACGAGCCCACGTTTTAAAAATTTATCCATCAAAAATGAAATAGATAAACTTACATTGAATATTTTAACAAAATTAGAATATGAAATCCTTAAGTTGTTGTTCATATGGTATCAACCGGTCAATTATAACTTTGGGAACAATTATCTCTTTCAATACTACCTTAGTTCCAATATTATCTTGTAATCTTTAAGTTTCTCTTACATCAAAAAGATATTTAATAACTTTAATTATAACAACATAATTATAACAACAATAATCCATTTCATTCTCTTCAACATCTCAACTAACAAATACTCAAAAGTGATAATAATAAATTTTTATAAAACGTCAAATCTTGGAACAATTCAATTTGCAAAGCGACTAATACCGCAAAAAATAGCAGTAGTTTAGAATTCAGTACCGCTTTTTTGTTTGTTTGTTTGGGGATAATGAAAATCCAGACTAATATTAAAAAAAGATTAATTTATTTTTTTAAAGGAATAGATAGAACTACGTAGGGTAATAAATTTCATTTTTATAAGGGAATACATAGAATTAACTAGGGTGGTCAACACTCTGTAAGTGGGGGTGATGTACGTGACTCCGTTGACTTACACCTAAGAACAGAACTCGGAACTCCTATGATCATGCCACGTAAGGAAATAAGACCATCTTATGGGACCCAAGCCTTACGTGGCAAGATCCTAATGGTGTACAACCATAAAAAGCGGGCGAATAGAAGGAATATACCTTAAGAAGATGCCAGCATCAAAAAGCACTTTAAATACGGCACTAATTCTCCATCTTCTCTTCATTACTCAGAGAGTTCAGATTCAGAGAAGCTAACTAATAAATGCAAAAATCAGAGTTTTTATTTTTTGGCTTTTTGTTAAGCCTTTGAACGTAAAATTTATAGGAAATTTTCTTCATTGAAATTTCCTTAGCTTTTAGCTTTCTGCTTCTCTACTTTTCTTGATTCTGTTGCATTCAGTGGAAATTGAAAATTTTGCTGGAGAAAATCCTTTCAGGTCAGTGTAAAAATCTTTCCTTTAACATCCTTTTTGCTTTTATGTTTTTGTTTATTTGTTTGTTTTGTGTGTGAGTGTGTGTTCATACTCCCATGCATGTGTGTTTTAATGGAGGAAGTGAAAATTCTGAGTTCTTGGTTTTTATGGGAAAATATAAGAGGAATTGATCAATGGGTATATGCTGTGGTTTAAATATTCATGCCTATATACTGATATAGCTTTCTTTTGTTTTCATTTAAAAAAAAAAAGTAACTTTTAGCCGATTAACGATGTGTAGTAATCAAGCTAAATGAAATCTTGAAAGATTTTAGAGTTCTAATGCCTTTTCTTCTTTTTTTTTTTCCATTTTTCGTAAATGTGAATCAGTTTTTTGGTTAAATTAATGATTGGATTTTATGAATCATAGAGGTTGAGGTGTCTCTCTCCCTCTTCATTTTCCCCTTTCATGAATCCAAAAGAAAACATAAATTGTCTCCTCCCCCTCCCCACCCTCAAATTGTTCTTGATAGATATTTAGTCGACAGAGACATTGAAAAGTTATTTTTGGACGTGTATTTTACTTGAAAAAAATATAATTTTGTGAGTGGAAGAAAAATATTTGGCCATTTTTGGAACTTTCTTCATTTTTTTCAAAAAACTAATCAAATTTCATAAATGAACAATATTTTCAATTTTATTTTTTTGAAAAAAGTAAAAAAAATCTGTGTTTAAAACGGGATCGTATGGTGTTTGTTGTACGTTTATGGAGCTATTAAAAAATCCACGTAGAAAAAACCTTTGATGTAACATGGCTTTTTAATTTGATGTACCAAAAAAGACATTTTTCTGGTCCATTATTTAGGTTTGTTTAGTATCTCTGTTCATGAAAAGTACTAACTTGTCTTCTAGAATTGTGGTTCACATGCAGCTTGCTCCTATGTTTATGAAAAGTCTTCCCCTTTTTAAGACTTAAAAATAATATAATATTTCCTTAAAAAAATATTTTTGCATCAGGTACATGACTTCATAGCATGGACTATTAGAGAATACATGTGTACTTATTTTCTCTCAATTATTATTGCTATTTGACAGGAACTTTAAATTTAGTTTGACTACATATCAACTATTCCATATGTAAAAATAATTTAACTTGTTTATACTCAAGTACTTTAATAAATAAATTATGTTAAATTTGACTGAAGTTTATTTTTCACCAATTATTTGTGATGATAACGCTAATCACATTTGTTATGGAATGTTTTATCTTCGATGTGAAATTTTTCGACGCAAATCCCTATTTAGTCAGCCCTATCAAACACGGCATTGAAAAAAAATCAACCAGAATCTAAAGGAATCTATGGGTCCCCACCCGGAAATAGCTGTTACAGTCGTACTATAGCTGATGTAATTTCTAACATATTTTTCCAATTTTGACTATTAAACGCTTCTTTATTGTTTTCACATAAATAGCCATAAAGTACCAGCTTAAGTCTCAAACTTTGAAAAGTAGGCAGGAAAATGTTTTTGGGGTCCCCTACTTTTGTCTTTTACCAAGAAGTCATATCTAAATCCATACTGGACAAATTACAAACTTAATTATTCAGATTAGCTTTGATTAATTCCATCATAAATATGCTTTGATTAATTGCATCCAAAATTATCTTCTTGTTTGGTTCTATTACTACTAAAAACTGGAATTAGCTATGAACTTTATCACTAATCTATTGCTAAATCGCTGTTTAGCTATAGTATTTGTACATCGCTAATTCCTGTTTTTCAGTAGTATATAGTTTGAGTTTAACTTCAGTAGACTAGCAATGTAATCCATTCATAAATTGGGAGTAGTTACATCAACATAATAACTCTTTGTTATATAACAGGTCAAAATACACTACTAGTGTTAAAATAAAAAATCACTGTCAATATATGTAAGTGAAACCCTATATATTTTGTTTTTTTTGCAGGAATTAAGGGTTGAGAAAGTATAGTGATGGCTAAAGATCAATTGCAAGTGCTAAATGCACTAGATGTAGCAAAAACACAATTGTATCACTTCACAGCAATTGTTATTGCTGGCATGGGCTTCTTTACTGATGCTTATGATCTTTTCTGCATTTCTTTGGTCACAAAATTGCTTGGCCGGATTTACTACCACCACGACGGCGCACCAAAACCTGGATCTCTCCCTCCTAACGTCTCGGCTGCTGTGAATGGAGTCGCCTTCTGTGGGACCCTTGCTGGTCAACTGTTTTTCGGGTGGCTCGGAGATAAGATGGGAAGAAAAAGAGTTTATGGGATGACTCTTATGATGATGGTTATTTGTTCAATAGCCTCAGGGCTTTCATTTGGTCATACACCAAAAAGTGTTATGACTACACTTTGTTTCTTCAGGTTTTGGTTAGGTTTTGGCATTGGTGGTGATTATCCTCTTTCTGCTACTATCATGTCCGAGTATGCTAACAAAAAGACGCGTGGCGCGTTCATTGCTGCTGTATTTGCAATGCAAGGTTTTGGAATTTTGGCTGGTGGAATGGTAGCAATCATTGTTTCTGCTGCATTTAAGGGCGCGTTCCCTGCACCAACATATCAGGTCGACCCTATTGCTTCAACTATCTCTCAGGCTGATTTCGTGTGGCGTATAATTTTAATGTTTGGTGCAATCCCAGCTGCAATGACTTATTACTGGCGTATGAAGATGCCTGAAACTGCTCGTTACACTGCATTGGTGGCCAAGAACTTAAAACAGGCAGCTAACGACATGTCTAAAGTGTTGCAAGTCGATATTGAAGAAGAGCAGGAGAAAGCTGAGAATGTTTCTCAAAATACTGGGAATGAGTTTGGTTTGTTTTCTAAGGAGTTTCTCCGTCGCCATGGACTTCACTTGCTTGGAACTGCTAGTACATGGTTCTTGTTGGACATTGCTTTCTACAGTCAAAACCTTTTCCAAAAGGACATTTTCAGCGCGATTGGATGGATTCCTCCACCGCAAACCATGAACGCATTGGAGGAAGTTTACAGAATTGCAAGGGCGCAAACTCTTATCGCTCTTTGCAGTACTGTTCCTGGTTACTGGTTCACAGTGTTCTTCATCGACAAAATAGGTCGATTTGCAATTCAGTTAATGGGATTCTTCTTCATGACAGTATTCATGTTTGCCTTAGCCATTCCATATCATCATTGGACTCTAAAGGATAACAGAATTGGGTTCGTGATCATGTACTCACTCACCTTTTTCTTCGCGAATTTTGGTCCAAATGCAACAACATTTGTTGTCCCCGCTGAGATTTTCCCAGCCAGGCTTAGGTCAACATGCCATGGAATATCAGCAGCAGCTGGAAAAGCAGGAGCAATGATTGGTGCATTCGGATTCTTGTATGCTGCTCAACCAACAGATCGGACAAAGGCTGATGCCGGTTACCCTGCTGGAATTGGTGTGAGAAATGCACTGATTGTCTTAGGTTGTGTTAACTTCTTAGGAATGGTGTTCACATTTTTAGTGCCAGAATCCAATGGAAAATCATTGGAAGAAATGTCAAGGGAAAATGAAGGAGAAGAGGCAAATGAAACAGAAATGAAGAATAGTGGAAAGACAGTTCCTGTTTAATTTGGACCATTTAACATATATTATATATATGATGTATGTTTGTGAATTTGTGTTTTTTGGAGCTTAAGATGAAATATGCTCTCTACTTTTTGCTTGTTTGTGGTGGTAATTATATGGGAAAGTTGGAAGAGAAATGAGGTCCTTTTGTTGTCTATTTCTATCTTTTGAAAAAAATTAGCATATAAGAATGAAGTAAATGTTTTCAATTAGAGATGTCCTTGTTTTCTTTATTTTATTCTTGTCTTCCATTTTTATCTTCTACCTTCATATGTATAACTAGAGAAAAGCCCCAAGTGGAACAAATCATAATATTGTTAGAGCTCTCACGTGGATATATTTTGGATTCATTTCATTTGGTTCTCTCTAGAATGACAAATAACCTACTTAACTTAGCGATTCTGAGTATCACCTTCATATGGCAAGAGTTATGGTAATCCACTTTTTTTTTTTTATCTTTGAGATATTTGGATTTTTACCGCTCTAGACTTTTGCCATAGTTCGTTGAAAAAGATTATATTGGTCTCACTAAATTCACTTTATTTAATGATTCATCGATGAAATTAGGCATAGATTTATAGTATTTTGATGTGATTCCCTTCTTTCTTTGACTAAGGATTACATTATAAGTAGCGTAAAGAATTTCTAGAATAAGGAGAAATTGATTGACGGTGGAGATATATGGATATTGGACCATTGCTTGCTTTAGTATTTTATAAAATTGTGTGAATCGTCTCATTTAAGAGCTAATAAGTACTTTCTTTTTTGGGAAAATGATATTATTAGTTATTTTTAAAATAATAATTGAAAAATATGCAGTTTATATATATATATATATATATATATATATATATATATATTATATATAAAAGATATACAAATTTTATATACTTTTGCGATTATCGAACGTAACTAGTCTCGACCACGGCTTCTTTTTTCATGTTTCGGCTGTAACATGATTTTAGTTATTAGTAGCATTAACTTAGTAAAATAATCACAAGAGTTCTGTGTTGGGCCTACTTTTAAATATCGGGAGACAAAGCGTTGCTTTCACCTAGAACTAGCACTTTTATTAAATTCTACACGTAACACACCATGTAGATGAAGCAAACATGTTTGAGTGAAAGGAATAAGTTAGATTATAATGAAATTCAGTATTTTGTTTCCTTCTCTATCTTGTATATGTTGACTAGAAATGATCATCTCATTTCCTCGTAGTTTCGTTGAATACTCTTCCCTAGTAAGCTTAGCTATCATTGTACGGGCCAAATACGGTCCTTCTCACGCTCACAAGTGATAGGGTACAACCCCTCTCATATGCCCCTTGTAATTCGGGCGTAAGGACGTGAACGACGTCACTTATAGTTGGGCGTCCCCATTAAGAGGACGTCGACCACATCTCAACGATTTATTATTATTATTTTTAGTAAGAAGGCCCCTTTTCTATATAAAGGGGGGCTTCCTTATTGTAACAGACCAAGTGTTATTATCTAATAATACAACTCTCTCATTCTCTCTATATCTTTCTTAATTGTAATAAATAAACACTCTTAAAGTTCTTCATTCTTGCAAATATCTTCGTATTATAACTTCATTGATCTCACACCTAAGTTCACTATATTTGATTATGATTTACCCCTTCCCTATCTTGTGATTGTTTCAAGCTTAAAAAATGACGATTAACTTTTGAGCCAAACAATTTGGCGCCGTCTGTGGGAATTTCGAGAATCAAAATCATAGTATCCTCCGCCTCAGTGGTCCGACCAGCTAGCGGCAAGTAAATCCTCACACACTTCTAGCTTAGCTTCAACGTACACCCACATATCGCGTGCATCGCTAGACACGTTGTCATCAAACCCGGCTGCTACAGCTTGCCTGAGAGCGTCAACCTTGGACACCCTCGTATTGAGCTTGGTAGTTAGGGCATAAACCTCGGTTTGCAAATTTGCGGCCTCCGCCATTGCCCCACGGCCAATCTCCAACTCATCCTCCTTCAACTGAAGAAGGGTCTCTAGTTCTGTATTCCGAGCTAGTGCGGTCATTAAATGATCATCTACTTGCTCCAATTGAGTCACTCACTCCCTTAGTGGAGCTTCCGACTACTCCAAGACCGCACGAAAAACTTGGAAATGCGGGTCCTAGGCATATAAGTCCGCCAACATTTGGTGCTTGGCGCGACACTCCTTGTATTTTTTCACCACCTTCTTGAAGGTGGCGGCCTTCTTCTGCGCACGCCGGCCCCTCTCTACTTCCAAAATAAGGGTCTGAAAAAAAGGAAACAAATCAGCATACACCCACGGTTCGTTCTATGAAACATAAAGAACAAGGTATACCTGCAAAGCTGCACTGACGACTCTTCGGGATAAGTCCCTGTCGCTGATATCCTTTAAAGTTTCACTCTCAGCGGTCGCGCATAGTAAAGTCATATCCACTGCGTCCTGCTCGCTATCCAGCAACATGTTTTATCCGGTCGTGATCATGATCTGGTGGTTAGGCCCAACCGCCTCCATCTCCACGCGGGCGTGATTTCCCTGCAACGTGTCCTCGGTTGTGGGGGCCAATTCAGGACTTGCCCTCCCCTCGCTGACAATCGCCTCGGTAGCGGACGATGTGTCGTCCTCTACAACACGTGCGGGGGCGATATCAGGTGCCGCCCTCCTCCAGGGAGACGGCCTCCCCGAGTGAATGGTGTCGGCCATCAAGGCCGGCCTCGACTATGGACGGGGCTCGTTCGCCCTCTCGACCTCTGTGGCAATTTCTTTGTTAAGTAACAATCGATGCCTCCTGCGTTCCGGTGGCTCTTTGCCTTCAGAAGCTTCCTCTTCAGGACGAGGAGATGGAGTCGCTTCACTCATAGACTCAGCTACCGGCATGGCCTCAGGCTGGGCAGCCTTGGGGACGCCATCGCTTGAAGGTTCTTGGGGCACGTACTCATCCCCAGAATCGGTCCGCACCGCCGAAGGGGCTGCAACATTCTGCCTTCTCCTCCTCCGGGGAGCGCCCCGACCTGCCAAAATAAAATAGGTCAAGCAACAACACTTGAAACAAAAATTTTGAATTTTGATCGATACAATACCTGACGGGCCGTATCGGTTGAGGAACGCCGACCATGTATGGCACTCCTCCACAAAGGAAATTACTATTTCCACCCACGACCTTATATCCACAACAGGTCGGGGTAGAGAAGCCCTCTCTGCAAAAAAAAAAGGAGAGCAGAAAAAGGAGTTACAAATATTAAACGGTCAAGAGTTGCAAAAAATACTAAATAAGGGTAAAAGCACTCACATTCTGGATTCCACATCTCGGGGAATCCCTCAGGGGTCGACACCATGTCCTGCGTCCTAATATAGAAACATTTGAGCCAGAAGCGATGGTTAGACTTATCATTCGCCCTGACAACCAGGCCCTTTGTGCCACGTCTCTTTTAACTGCAGCATAGAGCCCCTCATAAAGTTGGGGCTAAACAACTGCACTAGATGATGAACCAAGTCGGCAAGTCCAGGCCCAAGTCGCGTAAGTGGTCAGAATGCGACACACTTTCTAGGTATACGGAGTGAGCTGAGCCGGACATACATTATAAAAATGGCACAGTTCCTCCGCTAGAGGGTAAATTGGGAGCTCGCACCCAATCAGGAACGGGTACTCGTAAAAATCACAAAACCCTAGTCAGTGTACGTTAACAAAGTCTTCCCCGGCCGTCTCCATGACCACTAGGTCAGAAATTTGGCACGCCCCCCGCAGGTCGTCCAAATATGATCGGAGAAATTCGGAACGATCCCACGAGGGAGTCGGACATCTTGTTGGAAAATCCCTTCGAGCATGAAGCTCTCTGGAAATAACGTTGTCCACATTGAGAGGGACAAGAGGTCTTTGGGCCTTCTTCCCACCATCCGAAGATGGTGGAACCTTAGAAGAAGCTTCAACTCGGTCCCTTCTATTTTGCTGGCCAGGTTTTTCCATAATGGGTACTTATCTAAGAATGAGGGTCTCGACGACTAAAGAAACTAACTTCAAAGAAAACTCAAAGGTTTAAAGAAAGAGATATTGATCTCCTTTAGAGAAGATGAAAAGAGAGAGTGAAAGTCTGAGAAGTTCAAAAAATATCAAAAATTGAACTTTCCCTCTATTTATAGGGCTCAAGTACACAGAAATCAAAGAGGCATGTATCGAAAAGGGGTGGGTAACCAAATCGTCAAATCGCCCCCAGAACCATCTCGAGAGCAGAAATAATCATGACGCATGCCGGCAGTAACGTCAGTTCAAAAAGTAGACCACGTGTCAACGAATCAACAATGCCATGACAGATCAATATTTCCGCCCATTGAAGACGTATGCCACATACGCCTCCAACGAGCGGAGGGACTAACTGTATGGGACCAAATACGGTCCTCCTCACGCTCACAAGTGATAGGGTATGACCCTACTTATACGCTCCTTATAACGAGGGCATAATTCGGGTGTAATGACATGAACGACGTCACTTACACTTGGGCGTCCCCATTAAGAGGACGTCGACCACATCTCAACGATTTATTATTATTATTTTCAGTAAGGAGGCCCCCTTTCTATATAAAAGGGGCTTCCTTGTTGTAACAGACCAAGTGTTATTATCTAATAATACAACTCTCTCATTCTCCTCTATCTTTCTTAATTGTAATAAATAATCGCTCTTAAAGTTCTTCATTCTTGCAAATATCTTCGTATTATAACTACATTGGTCTCACACCTAGGTTCACTATATTTGATTACGGTTTACTCCTTCCCTATCCTGTGATTGGTTCAAGCATAAAAAGTGACGATTAACTTTTGAGCCAAACAATCATATTGCTTTCATGTGAAGTTTTTATTTTATTTTTGATTTTACTTGATGTCTGATATCTATTAGGAACCCTGATTAATTTGTGTTCGCATCGCGTAAGGTTTATTAAGGAGAAAGCACTTTTTACCAACGTTTTTTTCCTTAAACGAACCCAAAATTTTTAGTTAAGAGTACAAATTCATATCCATCTCATCACAATATTTGGTTGTCAGGTGAAAGTTGTTAACCAGGAGACCAAGAAATGGAACTAAAAAGATATAGCTGGCACTTGTTTGTACAACTAATCTTTTTGTGGAAAGAGGAGTTATTTTTAGGAAAAGGATTTTATTTTAAAATTTTGAATCTTCTTTTTTCTTTTTGTTGCAAGAAAGTGGACATTTTTATGAAGTTGAAGAAGTGCCGAAGAATTAATCTTCACATACCTATTCTGATGTCACATTGAAGTGTATGATTATATGGCCTGAAAATTTACGCTATTAATTAGAGAAAGTATACTTATATTTAATTAATTAAAAGAATAGCTGACATTAAATCTTCTCCTCTAAACCCTGGTTCCGTTCTTTCCTTTTTGTTATTTTTAAATAAATCAAGTGGACTTGGTAACTATTGGACCAAAGGACAAGTTCCAATTATATATGTTCGTGTAATTAAAAATGGAAGCCATTTATTATTTGCCTTATATCAGTATTGATTACAGTGGAGATAATTTAAATATGCTACAAATAATTTTAAAACAATTAAAATGGAATCGACTATGCAATGGCTCGCAAAAACATAGCCGGTTAAAGCTCATAATAGATTACAAGAAGTTCATGATCAATATTTAAAACAATTTCAATATAATAAATCTTTTAAAATAATAAATTCGTTAGAACTTATTGGAACACTTTCAGATTTGATGGAACCAAAAAAGAAATACTCCAAGTTTCTTTCCCTTTTGCTTGATTTTCTTTGCCAAAGATATCAGCCAAAAAGCCTTATTGCCGTATTCGTTCCTGTTCTTATCATTCTGTGTCATTATTTGTTTGTTTATTTATTTATTCATTTCTTACTTAAGAACCAATTCATACGTTCCATATGAGCCTTACATGAAAAAAGTAATTCTATCTTGAAGGCAGGTCTCCATATATTATTCCACTCCTTAGGTGATTGATTGAGAATCCTACCGGTTGTCGATAGCCTGAATTCGTCCACGTTCATGATAATAATGACAAAAAAAATAGCCGGTGCATATGGCATTCCGCGTTCATACAGGATCCGGCGGAGAAGGATCACACTCCAAAGATGTAATGTAGCTGGCCGACCCAAATATAAGTATTAGTGATCGCTTCCACGACTCGAACTGTGACCTATATATATTTCATGCGATGATTACTGATCAAATGTTAAATAATGACAGCAAGAAAACTAATGCTAAGGATAGGGAAGGAAGGTATTATATAGTATATATCGTCATATCATGTCTAGGGTTCTTCGACGTCCATTCAGTAATTAATTACAAAAGCATTTTGCATTAGGCCTACAAATAAATAGGGAGAACCGCTTGCCTTCTATCAACAAGAGGCAACACTTTTCCTTAATCTCTACGTTAATTAGACCCAAGGAAAGAACATAATATAGAATCATGCAGAAAACCTGGAAATATTGCGAATTGAACTAAGTTAGAATCTAGAGTTTGAAAAAATTATTCGTAATATTATTCCTTCGGCGTAATTTAATTATGTTTCTCCTCGTAGTTTCGTTGAATATTCTTTGCTTCCCTAGTAAATTAAAGTGTAGCTGTCATGTTGCTTTCAGGAGGTAGTCAGGTAGGGTGGTAGTCTAAATCAGAAAGACCAAGGTTTTATTTGGATTTTGGAGTTGAAAGACAAAGCAATATTATCGTTATTAGATTATATTTTATTTAATTTTATTTTTTGTTAGATGAAAAGGGATTCAATTTATCATGTACTATTCGAAATTGAGTAATATTATCCTTTTTTTGGTCTAATATTATCCTTTATGAAAAAATTCCGTTTTTTCCTTGAACCCTAGAGCTCCAACTTGAGAAAAGTTGAGGTGTAAATCTGAACTTTTTTGTCGTTTTTCAGAATCCTTTCACGCTAAAGCTTCATGCAATTACGAGATAATTTACTAATGGGATGCGTATGAATAGACCAAAAGTGTAATGGAAAGTAAAACTATTCAATTCTAGATAGTACAATGACAAATATGAATATATTCCTTGTTATTATATTATACAAATTCATTAATTATTTGTTCCTTCGGCGTAATTGTTAACTTCAATATTAGAAATTTCCATCTTTTTTCCTCCTCGATGTTTCATTGATTATTCTTCCCCTGGGTAAAGTGTAGCTCTCATGTTGCTTTCAGGTGGTCGGCTAATCAAAATCAGAAAGACCAAAGAATGGAGTACTTGAATGTGAACAGTTATGGTTTTGCCGTGTGTAACCAGTTTATCATGTTTTGCAAGGTCTTAGAGCTCATTTTGGGACCGGGGAGCATTGCTTTATCATGCCCGATGATGAGTACATCGTTAATCTTTCATGGGTCTCGGTACGAAAGGTTCCCGGCCTTGATTTCAACCTCGTGCGTCCGTGCCCTTCTTCCTTCTTCTTCACCAAAAAATCGGGGTATGCATTATCCCCAATTTTACACGTATACAGATAGTCCCCTCATTTTCCACAAAGTAGGTTTGCCAGAATGATGAAAAATGAATAGATGAACCCCGATATCTTCCTGTACGTTATAAATGAGATGACAGGTCAATCAAAACTTCTTAGCAATCGCGTCGTTCTGACTTCAAACACGTGTTGGTCATCGACTGGCTGTCTCCGAATGTGAAACGTCACGCATTGATTGCATTTTCCCCATATAAAAGCTTTAACTCTCTTCAGATTTTCCACTTTCCTATTATAGACTTCATCTTCAAACATTCTAACGGCTTTTAAATTCTCTAGATCTTTATAAATTATTCATTGAGCCTTTATATCTTCATCTTTATCTTCATACTACTTCTTTGAACCTTCATCCTAGACCTTCATACATTCATAACATATTCAAATACTTTTATAAATCCTTAGACCTATATTTTCCAGATTATAATGGCTAAAAGTTCCAAGTCAGTGCCTCAGCAGGCCGTCCTTCATCTTTCCACCCGACTGCAAATGCCGAGGTGGTTGTTCCCGAGGTAGCCTAGGAGCCCCCCATGAAGAGCTTCATACTCGGGGGCTACTCTATTGGGGATGACTTCAAGGTCGAAAAGGCCTCTAGTCAACAAGGTCGAGGCAATGGAGCATGGAGATACATATGCTCCGTCACTAAAGAAACCCTACATATAGTTCGAGCGGATTGTAAATGGAAAGGTAAGGACGTGGTCATCCCTGGACCAATGGTGATATTACTACTCATGTGAAGGGGTACTTGAGTGTTTACACTTATCCCTTCACGCTCGCCCCTATGGACCACATAGTTCTTACTTTTGGAAATAGGTACGATGTGTGTCTTAGGCAAATCCACCCATCCTTTTAGAGTATCGTAATCATCTTATGCCATTTTGTGAACAACTCCGAATCTCCTCGGTTCACCCTCGACTACCTAATCTGTCTTTAAAGTCCTTGAATCTTTCAAGGGGGACTAATCAAGCTCGTTCATCGAGCAAGAAAGGCTCCTTTCTCGAGCATTGACGAGGAGAGAGATCGAGGCTGGCATGGGAGGTTTGTTCAGGTGAAAATCAAAGACCTGATCCCCTCAAGTTTCTACCATTCCCCGAGGAATGAAATGTATCCCGTAAGTATTGTCTTTCTTGGTTATTTATTTCTTTTTGTTCTTTCTCTCATCATTTATATCTGTAGTCGTGCAACTATTGCCAGAGTTCCTGATGCAATACCCCCATTCAGGTAGTGGATCGAGGGGATTTGTAAGCAAATGCCATACTTATAGAGCACATGTCGCAAGCTTTTGAAGGGAAAATGGTAGTCCCATTCTCATGGTGAGGTTCTTTCTTGGATAGTTATCATCACGCTCTTAACTTGTATAGTGCTAAACCTTTCTCTTTTTCTTTATAGGTCTGCCTAAGACCACCGACCATAGGCCACTAGATAAGGATGGGGATCCATGGTTTCTTGCCGAGATCTCCGTTATGGGATAGCCCGGGGCTATAGCGACAGAGGATAATAAGGAAAAGAGAAAGTCCTCAGGTTCCCCAGATCTCGAGGTGAAGAGGAAGAAAAAGACGGCAACCCGAGTTTGAAAGCCCAAGAAGAATACCAAGTCTAGGGTACCCGAACCCCGACATTATCTACTGGCTCAGGGATGAACACCAAAAAAGACAACATTTTCATCACTCATGGGTCGACCCCTATAGGGGAGTGGGCAACGATCGAAAAAAGGACCACGAAGTTGATCCACTTCTGATTTGGGAACCCGAGGAGGAGATGGAGGCTGCAGCTTCCCAAGAAGCCGCTCCTGTTTTGAAGGAGGCAAACAGTGATATTGAAATCATGGAGATGCCCTCGTACACCGAGTCTATGCTCAAGGAGTCCCAAGTGGGCAAAGAAAAGTCAAGTGAGGGAGACAGGGCCCAGATGATCCCCCTAGCTCGTTCTTCGATGACATGGACAAGGCCGTATAGGAGGATTTTTCCGGGCTTGGTCACCTAGAGGTCCCTAAAAGGATGTGCCCTCGAGAGTTGGCGGGCTGATTTTGAGCCCAAGATTAGTGAAGCAATTTCCCACACGGAGAGTGGATTACGAGCATAAGAGAACAGTCATTCTCATAGTCCCAGAGCACGCCCGGGTCTTGTCTGCTCTGGTGGGAATAGCCAACTACCTCGGATGCCTGGTGACCGCGGAGGACCAGTCCAAAGTGAATGCGGTGGGCACGTCACACCTTTACTAGCTTAAATTTTTTTAGGCTTTAGTGCTTCATCATGAGAGCTTCCTATAGTACCGCCAAGAGGTTATCCAGCTCGAGTTCAAGCTCAAAAATCAGGTACGGAAGAAGGACATGTGCATGGATCTTAGTGAGCAACAGGACGAGGCCCTTAAAGACCTCAAAATTCTCTGTGCCGAGCTGGAAAAAGCTCAGAAGGAGGCCTCAAGCCTGAAGTAAGAACATGTCGACCTGGTTAAGAAGGTAAAGATCTCTGAGGCTAATAATGAGCAGCTAGTCATGGTGAATAACGAGACAACTTCACAGGACCATCATAAGATAGTACTAATCGACCAGTTCCAAATTAAGATAGATGAGGTCAAGGCCATGGTCGAAGGGTGAAAGGGCAAGATAGACCTAATGGCTTCGAAGCGGAAGCTGTGAAGGCGGAGCTGGCATCGGCCGAGAACCAACTTCAGATGGCGAAGGACAAAGCCGATAACTGGTCTCAGCTGGACGATTGTCTCGAGACACAGGTGAGCTCTGCCATCTAGGAACGGAATGCCCTTGGACAAGAATATGCTCCATTGAGGTTCAAACTGGATGCACCTCTGCGGATGTCGAGGAAATGGTGGCCCAGTACAAGGCTGGTGTAGAGGTAGCCGAGATACATTTAAAGATGAAGACTGAATACATAATGCGCTATCCCAGAGAGAGACCCTCAAAGAGATCCATGCCCGAGGTTTTGACTTATGAGCCTAAGGGGCCAGATGGTTCTAAGGGTTTTGAGGGCTCCGACGGTTCTGGTGATGAGTCGGGCTACAGTAAAGAACATGCCGAGATGCCATAGTATATTTCCAGTTTTTTATTTTTTCTTATATATATTTTTAGTTTTCTTTGAGGCCGTCATATTAGGCCTTTGTAAATATATTTTGGAATTGCGATTTCTACTTGCATATCATTTTTGCAATTTCTACTTACATATCATTTTTGATGCCTTAACATAAAACAAGACTTTGATGCCACTTTGGTTTACTTGTGGCATCGAACCCTCAATGAGATAGAAGGTTTTTGAGATGCTAAAGTGTTTTTAAGCAATGGTTTTTTCGAGGGTAACCTTTTCGTAGGTTTTGAATTTTCATAAAAGCCTTCCTTTCGGGTCACAGACTTCAGACGTCTCCGAACCATTTTAGGATGGCCGTAGCCGTTTATATTTGGGCACCGCCTAATAGGTTAGGTTCTTCTAGGATTCGGTAGCCCGGGTCGTTCTAATTTTCTTTGGGAAATTGTCCCTAAGTAGGGGTAGCCTGTGGGCTTGATAGTCCCCGAATAGGGGTAACCCGTGAGCTCTAAGATCAGGGATCTAAGAATAAAAAATGTGTAGTAGCAAACTGAAAATTTCTTTCATTTCTTGGTGTGCAAGGTACATGATCGAAAGTGTTAAAAAAACTTGTTCCATGGCTAGAGGAGACTATGTGGGCATGGTTCACACGATCGTTTGGCCCTTAAAATGAATCCTAACCACCAAGCCTTAGCATTTAGCACACAAAGTTTTTGTTTTTCACTTGCTAAAACCTTAATTTGATGGTAATGCCCCCCAGCATTTGAGGTCGAACTTGTGAGGACTCGGAACTATTGACCTAATGTGAATGATTGTTGACACCGATTTGAAACTGATCTTCGAATCTACGTTATCACATTTTACTGTTGCCTCGTTATAAACCTTTCAAAATAACCCACTTTGGGATAAAATTGGTTCAAAGGAAAAAGAGTGAACGTGTGCTTTCAAACCTAATAGCCAAATTCATCCTTGACCATTTATCTGCATATGTTAGTTAGATTTATAACATGATTAAGAAGTAATTGAGTTTGTAACTTAGCAGCAGTACCGCCTTAAGTGTGTCACGTTCCACTTGTTCGACAGTTGTATGTCGTTTCCCCCTTTAAGTTTATACGAGCCTTTTCCTGTTATTCCGGCAACTCATTATGGTCCTTCCCAGTTCGATCACAACTTTCCTTCGCTCAGGTTCTTAGTGTATAATGTTACTTTCCTCAACACCAAGTCCCCGAATTGAAAGTGTTAGAGGCTGGCTCTTCGGTTGTAATACCTTTCTATTCGCTGTTTCTGGGCAGCCAACCGGACTAGGGCAGCCTCCCACATTTCATCCAATTGTTCCAGGCTCATAATCAAGGCCTTACCTCTTGGCTCTTCTATCACATATTGGAACCTGAGGCTTGATTCTCCCACTTCAACTAGTATTAAGGCTTCGACTCTATAGACTAATTAAAATAGGGTAGCCCCGATGCTAGATTTTGAAGTCATAAAGCATGCCTATAGGACTTCGGGCAGGATCTTCTTTCATTTTTCTTTCGCACCGGTCAATCTCTTTTTTAGGTTTAAAGTATGGTCTTGTTTTGTTCATTCTGCATGTCCGTTTCCACTATGGTGATAAGGTGTTGATAGTATCTTCTTGATCTTGTGATCTTCCAAAAATTTATTCATTTTGCTATCGAAGAATTATTTTTCATTATTTCAAACGATCTCGGCTGGTATCCCAAATCATCATATTATGTGGTCTTAGATGAAGTTAATGACAGAAAAGCTAAGTTGAAGGTATTCTCTCTGTTTCTAGTAATTTATACTTGCTTATACAATTTTATACAAAGTTATACAACTGTTTATACATCTTTATACAAGTTCTGCTATACTTATTTATATATTTTTATAAAATGTTTTAGTATAGTTTTTGTTTTTGATCTATTTCTTGTTATTTTTTCTTATGCAAGGTTGGGGACTTCTATATACAACCAGTTGATTGTTTCCACAACAGAATTAGCTCCCACACTGAGACTAAGATTGTGATCATTTTAAATCAATATTTGACTGACACACAACTTCACATGTTCCCTGCTAGTTGTTTTAGGTACTTCTTGGACCTCCCTCATTTTAAAATTTAATATCAACTTATTCATTGCATATTGTCACACCCCTTTTTTTATACCAAACAAACCTTGCACTAAAACCTCTTAAATTAATAAAAGAATTTAGTAAAAAGCCTGAAAAGGGTTTTTCAATTTTGAAAGTGACAAAAATTTGTGTTCAAAGGATTAACTCAGAGTCGCCACCTGACATTGGTTTCGGTGTGCCAGGCGACCATTTTTTAAAAATGATTTTCCTTTCAAAACACTTGAGACTCCAAAAACTAAGTCTACACCAGAGATTCGGGTAAGGGGGTTCATTTGACTCGGGGAGAAGGTGTTAGGCATTCCCCAAGTCCCGTGAAGGTCACGGTTGCGTACTCGATCAAGTTGGCTTTAAAATATTCAATTGAGGTAAAAACAACAAAAATAGAATAAGCACACAAGAGGCTCGAGGTCGTCCCCACCTAAATGAAAGAAAAATGAAAAATAAAAAGAAAAGAAAAATCTTATACTACGGCCGCTCCACCACATTCGCCAAGGCCTCTAAAATATTTATATAGTTCTTCGGGGCGTACCCTGAATAATAATATATACAAACTCTTCGGGGCATTCCCCGGATAAATTTAACTAAGGGAACGACCTCTCGCCTCAAATTAATAAAATCCTAAGACTTGCCTACCCAAATGTGGTTGGCCTAAGCATGCTACTAGCGATTTCAAGCAAACAAGATAAAACTAGTAACATAATTGAATTTAATTTACCATTCTATATGTCCAAAACCCCATGTTTAAATAGAACCTCTCTAACTATCAAAATTCACTGTAACATATTAAACAAAAACATATTAAACTAAAACAGCAACAATAACGAAATGACACTCAAAGACAAAACAATAATAGATTAAACAAATAAAGAGCATGATTTTAAGCAAACAATGAGTAGAAGGGAGAGAAATTGACCTTAATGAACCTGAAGTTTCATTATATGGCAACTTCACAACGCAAAGGTCCGAACCGCAGACGGAAATTCAAATCGACGATGGAAGCTCAAAACCAAAACGACTTCCATCAAATTCAGTCAGATTGAAGATGAAGACATATGGTTTTTAATAGATTTTGGTATCCGATAGCTTTTGTTCAGTTGCTGCTGGTTCCTTTCATGTTGAAGAAGAATCTCGGGTTGTCGTTGATGACATTAGGCTGGTCGACGACGCAGCAAATTCAAACCCGACCTCTTCAAACTCAGCCAACCAACCATGAACGGATGAGGTCTCTATTGCAACGGCAATTAACAACCAAACAAACTACGACATAAGCAGAATTCAACTTATCACCATTGAAATTAGAAAGAACAAACACAGGCAGAACTCGACGTATCTCCAAACATTCGTATAAAAAATAGAGTTTTACAAGCTCAGCAACAGAGATCCAAATATAATTGAAGAAATTGCAGCGACTAGAGATGTCAATGAAATAGAACCTCGACTACAATCTCACACGACTTTAACAGCTAGATTTTGATACAATTTGGTAGAAACTTAAACCATAAATAGAGAATAATGATCTCCAATTGAACCTCAACAGAAACTCGAATAGAACCCCAACACCTCAATCGAACTCCATTTTAGACTGAAAAATTCAAAGAACAGTAGCCCTAATTTCGAGCTCAATCGCAAACTTGGAGAAGAGAACAGAATATATATATATATATATATAAAAACATTTGGTTTGGATTCGCTTGTTGTGTGTGTGTGTGCGCGTTGTTCAGCGGCTCTAATGGTGAATGAAGCAGCAGAGGCGGCTGAAAGTGTCCTTAGGGCTGGCGGCGGCTTCTCTTTCTCTAGGGTTTTTTGTTGTTGTTCGAGCGTGAGTTGATGGGAGATACGACTGGCAGTTGTTGGTGGTTTTAGTGTAGCATTAGGTTGCTGTGAGGTGAGGAAGAATGGAGGTGGAAATGGGGCAAACGGCTGGGGTCTCCATGGGTGGCGGCTGGCTTCACTTTCTCTGCCGGTATAGAGGGGCCGGCGGCTATGGAGATTCCACGAGCAGAGGCGGCTGGGGATCGGCGACTGTATTAGTTTCTAGGGTTTTTTGTTGTTGTTGATTGAAGAAGAAAGGGTTCATGGGGGTGGCGGCTGGGGTATCTTTTTGCTAGGGTTTTTTTTTGTGTCCATTGTGTGTCTTATGAGGGAGAAGATGAATAGTGTGGAGATGAAATCTGGGCCGTCGGATCAAAATGGATGGATGGTTGAGATTTGAAAGGGAATGGGGCGGGTCAGGTATATTGGGTTGCTGATTTGGGCTTCTAAAATGTGCAAAAATTAGGCCAAAAACTTGCACTTCTTTAATTTTTAACAAACTTTTAAGTAAATAACCCAATGCTTTGAATTAAAACCAAATTAATTTCAATTAATTAAATAAATTATGTAATAGCATGAAACTATTTTTGTATTTTTTCAATTTTATGATAAAAATAATGTAAAAGAGTTAAAATTAGTGTAAATAGCTATATGAGACCTAAATTAAATATTCTACGCTAAAATGGGTGAAATTTTGGGTATGGTAAAAAATTACGTGTCTACAGCTGCCCCTCTTTGACTAAAAATACAAAGTATTTTCAGACAAAGAATGACTAGACATGATTTTTGACCTGACCCTTATTTAAAGACCAACTAGAAGAAAAGAAAATGTGACCGAGCTCTGGTATCTGAGCTGCCTACATATCCTCGGCTATAGAGGAATCAGGCCACGTGTAGTTCATAAGTGAATGAGATGATGGAGTTTACCGAGGTGGAGAGTCGAGTCGAGTGCCGTCGAGGTTCCGGCCCACGGTCCTGTTATTACATCAAAATCAGAAAATGAAAAAGACTAACTAAACCTGTTAACTATGAGTTACAAGATTCATATCTCTAAGTCTTCTGAAGCTTGATCTTGAGTCTTGAATGATTCTTCATGTAGACTTTAGATGTGAACCTTGACGCTCGCTAGATGCAGGTGTTAATTCCTTTTCTTCTTCTTTTCGGATCAAAACCGGACATACGATGCTTGTGACTTTAGTCATGTCTTTAGCGATCCACCTCTTGTCTCGGCCTCTGCATTTTGGACTCACCTTCTTCTCCTTTTTTCTTTTTCTTTTTCCTTTTTTTTCTTTTCTATTCTGGATTGAAATTGACTCGCATTCTTGCCGCGAGCTTCTGCTACTTCAGCATGAACTGATTTCTGAAAATGATTGCCTTCGTTGTCCAGGTGGGCGCCTGACATTACAGCAAAACAGACAAAACAAAAGAAAATTTTTCTGCCCCAGTTTGGGAATCGGGCATAAATGTGAATGTTAATTGGACTATGCTACCTACAAAGCTCTCAAAATTCTAAAATTAAATCCCATTATCCAGGAGGGTCCTAAAAACTTAAAATTAAATTCCATTATCCACGAGGGTCCTGAAAACTTAAAATTAAAATCCCATTATCCAGGAGGGTCCTGAAAACTAAAAATTAAAATCCCATTATCCAGGAGGGTCCTGAAAACTTAAAATTAAAATCCCATTATCCAGGAGGGTCCTGAAAACTTATAATTAAATCCCATTATCCAGGAGGGTCCTGAAAACTTAAAATTAAATCCCATTATCCAGGAGGGTCCTGAAAACTTAAAATTAAATCCCATTATCCAGGAGGGTCCTGAAAACTAAAAATTAAAATCCCATTATCCAGGAGGGTCCTGAAAACTTAAAATTAAAATCCCATTATCCAGGAGGGTCCTGAAAACTAAAAATTAAAATCCCATTATCCAGGAGGGTCCTGAAAACTAAAAATTAAAATCCTATTACCCAGGAGGGTCCTGAAAACTTAAAATTAAAATCCCATTATCCAGGAGGGTCCTGAAAACTTAAAATTAAAATCCCATTATCCAGGAGGGTCCTGAAAACTAAAAATTAAAATCCCATTATCCAGGAGAGTCCTGAAAACTTAAAATTAAAATCTCATTATCCAGGAGGGTCCTGAAAATTAAAAATTAAAATCCCATTATCCAGGAGGGTCCTGAAAACTTAAAAATTAAAATCCCATTATCCAGGAGGGTCCTGAAAACTAAAAATTTAAATCCCATTATCCAGGAGGGTCTGAAAACTTAAAATTTAAATCCCATTATCCAGGAGGGTCCTGAAAACTTAAAATTAAAATCCCATTATCCAGGAGGGTCCTGAAAACTTAAAATTAAAATCCCATTATCCAGGAGGGTCCCGAAAACTTAAAATTAAATCCCATTATCCACGAGGGTCCTGAAAACTTAAAATTAAAATCCCATTATCCAGGAGGGTCCTGAAAACTTAAAAATTTAAATCCCATTATCCAGGAGGGTCCTGAAAACTTAAAATTAAATCCCATTATCCAGGAGGGTCCCGAAAACTTAAAACTAAATCCCATTATCCAGGAGGGTCCTGAAAACTTAAAATTAAATCCCATTATCCAGGAGGGTTCTGAAAACTTAAAACTAAATCCCATTATCCAGGAGGGTCCTGAAAACTTAAAACTAAATCCCATTATCCAGGAGGGTCCTGAAAACTTAAAATTAAATCCCATTATCCAGGAGGGTCCCGAAAACTTAAAATTAAATTCCATTATCCAGGAGGGTCCCGAAAACTTAAAACTAAATCCCATTATCCAGGAGGGTCCTGAAAACTTAAAACTAAATCCCATTATCCAGGAGGGTCCCGAAAACTTAAAACTAAATCCCATTATCCAGGAGGGTCCTGAAAACTTAAAACTAAATCCCATTATCCAGGAAGGTCCTGAAAACTTAAAATTAAATCCCATTATCCAGGAGGGTCCTGAAAACTTAAAATTAAATCTCATTATCCGAAAGGACCTCAAAACTTAAAATTAAATCCCATTATCCAGGAGGGTCCTGAAAACTTAAAATTAAATCCCTTTATCCAGGAGGGTCCTGAAAATTCTAAAATTAAATCTCATTATCCAGGAGGGTCCTGAAAATTCTAAAACTAAATCCCATTATCCAGGAGGGTCTTGAAAACTTAAAATTAAATCCCATTATCCAGGAGGGTCCTGAAAACTAAAAATTAAAATCCCATTATCAAGGAGGGTCCTGAAAACTTAAAATTAAAATCCCATTATCCAGGAGGGTCCTGAAAACTTAAAATTAAATCCCATTATCCAGGAGGGTCCTGAAAACTTAAAACTAAATCCCATTATCCAGGAGGGTCTTGAAAACTTAAAATTAAATCCCATTATCCAGGAGGGTCCTGAAAACTTAAAACTAAATCCCATTATCCAGGAGGGTCTTGAAAACTTAAAACTAAATCCCATTATCCAGGAGGGTCCTGAAAACTTAAAACTAAATCCCATTATCCAGGAGGGTCCTGAAAACTTAAAATTAAATCCCATTATCCAGGAGGGTCCTGAAAATTCTAAAACTAAATCCCATTATCCAGGAGGGTCCTGAAAATTCTAAAATTAAATCCCATTATCCCGGAGGGTCCCGAAAACTTAAAACTAAATCCCATTATCCAGGAGGGTCCTGAAACTTAAAACTAAATCCCATTATCCAGGAGGGTCCTGAAAACTTAAAACTAAATCCCATTATCCAGGAGGGTCCTGAAAACTTAAAACTAAATCCCATTATCCAGGAGGGTCCCGAAAACTTAAAATTAAATCCCATTATCCAGGAGGGTCCTGAAAACTTAAAACTAAATCCCATTATCCAGGAGGGTCCTGAAAACTAAAAATTAAAATCCCATTATCCAGGAGGGTCCTCAAAACTTAAAACTAAATCCCATTATCCAGGAGGGTCCTGAAAACAAAAAATTAAATCCCATTATCCAGGAGGGTCCTGAAAACTAAAAATTAAAATCCCATGAGCCACGCTCCCATCTTGGATGATTCTGAATATAATTTTGCTCCATGAAAAATGCTTTTCCCATAGGAGGTACCTGTGGAGTTAAAAAAAAAAAAAAATTTGCTCCTGCTTCAGACAAATAAAATCTTGTTAGTTTGAAAATGTGGTGGTTAGTTTGTGGCATTATTCCTGAGCATCTGCTTCCACCACTGTCATGTTTCATCTTGATTATTTTCTTCAGGCTAGCAAGGAGTTGTTCGACCTTTTGATTGGAATTAGACCACAAAACCTCTGACTTGGATCTCTCACATTCACTTGTTGCATTGTGTTTTTATTTTGAGAGGTGCTGAATCTTTGTATTTTCTCAAAATTCAAGATCCACTCAACTGCCTGAACCTCAATTATCACCATACTTCAAAACCATGTCAATTGTGATGTGCATGGCCAAACTCCGCTTTGTGCAATTGGAAAGCTGGTGGCAAATTTTAAAGCTATTTCTCACTTGTTCTGGCCAAACAGACTCAAGAAGGGACTCTAACGAAACGAGAAAAACAAAATAAGGGAAAAGGGAAAGAGATGGTACTTAACAAGAAAATTACAAAGTAGAAACTTATCAGATGTGGATACCAACCCTAATGACCATGACATGCACCTTTGGACTGAGTGGCCTATCTCTCAAGAAAGTCTAATATTCAACTCTTGTTGTACCACTTCGCTGTGAAACTGGGCTTCAGTGCTTCAATTGTCCCATTTGATCCACAATCCTCAGTTGACTTGTAGTGCCCTGAAGGGTTTTCACCATTAAGTCTCTCTCATTTCGCTCTTTTTCTCAACTCACCGTCGCCTTACGGTGCCCCTAAGGGTTTTCACCGATAAGACTCTCTCATTTTATCATTTTCTCTCATTGTTCTGAGAACGAAGGTATTACCCATGATGCGGGGAGATCATACTTTCACCAACACTTGATATGGCATCCTCAATGATTAGTCGGAAGGTCTTTCTTCGGACCGTAATGTAGGCTTTTGGACAGGGGTTAGAAAGAAAGGGTAACATGAAGGCTCAAAATAATTCAAGATGAAAGGGTTACAAATTACAACTTTTGGAATCAGATCTTTTGGAAAAATTAAAACTTCTGCCCCAGTTTCATGAAGTTCGGGGAATTTTTTTTTTATTTTTTCTTTGATGGGATTTCTTAGAAAATCTGTCCCAGTATTGATTTCGGGGGATTATGAAATATTTTATTTGGTGCGACCGAACCGTAAGGCTGCCTACGTATCTTGTGGTGACAAGAATCAGGTCGAACGTAGTTCAAAAGACTACTTTTTGTTACTATTTCTTTCTCTCTTTTTTTCTCTTTTTCTTTGCCTTTTTTTTCTCTTTCTCTTTTCCTTTTTGTTTCTTCTTTTTTTTTCTTTTTTTTTTAGGCCCTGACTCTATTTCTGATTCCAAAAGAGGGGTATGAAACAAAATATTATGGCTCGAAATGGGTAGCAAAGGATAAAAGTGTTTGGGTAGCAGAATAAAAAGCCTTCGTCATACCAAACTTTGAGAATGCCAAGTACAAGCGTGCAATTGAAGATAAGCAAAGAAATCATGCACAATATCTATTGATGGCATCATTATAAACAGACAGTGCTAACAGGCAATACCTTTGTCCCAATGAATGATCCTTGCCAATTCAGAGCAAACTTGATTCAACCTTACCTTGATGTGGAAGAATGCATTTCAGCGCTGACACATTTATAGCAAACTACTTGAGAAACATTTCCTTGTTGTATGCTCTTATCAACCTCTTGATTTCCAGACTTGCTGCCTCAGTTTCACTCAATTCAAGCTTTAGTTTATCTCAGAATGCATGAATCCTTACTTGTTTCCTTAAATGTCTCTTTTGTCATGTTCAAAACTGTATCATTGCTTCATGATCAGACTAGCTTTCAAGATCAGGTTAAGAATTATGCGTGCATGCCATGTCACTAGAGTTAGGACGAAGAGAACTATAAGAGAAAAAGTAACCTAAACAAAAACTAACCAAAACTAACAGAAAACATGAGATTGCATTAGACAGATGGTGAACAGGGTTTGGACAAAGCAAGCAAAACAGACATAGGTTGCGACCCTAGAACTATCCTAAAGAACATTAGACGAGTTACTACAACTAAACAAACTAGACAAAATGAGAAGAAGAAGAGTTTGAGCCATAAGATAATATCCGGATTACAACCCCGAAATAACCCGGACAAGCAGAAATGACAATAAAATAAACCACCAAAACTCCTCCCCGGCCAACCAAGAAAGGAGTGTCTTTCCAATTACCAAGCTCAACATATTAACCACTAGATTGCACATCAAAATTACCGGGACTTTCACCAATTTCAACATCATGAACTTCAGCCAGCAACTTCCCAAGAGGATTCTCACACTCCATGTCACCATGCATCTTTCCCAAAGAGCTTGCATCATCATGTGCAGGTAAAGAATTCTCTGCAATGTTTGGGTATCTGGAGCTAGGAATGCGATTGTTTTGACTGATGGAGCATGGAAAGTTTGGGAGGAAGCGCCAGGGTAATTGTGATAAGGGGTGAAGCCTGGTGCGTGTTGTGGGGAAAGATCAATGGTACCAGGAACCTGGACTTGTGATAGTGGTGGAATGGAGGCATGATTTTTTTAATCCAGGCATGATAGATTTCTGCAGTCTGTTGTTCAACCTTTGGACCTTATCTTTCAATTCAGACTCCAACTCCAACCTCCCTCGATGGGTTAACAACTCTTGTGTCCAAATCTTTGCTAGCCATGGGTACCTTGCCCTTTGACCTTGTGTTGTACGAATGAATCGTTGAAGTGCCACAAACTAACCACCCTCTGTTATGGCAACAATGAAAGTAACAAAGAGGAGCAAAACAAAGCCAACACGTTAGCGTTAGAGCATTTATCAGACAAAAATATCATATTGCGTGCAATGCCCCCTAGTCATAGTTAACGGTTCTAGAATGGCTTCGAGGGTACGAAGGTCATTTGGCATCATCCCAATTTGTTCATTTCAACCTTCTCTTTTCTTTCATTTCTAGCACTTCTTGGCTTTCCCATTTTCCTTCCTTTCCTTTTCTCTTTAGTTTGTCACTCTTTTCTTTCCTCTCATTTCTCACATCCACAATTCATTCTCTTTTTTTTTCTTTCCTTTTTTTTTAGTTTTCAGAAAAAATGATTCGATCGAACCCTATGTAGGTTGCCTACGTATCATGCCCCTCATGAATCAGATCAAGCGTAGTTCTTGAAAAGTAATGGATAAAATAAAATAAGAATAAAATCTTTTTGGATTTTCATTTATAAATTTTTTTTGGTTTTTCAAATACAAAACATGAAATACTATAACAAAAGACTCGACAATCTTAACTAGACTGACAGACTCGATACGACTGTACAAGACTAAAAATTAGAAGACAATCATAAAATAGACTAAAAAAAATTAAAAAGTTTCTTCAAGCAGCTCGTGCATGCAATGGTCTTTGACTAGAATAGTCCTGGGGTATTTATCATGCCCGAACTCTAGCAAATCGCTCCATACCTGAATGGGAAAAATAAGATTAAATAGAGTTAGTGACTCAAGACACATGCAAGAAAAAATTGGGCTATTTTTGAAAATTAACCACATGGCCAAGAGTGGCTATTAATGCAAACTCAACAAAGGTGACCTCTAAGACATGGAAATACACCTCATTAAGGCTTATATGAATTCAAACTCTCAATAATCATGGCCCAAGATCAAACGACAAAAATGACCCATTTTGCAAAAACAGTCGATATGGCTAGAAGTGGCTAAAGATGCAAACTCAAAAAGGGAGGACCTTAAATTAATATGACTCCTAGTTACAGACTCAAAATTCTAATATATGAGTAATTGAACCACTTTTGCAAAAATGACCCCATTTTGCAAGAATGGCCGATGTGGCCAAAAGTGGCTAAAAATGCAAACTGAAAAAGGGCGGACCCCTAAATTGATATGATGCCTAAATGTGGACTTAAAATCCTAAGACATAGTTTATTGAACCACTTTTGCAAAAATAACCCATTTTGCAAGAATGGCCGATGTGGCCAAAAGTGGCTAAACATGCAAACTCGAAAAGGAAAGACCTTAAATTGATATGATACCTAATTGCGGACTCAAAATCCTAAGACATAGGTTTATTGAACCACTTTCACAAAAATGACCCCATTTTGCTAGAATGACCGATGTGGTCAAAAGTGGCTAGACATGCAAGATTTGGCTAAGACCCCGCAAAGCCAATAACCTAAGACTTACTAGGAAGACCGGACCCTATGTGGGTTGCCTATGTATCTCGCCCCTAGAGACGAGAATCAGGTTCGCGTAGTTCGGGAAGATGCAATTAATTTATAAAAAGCTATATTTTATCTTTTTGAAAAACAAATGAAAAAATATAAAATCTTTTTGGATTTTTCATTTTCAATTTTTTTGGATTTTTGGAAAATAATAAAAAAATGTAAATTTTTTAGATTTTTCATTTTCAATTTTTTTTGAATTTTTGGAAAATAATGGAAAAGTATGAAATCTTTTTGGATTTTCTTTTTCTTCTTTTTTTTGGATTCTTCTTGAAAAAGTTGTGAAAGAAAAAATGCAATCGGGCCCTATTTTCTTCATTTTTTTTCTTCTCCAAACATCGGTCCGTCAAATGACCTTTTTACCCTCAAAGATGCAACATATAACATATTGGGATGATTGAATACCTTTTTGGGCCATAAGCCCATTTTGACATAATTTGGATAGGCCTCCTACAACGGGGCACGATGCCTGGGACCGAACCCTGCTAGGTTAATATGATATGATGCACATAAAAATGACCTAAAGGCTGACCTACGGTTGGGGTTCACTAGACAAGGCAATTCGGGGCGGCACGTGGTCGATGGCGGCTGCTCTAGCTATCCGCCCACTCCACGCTCCCACGCCACCCCCCTAAAGACATGAGTGACTCAACAAAGAGTTCGTGCACGCGACACGTGCTCCGAGACTTGATGTATTTCAGTTTCGCCGAGAGTAAGATCTGGGTCACATAAATGCACACCCGTATTCAGGAAAGTAATTTTTAGTTCAAGTCGTGCCTAAAGAGTCTATCGTCTATTTACTTTGAGAAAAGGACCGTGAAATTCACTAGACGGTCCTTCCAAGTCTAAGGTTTTTGTAATAATTAATTGAGGACCCCGCAATTCTGTGTGTAATGCGGCGAGGCCCGTCTCATCATTTTATTTAAAGGGCAACCTCGAAGCGAACTATGATTCTCTATTTTTGTTTGTCTCTAATAAAGAAAATGTTAATCGTTTATCATTACCTACTAGTTTGATATTTTCTTTTATTTGGGCCATTCAATAGAGCCCCGACTCAAAATTGAACGCCAGAAGACGATTTCCTCTTTACTATGCTCTTAGACTACTTAAACTTCGATTTTTATTCAAATTAGCTAAGCTAATTTAGTCAACAGAAAACTTTTGTTTTATTTAAGAAAAGAATATTGAACATGTTTCCGATTTTAATCTAATCTAATTGATAACCAGCTTTCGTGTAAAGGATCTAGATCATAGTAGACATACACGAGCTAAAGTATACTGATAATCTAATAGCAACGGAGTGATACATCAATCGTCCTGATTCCCCTTTTTAACAAGCTATAGACAAAACAGGATTTACACGCTTATTGTTACAATTAACTACTTGAACATTGAGCGTGGTACTTACTAATTCATAACTTTCGACCAAACTACCATCATTATGCCTCTATTTATTTCTACACTGGATGTTAGTTATTATACACTTTTAACTTGAACAAATTGACACCTATAACAATATGTATTTCACTGATTCATCTATCTATCGCATAATGTGTTTCCAATGGACCATTTCTACTACAACAGGCTAGGGAAACATGAAGTTAACACAGTTACAACACATACAGCTTATTACATATTCGGGCTCTCCTTAATGAGTACACATATATTTAACTAAGTTTTAACATGGGCTAAAAGGATATGATAAACAATAAGCTAAGTTTCATTGCTTCCATTCATGTCTACAACTTCAGGCAGTAGTGAAATACCTGGAAATTGTCAAAGCAAAAGAATGTAGATCAGTTAAGCCGGTGAAACACAGCAGACAGCAGATCAACAGTAATCAGTGGCAGTCACTGCCACTATATACACAGCAACAGCAACAACCAAGATAATAACAGCAACCAGTGGCCAACCACAATCCCAACAGCAGGATTAACAACCAATCGACACACCAACAACAAACAGCACCAGGCAACAACCAGGAGATAGAACAAAAACAAAAGCCAAGAGGCAATCACAGCACCAAAATCCCACCAGTGAAGCAAACCAACAACAATAGCATGAGAGCTAAGAAGTAACAGCAAAGACAACCACAACTAAGAGACCAACAGCCCCCCACAGCAAGCCCAGGCAGCAACACTCGACTAACAAAGAACCAACACTACAACAATGGCCAAATACTCAACCAACAGTGACTAAGAACCAATGAAACAGTGACTTTTTGTCACTCTCAGTGTACTCTCCAACCTCTCTATGTATATCCTCTCAAGTGTTTACGAATATGCTACTGTTTTTGCTTCTCCAGGATGCTCTCAAATCTCCCTCTATCTGCCTTTTCTCTAAATGTGTCTATCTATTTATAACCAAAACTAAAGGCCAGGCCAGCCTGCTTAACCTCCACATATGTACTGACTGTCCAGCTCTTAAGAGCACTTAAGAATGTAAAATAAACTTCTTGCCCTAATATTCTCTGCCCAACCCATCACTTAATGTTTAAATCTCATTTTTTTAATCCAAAAGCGTACTAGTAACCTGTTTTTCTATTCAAAACCCCTTACCCTGCCAGATAGCTCCCATGTTACTTATGTTTTCCAATTACACTGCACACACAGTGATAAACAAACCTACTGACAGTCCCTCCAACATGCTGGCCAGGTTTATTTGAATTAACTCTAAACCATATGGTCCCAATTCAGCTATAACCAATTTATCCTAAACCTATTTCAATTTCAAATCACACAGCACCCCAATTCGATTCAATAGCTTAATCAACTATCCAGAATTTCAAATAATCAAACCTACGCAATTAGATGGCGACATTCGTTTAATCAATTACGAGCTATATAATCGACAACGAATAATCGATATTCAACTTATGCCTAGGGGCAGAATCAGGGGGCAACAATCCGAGTCAACTATTCGACGAATTTAACTAGATTGAACACAATGTAATCACAACAACAACAATGAGCCGAACATATCAGAAAGAAAATGATTTGACCAAATAAAAAGGTCTTGATTAGGAGGAGAAACGAAAACAGAGAAAGTAGCTAACTTAACTAAAAGAATGGAATCAATAGACACTTATACTAATAGATAAAAATCGGAAATAGACAGAAAGGTACCTTAAACAGTGAGAAGAGAAATGAAAACGCACGGACTTGGGCTCGAGGAGACTTGAAATTGCCTTCTTTTGAAGTTAATAGATTTTAATTGAAATATTTTCCAAATGGAAACATTCCAATTAAAGTCTATTAACTTCAATTTCTTTTAATTCGGACGAAATCCCTAGTTTTCGAATTGTAGGGTTCTTGAAGGCTCAATTTGGGGCTTGACCAATTCTGGTCGGATTCGAGCCGGACCAATGGTGGTGTGGAGGTTAGGAAGGTCATGGGAGTGTCTGGTACGAATTTGGGGTTGATTGGTATAGGTTTTAGTTTGGCTCGAATCTTCAAATGAAGATTCGAAACGATAGAGATTGATTCGAGCCAAATGGGTAAGGGATTCATGTTCATGGTGATTTTGTGGTTCAGGGGTGTTTTTTTGGTGGCCGGCGGCGATTTCCGGCAGGCGGCGCAAGGTGGCGGACGGCGGCGTTACGCCTGGTCTCTAAGGACCTTTGGGAGACGAAGGGAGAAGGGGGGGTCTGGCTTGGGGGGGCGGGGTATGGAAATGGGTTTATATACATTTTGAGTAGTTAAATCCTGATCGTTGGATCAAACTTGATCAACGATCAGGATCCTCTCACTTAAACCAAACGGTGTCGTTTGGTTAAGTCCTAGGCTGGATGAATTTTGGAATTAACGGATTAATCTGGGCCGTTGGATAATAAAATCCAACGGTCCGGATCAAACGTTACCGGCTGAAACTGGACGGATACTTGGGCCAGATCAGAAACAATTCACTTGGGCCTGACTTTTAGACTAAAATTGGCCCAACTCGGATCTTCATGATGTATTATGTACATGTGTGTATGTATATATATATATATATGTATATATACATACATATATATATATATACACACATATGTATACAACCTATAACACCGCTGTTCTTACTACAACTAACGCACACAGTTACATATCACCCAAAAATGTAAATCACATGACTTCGATATCAAACACTGAAAATGCAAAGCCTAGCATATATTTTTGTATTTTTAATTTAAATAAATAAACGTGCACATAAACGTGCACACAAAAAGATAAAATAACACAAAATCACAAAAATCATGCTCAACACGAAACTATTTTTATTTTTGAATTTTCTGGGAGTGCTTCTCAAGTAAGGCAAAAATCACGTGCTCACACATGCCAGATTCTATGCGCGTAAACATGCAGAGTTTTCGTGCAAAGATAAATGAGCGGATATAAGCGATTTTTGCCCATTCGAACACTCCGTATGAAGCATTTTGGAAAAGTTTTGACCGAACCTTGCTTCAAGGTCTCCTACATATCCCTGGCTAACAGGGAATCGAGTCGATGTAGTTCGGGAAGTTTCGGTAGGTGGGACTACCATGACTGTTGCGATCTCGCTATTCTGCTTATTCTTGTTATTCTTCTTACATTGCTACTGCTACCATGCTTAGCTGATCTCATTGTTACACCGTACTAAGCAACAAAACAAGAAGCTAGACTAAGTTACGGTACTACAAGTTCTTGTCTATCCTTTTTAACTTGATCTTGTCGCGCTCCTTGCCATCTTGTCGGACTTGGCGTTCCTTCTGATGCTTCGTCTCTTCTTACAATTGTTATTTCGACCTATCTTGATTGCCGAACTCCGACCATTGCCTCCTCTAACACGATCTTAAAACTGATTCTCCGCTCGCAATCGGTCTATACGGTTCGATCCTTGTTGCCTCCTTTGCTTACGAACTTAGATTCGTCGGATTCCGTTACATTCCAGACGTGCTACCACGACTTGCACTCTGCCAACTTCAAAATTGACAATCGCCACTCCGTTCTCCGGGCGGGCTCCACGACTTCAACTACAACTTCGAAAATTAAATCGCCACTCCATTCTCCAGGCGGGCTCCCGACTTCACTTATTACTTCAAAATTAAATCGCCACTCCATTCTCCAGGCGGGCTCCCCGACTTCGACTACTACTTCAAAATTAAATCGCCACTCCATTCTCCAGGGCGGGCTCCCCGACTTCGACTACTACTTCAAAATTAAATCGCCACTCCATTCTCCGGGCGGGCTCCCGACTTCAACTACTAACTTCAAAATTAAATCGCCACTCCGTTCTCCAGGGCGGGCTCCCTGACTTCGACTACTACTTCGAAATTAAATCGCCACTCCGTTCTCCAGGCGGGCTCCTGACTTCAACTGACTTCAAAATTAAATCGCCACTCCATTCTCCGGGCGGGCTCCCGACTTCGACTACAACTTCAAAATTAAATCGCCACTCCGTTCTCTCGGGCGGGCTCCGCGACTTCGACCTACTTCTGAAAATTCAATCGCCACTCCGTTCTCCGGGCGGGCTCCCGACTTCGACTACAACTTCAAAATTAAATCGCCACTCCATTCTCCGGGCGGGCTCCCGACTTCAACTACAACTTCAAAATTAAATCGCCACTCCGTTCTCCGGGCGGGCTCCCGACTTCGACTACTACTTCAAAATTAAATCGCCACTCCGTTCTCCGGGCGGGCTCCCGACTTCGACTACTACTTCAAAATTAAATCGCCACTCCATTCTCCGGGCGGGCTCCCTGACTTCAACTACTACTTCCAGATTTCATCCTATCTTGATTACCTTCCTTTGCCTCTTGTACCATTTTCTTTGTTCCTGCGTTACCTCTCGGACCACCTTCTTCTGAATTATCCTGTCTTGGAATTGCTTTCCCCGGTCGTATTACTTTTCTTCTGGCTGCTGGGGATATTTTTGGAACTGTTTACTCGCCTGCTGGGGGTGATGCTGCTGAGGAAGTATTCTTTGTTTCCTTCACCCCTCATTCTCTTCCTTCTTCCCCTACCTCTTCCGGGACTCACGCTTTTGTTTCCTTGATCAAATTATAGGATGTAATACTGCTGGGGGAATCTCGAAGCCATTTTTCTTTTTCCAATAACTGCTGGGGATGATACCAGGCTCAAAGATCACCCCATCTTGTGTTGCTTTCTATACTTATCCTCTGAGTCTTGCTTTCCAGGAAAATTTTCGCAACAGGAGAAAATTTTCTGCCCCAGTGTGATAAACTTCTGGACGGTATGCTTTTCTGCCGTCGGACCCTCTTTTCCTGCTTTAAATCAAAGAAAAATTGTTAGTTTCCAAAACGCCGCGAGTGGTCGTGCCACTCTTGTTGAGGCCATTCTCTTTCAGCGCTTGGCCTCTCTCGAACTTTGAGGACGACGTTGACGCTTGCTTGGGAAGATGCTTTTTCCACGAACGACCTCTCATCTTTCCTTTTATTCCACTCTTTGGTTTGGTCCGACTCTTTTTAGCCGGTGATCTGTTGCGTGAAATCATCTTTCGGACATGCCACATGTGTCCATCATACTCCATAATTCTTGCGAACCTTCCGCTCGGCCTGTCCTCCCAATCTCACTACCGTAACGACTTCTGTCTTATTGCCTTGTTCCATGCCTATTCACTTTCAATATACTGCTTTGGGAGACTTGGTAGTAAGCTTTGAAAAATCAATTTTCGAAAAATGAAAGAAAAGAAAAGAATACTGACCGCAAATGACAAAAGAAGAGAAAAACTTTTCTGAACTCAAAAATAGGAAAACTTATCTGAATGTGTGCCTGATCCAATGTTATGCCGCGCCTTTGAGATTAAACTACCCAGTCTATTCATGTCAATCACTTTCTGATACCGCGTCCTGCTAGAGGTAAACGGATGTCCCAACCTTGTCTCATGCGGACATCTTGTAACCATCTCATCCTGCCACCTCACAGTGCCCTTCAAAGGGTTTTCACTAATGAGATTCTCTCATTTCTCTCTATCTCCCGTCGCCTTAAGGTGCCCGTAAAGGTTTTCACCGTAAGACTCTCTCATTTTACTTCTCTCGACTTCCTTCGCCTTAAGGTGCCCGCGAGGGTTTTCACCGTTAAGACTCTCTCATTTATGCTTTCTTTCCTTGCGGCGGGGTATCGCCCCTGAGATTCCCTCTAGAGCGTTATCCCCTTTCGGCTTGTGCATCCTGAATTCAATCGAGGGTCGGGATGTCACTCTTGGCTTTCATTCACATGACTTGGCACTTCTCAAATACTGATCGAGAGGTCTTTCTGGTTCTTGATATGGTTTCTGCGCGTGAGGCTGAAGAAAGGGGTTTAGCCTCAACGGTTAGCTTATTACAACTTTCGGAATCCACACTATCTTTCAAACGAAACAATGACTTCTGCCCCAGTTTTGTTGCTTGGGGGATTTTTGATTTTTATTTTATTATGACCGAGCCGTGTGGCGCCTACGTATCCTTCTTGAGGAATCGTAGTCGAACGTAGTTCACTTTTTCTTGTATTACTTCTTTGTTTCTTTTCTATTCTGTTACGCATCTTCCTTGATGATTTCGAAAGAGGGTATATGAAAGAATAATTAAAGCTCAAATGGGGAAACAAAGGTTAAAGTGTTTGGGTAGTAGAAAAATTGCCTCTGTCATTTCATTCTCCGAAAAATGCCAAATACACACAAACGAAACCAAACGTTGACAAATGCATTAAAGAATTACACATAATATCTCTTAACTGCATCGGAATTGATAGCCATATCGGTGCATCTTCCCTCGACATCAGTCAGACATAGAGCGCCGTTGGATAATACTCTAGTTACCACAAAAGGTCCTTGCCAATTTGGAGCGAACTTGCCTTTCGCCTCGGCCTGATGGGGTAGAACTCTCTTCAGCACATGCTGTCCCACTTCAAATCTCCCGGGACGTACCTTCTTGTTATATGCTCTCGCCATTCTCTTTTGATACAATTGGCCGTGACATACTGCTGTCAATCTCTTTTCATCAATCAAGCTCAGTTGCTCTAATCGGGTTTTGACCCACTCATCATCGTCAATCTCAGCTTCAGCGACAATTCGGAGGGATGGAATTTCAACTTCTGCGGGTATTACTGCTTCGGTCCCGTATACCAACAAGTAAGGAGTTGCACCTACCGAAGTCCGGACGGTAGTGCGATAACCCAACAGCGCAAATGGTAACTTTTCATGCCACTGCCTAGACCCTTCTATCATCTTCCTCAATATCTTCTTTATGTTCTTGTTTGCTGCCTCGACCGCACCGTTTGCTTTTGGGCGATACGGTGTGGAATTTCGGTGTGTAATCTTGAACTGTTGACATACCTCTTTCATCAATCCACTGTTAAGATTTGCACCGTTATCCGTAATGATCATCTTTGGAATTCCAAACCTGCAGATGATGTGGGAGTGTACGAAGTCCACTACCGCCTTCTTGGTCACTGATTTGAATGTTTTGGCCTCTACCCACTTGGTAAAATAATCAATCGTTACCAGAATGAACCTGTGACCATTGGAAGCCGCAGGCTCAATAGGTCCGATAACATCCATACCCCATGCGACAAACGGCCATGGTGCGGACATTGTATGCAATTCAGTCGGCGGAGAATGAATCAAATCTCCGTGTATCTGACACTGATGGCATCTTCGCACGAAACTTATACAATCCCGCTCCATAGTGAGCCAATAGTATCCTGCTCGAAGAATCTTCTTTGCCAATACGTATCCGCTCATGTGTGGTCCGCAAACTCCCGAGTGTATATCTGTCATCACTGTTGTGGCTTGACTTGCATCTATACATCTCAACAATCCCAAATCCGGGGTTCTTTTGTACAGCACCCCTCCACTAAGGAAAAATCCGTTCGCCAACCGCCGAATAGCTCGCTTTTGATCTCCAGTTGCTTGCTCTGGGTATACTCCTAACCTGAGGTATTCCTTGACATCATGAAACCACGGCTCACCATCCACCTCTTCCTCTATCACATTACAATAAGCATGTTGATCCCGGATCTGGATATGTAACGGATCGACACGAACCTTGTCCGGGTGATGTAGCATTGACGCTAAAGTAGCCAACGCGTCGGCAACCTCGTTATGCATCCTTGGGATGTGCCTGAATTCTACCGATCGAAAGCGTTTGGTCAAATCATGCAAACACTGACGATATGGGATAAGCTTTAAATCTCTGGTTTCCCATTCTCCCTGAATCTGATGTACCAGAAGGTCCGAGTCCCCCAAGACCAAGACGTCCTGTACATCCATGTCCACCGCTAATCGCAACCCCAAGATACATGCCTCGTACTCGGCCATGTTATTGGTACAGTGAAAACGCAGTTGAGCAGTAACGGGATAATGATGTCCTGTTTCAGATATGAGCACAGCCCCTACTCCGACTCCTTTTGCGTTTGCCGCTCCATCGAAGAAGAGCTTCCATCCTGGATCCTTGGTTGGTTCTAACCCCTCAATCTGCAATACTTCCTCATCTGGAAAATACGTCCTCAAAGGTTCGTATTCGTCATCAACGGGATTTTCAGCTAAGTGATCGGCCAGGGCTTGAGCTTTCATAGCCGTCCTTGTCACGTATATGATGTCGAATTCCGTAAGTAATATTTGCCATTTTGCTAACCTCCCTGTAGGCATAGGTTTCTGGAAAATATACTTCAACGGATCCAGGCGCGAAATGAGGTAAGTGGTGTAAGAAGACAAGTAGTGTTTCAGCTTTTGGGCTACCCAAGTCAGGGCGCAACATGTCTTTTCTAGATGAGTGTACTTGACCTCGTGGACTGTGAACTTCTTACTGAGGTAGTAAATGGCCCGTTCCTTCCTGCCGGTAAGATCATGCTGCCCCAGTACGCAGCCAAACGAATTCTCCAAGACCGTCAGATAAAGAATCAGGGGTCTACCTGGCTCAGGCGGAACTAGTACGGGTGGATTTGACAGATACCCTTTGATCCGGTCAAACGCTTCCTGACATTCTGCCGTCCATTCTATCGCGGCGTCTTTCTTCAATAGGCGGAATATGGGTTCACAAGTTGCCGTAAGCTGGGCAATAAACCTACTGATGTAATTCAACCTTCCCAACAGACTCATTACCTCTGTTTTATTCTTCGGCGGGGCTAACTCCTGAATGGACTTGATTTTGGAGGGGTCCAACTCAATGCCCCGTCGGCTGACGATGAATCCTAGCAACTTTCCTGATGGAACTCCGAATGCGCATTTGGCCGGATTGAGCTTGATGTCGTACCTTCGAAGTCTTTGAAAGAACTTCCTGAGGTCGGCGACATGGTCTTCTTGGCGCCTAGACTTTATGATCACATCATCCACGTACACCTCAATTTCCTTGTGTATCATATCATGGAATACCGTAGTCATCGCCCTCATATAGGTTGCCCCTGCATTCTTCAAACCAAACGGCATCACTCGGTAGCAATAAGTCCCCTACGGTGTGATAAAAGCCGTCTTTTCTGCGTCCTCTTCATCCATCAAAATCTGATGATATCCCGCATAACAGTCCACAAAGGATCCAATTTCGCGTCCGGCACAATTATCAATCAGGATATGGATATTGGGAAGTGGGAAATTATCCTTAGGACTTGCCTTGTTGAGATTGCGATAGTCCACGCATACTCTGATCTTTCCGTCTTTCTTTGGCACCGGTACTACGTTAGCCAACCATTCAGGGTATCGAGTGACACGAATGACTTTCGCCTGCAATTGCTTGGTTACCTCCTCCTTAATCTTCACACTCATCTCCGTCTTGAATTTCCGCAGCTTTTGCTTGACGGGAGGATATGCCGGATCGGTGGGTAATCTATGAACCACTAGATCAGTGCTGAGTCCTGGCATGTCGTCGTACGACCATGCGAAAATATCTTTAAACTCCATGAGCGTTTTGATCAGTTCTTCTCTCAGATTGGGTTCAATATGGACACTTATCCGGGTTTCTTTGACGTCATCCGCATTCCCTAGATTAACGGCCTCGGTATCATTTAAATTCGGTTTGGGCTTTTCCTCGAAGTGACTTAATTCTTCACCGATTTCTTCCACGGCTTCATCATCGCCGTACTCGACTCACTCTCGTCACTTCTTATTTCATGTGTTATTATTTCCAAACCCGATTGACTTTCTAGACTGGGTTGATTAATCTTTAAGCACGCCATATCATTAAGATCGGTTGCAAGAAGGCTGTTCAGAAAAGTAAAAAGAAGAAAAGATAAACAAAATTAGACACGAAGGAACCAAATTTCATTGATGGGAATTGTACAAAGGGAAAACAAACTGCAAACTTAAATCAAAAATGAACTAAAACAAAGGGATTTTACTCCGGGGACAAGCCCCCAATACAAAATTTCGAAAGAAAAACAATCCAAGACAAACTACCAGGACTCCTTCCGGACAGGGAGAGGAGTAGCCTTCCAGTTATTCAGTTTTGCCTTTGGTCCCACAAATTGTATCTCGGCATGACTGGATCCTTCACCGTCTTCGAGCATACATACATCTGTGAATAGGTTTTCGAACTTCCTGAAGAACTCTTCGTCTGGCCTGACCGTAGGACCGGGAATCTTTGGCGCTGGATGTCCTCTTGCTCCGGACCTGACAAAAGATTGGGAGAGGCGTGGAACAGGCTTTGGGAGCACCCATGTTTTCTGCTTGCTCCTCTTTGCTCGCCGGATGTCCTCCGAGGTTGGCTGGAATCCCAAGCCGAAGGTTCCCAAGTTTTCGACCACTGATACCGGTTGTATAATTCCTTGCAGAGATGCACCTAACCCTTTACCGGGTACGAAACCATGTCGCAACATTTCATGCGCCACCGTGACATCCGCAGTAATTGTTCTGTCGCCGGGAATACATTCCCCTTCCGGAACTCGGTGGGCGGGCACCACATCGCAGACCTGATACACCCACGGCCCAACATCTTCTTCTGTTTCAACAAAGGGAATGATGGTGCCTGATTGTGGATCGTTCTCTCCGTGGACGACGATCTCCTGCTGGTCCCATTCAAACTTGACGAGCTGGTGTAAGCTGGATGGAACTGCTCTTGCGGCATGAATCCATGGTCGCCCTATTAGGAGGTTATATGACACCACCATGTCCAGCACCTGGAATTCCATGGTGAACTCCACTGGCCCAATTGTCAAGACTAGCACTATGTCACCAACCGACGCTTTGCCTCCTCCGTCGAACCCTCGAACACATACCCTGTTCTCGCGTACCCGGCCGATGTCTACTTTTAATTTGCCCAGTGTAGAGAGAGGACAAATGTTAGCACTGGACCCATTATCGACCAAGACTTTGGTAACCACCGCCTCTTCACACTTCACCGTAAGATATAAAGCCCTGTTATGCTCGGTGCCTTCCTCAGGCAACTCGTCATCGGTGAAGGTGATCCGATTTGCTTCGAAGATCCGATTGGTGATCTTCTCCAAATGGCTCATTGAGATTTTATCCGGTACATGTGCCTCATTCAGGACTTTCATCAATGCTTGCCGATGTTCTTCCGAATGTATCAGCAAGGATAGCAATGATATTTGCGCCGGAGTCTTCTTTAACTGCTCTAAGACGGAGTAGTCGTGCAGCTTCATCTTTTTCAAGAATTCTTCTGCTTCTTCATCAGTGACCGGCTTTTTCAATACTGCCGGAGTGGTCTTCCTCAATTCCGCAGGGGCAAAACATCTCCCCGAGCGGGTCAACCCTTAGGCTTCACAAACTTCCTCTTTCACCTCCTTTCCTCTGTAGGTCGTTGTAATCCGAGCATAATTCCATGGGACAGCCCGGCTATCAGTTACTGGCAACTGTGTTGCCGGCTGGATGATGAAGGGGTCCATTCGAACGCCTGCTACTGTCAAAATGGGCTTGATTGCTGCCCTGGTACAACTATCTTGGCCGGCTTCACCGGTACTTCGTTCACACTTTCTTTTCCTGCTTCCGACTCTCCTGGTATGTCTTTCTTGCAACTGGGCGACTCATCAAAGCTTGGCCCTTTTCTCGTTCCTGCCCCGCTAGACTTAATCATCATTACGGTCTGAGAGGCTTTCTCCTTTCCTTCCTCCGCCCGTACCAACTCGATCATGTTGGTCTCATGATGAGTTGGAAGCGGGTTTTGGTTGATGTTGGGCTCTGTTGGCGTCTGGACCTCGATCCTGCGAGTGTCGATGAGCTCCTGGATGGCTGTCTTCAACCTCCAACATTTTTCTGTATCATGTCCCGGACATCCCGAGCAGTAGGCACAATTTACTGAATGGTCCAGGTTCTTCGGAAGAGGGTTTGGTAGCTTAGCTTCAACCGGATTTAGCAACCCTACTTGCTTCAACCGGTGGAACAGACTGGTGTAAGACTCTCCTAAGGGAGTGAAAGTCTTTGGCCTCGGCGCCCTGTCGCCCCTGAATGCCTGGTTCGGACGGAAACTCGCGCCCGAGGGGTTTCTGTAAGCTCTTGGGGGTGGCTGATTGTTCTGGGGGTTCGGTGCACGCCACGGTGCATGAACTGGAGGTGCAGAATAGGATTGCGCATGGTGGACAGTAAAATGGGGATCGGGTGCGGGATAATAATGTTGCGGGTGGCTATATGGGTTATGAGAGTAATTTTGGTGGTGAGGTTGGGGTGGGCTATATTGGGGTGCGGGGCCTCTATTTCGGAACCATGCCCCGGACTCGACGGCCGCAACTTCCTCTCTCCTCTTTTTCCCTAGTACTCCTCCAGTACCACTTTGGATAGCCTGAGTGGTGGCTTTCAGTGTTGAGTAACTCATGATCTTGTTGGCCTTCAAACCTTCCTCGATCATACCCCCCATTTTTATCACCTCAGTGAATGATTTGCCTACGGACGTTACCAGATGTCCGAAGTAGGTGGGCTCTAATGTCTGCAAGAAGTAGTCCACCATCTCGCTCTCTCGCATCGGTGGATCCACCCTGGCCGCCTGTTCCCTCCATCGGAAACCAAATTCCCTGAAGCTTTCAGCAGGCTTCTTCTCTATTTTTAGCAATGATAGGCGGTCGGGGATTATCTCAAGATTGTATTGGAACTGGCCGATAAAAGCTTGAGCCAGATCATCCCACGTAAACCATCTACTGGGATCCTGTCTAGTGTACCACTCCAACGCCGATCCTCCCAGACTCTGGCCGAAGTAAGCTATCAGAAGTTCGTCCCGTCCTCCGGCCCCTCTCATTTTACTGCAAAACCCCCGCAGGTGGGCCACTGGGTCACCATGCCCCTCGTATAGATCGAATTTGGGCATTTTAAATCCTGCTGGCAACTGGACGTCCGGAAATGGACATAGATCTTTGTAGGCGACGCTGACCTGGTTGCCCAAACCGTGCATGTTCCTGAAGGACTGCTCCGGGCTTTTAACTTTTCTGACAACTTCCTCGTGTTCCGAACTTTGGAAGTGCTTTTCCGGTTCTGCCGGATTATCCCAGTGAGGTGTATGTGATTGTGGTTCAGGAGCCCTGAAAGTAGGCTCCGGAGGATAGTAAGAGTTGTCATGGATCTGAACATATGGCTCGCTGGCCGGCCTTTGCAGAGGAGCAGGTGGAGGTGCCACGAAAACAGGGGTGACTGGAGGAGGATTTGGTTTGGCTGGTGGAATGTGGGTGGCATATGGGTTTTCCCCCTGAAAGTATGGATAGCTTGGGGCGCTTGTTGAAGGATCGATGGGCGGATGTTCCGGAGCTGAGGCGAGAGTAGGGCGGTTTGGTGAAGCCTGTTCCCTGGCCCAAGCCAGGTGCATCTCTGTTATCTGTTGTTTTAACCGGTCTACCTCTTCTTTCATAACTTGTAGCTCGGATTTTTCTTCCTCGAGACTCTTGCCAGAACTCGACATGCTTACTGTAACTGGTCCTTTGGATCTAGTACGGTAGTGATGGCTGGCCAGTATATTCTGTCAAACCAACTGCTAAACTTTCTCTGGCATATGCAACAAACTTGTTAGTTCACCGAGTTTGACGGATATGTTATAGCACGTTGGATGCAATGCACCTAACCAAATAACCCTTTCTACATGTACTCTTAACATGCGTCATTCCGGCCTTTTTTCTTTTTCTTTTCTTCTTTTTTTTCTCTCTTTCGACTATCTTTGCAAGCCTTATTGTTATTTAACCTTTGGATTCTTTTTCTTTCTTTTTAGTGGTGGTCGAATCTTTATGCGGATTGCCTACGTATCACGTTCTTGCGTGAATCAGACCGAGCGTAGTTCTGTTAACAGGATTGTGGCAAAATTCAGTAACTTTTATATCAAATGAAACCGTGCAGTTACAAAACACGTCTTACAACAATCAGCAAAACAAAGGAAAATGCTTGACTCGAAAACGTAAAATGACATGCCAACGGGCTTGACCCAATATTTCAAAAATACATTTTTAATCAAAGGTCTACTGCTCTAAAATTCCTGGGGGCCCGCGAGGCATCATTCGGCCTTGCCGCGGGCCTGGGTGTGAGGTCCTTGTGAAGTCCCCTTAATTCTTCCATGATCCGATGAACATAGCCCATAATTGAAGCAAAAAGGTCGGTGCGGGGCATTTGTTCACAAGCTAGGCACTTCATGGTGACGTAGTGCCCGATTTCCCCGATTCGGTCCTTGATCATGTCCCTTTCTCCGAGTAGCCGCTCTATCTGCTGGTTTTTCGCCCCCAATCGTTGAGCGTTGTTGGTGACTTGGTCTAAGAGCCTGTCTATTTGTTCTTGCAGTCGAGCCATCAGATTGTGGCAACGGTCGAGGTCCGCTCTGGCATCCTGGGCTTGCTTGAAAACCCGTTCTCTGAGGACAACATTTGCTTCCCTTAAACTGGTGACGATATCAGTGTAATCCTCTTCCACCCGTTGTAGGTGAAGTGCATGTTGATGTGCCTCCTTTCTCCAGCTAGCTCGGATCCTCACTGTTTGGGCCTTAGACTCTTCCAATTCTCTTTGGACATCGGCAACCTGGCTTTTCAAACCCTTTATCAGTTTTTCGTCTGCCCGACTCCTCAACTGTCTGTCAGCATCCCTTTTCATTTGCTGGATTTGAGCTCTTAGGAAGTCATTTTCTTGTGCCAACTTCTTTTTATCTCCTTCGTTGGCGGCAGTTTGCACATCTATTTCAAATTGGAGTTCTTGGGTCCGTTGTTCTATCCTGTTGATCTTTGTTCTATAGGCTTCTTCTCTAGCCAACCAGTCCCATTGTTCTCGTGACGCTCCAGCAAACTCCCTGAGGTGAGGCCTTTTTGCGGGCCTTTGATGCTCCAGATCTCTACTATACCATGCGGGATATTCCGACGATACTTCGCCCCGGGCTCGATCTCGCACCCGAGTGTCTATTTTTAATGTCTGACACTCACTCCAAATCTTTCGGACCAATGCTTCAGGGAACTGTCCTCCTGGTCCAATTTCAACTACATGTGGGCTGAGGTCTTCTTCTTTTGGGATTATTTGGCATCGTCCCAACTGTCTCAATACTCGACCTGGTGCGTAGGGCTGGATGTTGTTGAGGCCCATTAGCAATAAATATGATTCTGCGGCTGATGCATATATGACTTCTTCCACGGGTAGCCAACCAAACGTCCATTCTATCTCGCTGGCTGTAGTCGAACGCAAAAGTCGTATCCATCCGCCGATCCCCTCCGGCAACTCATGTCCCTCGACCCTTGCAGGAAATTCTTCTATACAAGTTTTCTTCGGTGAACTATACCTCATAAATTGCGGATGACGACATAAGTGATCGATCATCCACATTTGGAGCAATACATTGCAAGCTTCAAAGAAAGTCCCTCCAGCTTTGCAGATAGTGAGTGCACGAGAGATGTCTGATATTATCATGGGAGCCAAAGTACTGTTGTTTTGTTTCATCAAAGTACTGACGACCCCTGCCACATGTATGTTGATATTCCCATCCTTTCTAGGAAATATCAATGAACCTAGGAAAGCTATCATGAAGGCGATGCGTCTATGCTCCTCCCATTTTAACCGATTGTCTCCGCTGCAGATCTTGCTTTCGTATTTGTTGAAGCCCCCATAGTGACCATATTTGTTATACAGAAATGCCAAAGTGCAGAACCCTTCTGATAAGTCTGGGTTGTGGACAGTTCTGCGGATTTTTACCGTATCCAAAAACCGATGTACCGTCACTACCCTTGGTGCAATAAGGTATTGTTCCCTCATAGGGACTTTTGGTCTTCCGACATATCCGGCTAATTCTTCCAGTGTTGGTGTGAGTTCAAAGTCCGAAAAGTGGAACACATTGTGTGCCGGATCCCAGAATGAGATCAAGGCTCGTATGATGTCTCCTCTCGGGGGAATTTTCAGCAGCCCTACTAGATCTCCCAAGTACAACTTAACGGCATCTTGTCCTTGCTCGCCCAAGTCGCTCCACCACCTATGCAAACTTAAGGGGACCTTGTTTATGATAGCTTCGGTTGTATTATGACTCGTGCTCATTCTGCACATTTATTTAAGGTAATTCTTAGATGAAAACAAAATTTTTATTTGTCCCAAAACTATCTTTTCTGAAAAACGAAACGGGCCTCAGGATTTGACTGGTAAAAAGAGTGGTTGTTAAGGCAAAATTAAATGTCTTGGCATTCCGCCATTAAAACTTATTTTGAAATATATGGGAGTTGGACCCGTTTAGAGGTTGCCTACGTATCTCACACTCGGTGAGAATCAAACTCGCGTAGTTCGGTCCGTCAAAACAACTATCTTTCCTTTATTGACTGTCAAAAACACATTTTGTCAAAAACCCATTTTTCGGCAAAGTCAATCTTCTGCCGTCTTTTATTGGCAAACTAAATTCGTGGACTTGTTGGTGAAACGTATTTTTTTTGTATTTTTCTGAAAGATATTTACTTCCCCATGCTATTTCCTTTCGTGTTTTTCTTTTTCTTCGGTATTTAAAGGAACCCGGTCAGCATGTCAGTCTAAATAAATGCTCACAACAAATATGATATGGCAAGATGGTCTTTCCTTTCAGGTTACCTGTCCTAGACGGACCCAACCCCTGTGTTGAGTCCCCTAAGTCAGAGATGATGCAAATAAACGTCCCGAATCTAGGCTCAATATCCTGATGCTTTTCAATGATATTAGACCGTGTACCCGAGCGGACGACTCGGATTTGAGGAGGGAGCTACGTACCGGGGACCCGCGGGATCGTCCGGCTTTGTAACTTATCCTGCCTCTTTTCTTACTTTGGTATTGACACTAACGGAAAGGGGAGTCTCAACCAGTAAGCACATCCCCGGGGGTAAGAAGAGACGGGTTTTCGGCACAGTTTTATATACAGTTCACGCAATATCAAAGCGGTAAACATATAGCAGTTTGTATATACAGTACAACTAATATCAAAGCGGTAGACATGTAGCACATTAATTAAACATGTAATAAAATCAGATATAGACAAAATAACAATTTAAATGAGCTCGATTTCTTAGACCCCGAACCGAAGTTCGAGGTATCATCCCCAGCAGAGTCGCCAGAGCTGTCACACCTCCTTTTTACGCGCACGGGAGGGCATAAGGGAGTTTTTTCCAATTAAAGGACAATCGATACGGGATTAGTTTATTTAATTCAGAGTCGCCACTTGGAAAAATAATGGTGTTCCAAGTCACCGGTTTAATCCCGAACCGAGGAAATTTATGACTCTGTAATACAGTCTGCGAAACTAGAAATCTGGATAAGGAATTCTGTTAAACCGGGAGAAGGTGTTAGGCACTCCCGGATTCCGTGGTTTTAGCACGGTCGCTCAATTGCAATTTTTGTTTCTATCTGATTCTTTTATGTATTTTAACTATGTGCTTTTAATGCTTCGCTCTTATTTTTTAGAAGAATTGCGACGTTACGAAAACACATTTCGGGCCGCACCGTAACCAGTACGCCTGCGACTCTAATGTATTTCAGTTTCGCCGAGAGTGAGATTTGGGTTGCATAAATGCACACCCGTATTCAGGAAGGTAACTTTTATTTCAAATCGTGCCCAAAGAGTCTATCGTCTATTTAACTTTGGAAAAAACCGTGAAATTCACTAGACGGTCCTTCCGAATCTAAGTTTCCATGACTATTATTCGAGGGCCCCACAATTGTGTATTTTTTGGCGAGGCTCGTCTCGTTCATTTTTTAAAAAAGACAATCCTAAAAGTGTCTACGTTTTTCTATTAAATTCGTCTCTAAAACAAAGGAGAAAAAGGTCCTAATTTATTGCATGTTTATAAGCTCGGACCCCTTATTAGTTATTAGATCAATGTGAACGGAAATTGCGCTCGAGCTTGCATAGAGGAAATTATTTTATGCCTTGTTCTACAAAGGAATAATACTAAAACTAGAAAAAAAACTATAAATAACGTACGAATTTGACAAAATATCAGAACCATCTAACCATTCTCTAGTTAATTTAAACCGACCATATTAGATGAGTTGTACTGATGGAGTTAACTGGGTGTAATACCAAAGTCATTTTGAACTTCACGCTAACGTTCATCACTAACATTAGTTACAAATTTTATTCAGATTGCTATTTAAAGCGATGTTATTTGCTCAAGTAACCTAGCAAATTCCGAACTAGATACACCGAACTAACATTTTTTGGTTGATTATTTTTTCCACCTAATCCATTGTCTTATACGCAGTTAGGGTGTTGTGGTCTCAAAATGAAGGCGAAGCCCATAATTACTTCTGCTCTAACTGGTTGAGCCTATCACATACCAAACTCTTCATGGTCTAATTCATGGATCACTATTTGTATTTCAAAAAACCTAGCTGTGAATTATCTCCCTTAATAACCTACTAAAAAAACTAACCAAATTTTGTGTAATCATTAGTCACTCTTAAGTATTGCAAATTGAAGCTAGTAGTGCCCAGATTTGTATACTAAAAGCTTAACAGGATTTTGCATTTTTCAACATTTCGAGCCAACATAATAGCAGTTCACCAAACAGTGAACAAAATCTACTGGACCATTTCTAAAGTTTTTGTCTATAACTGCCGTTAGCTCGTGAGGTTTGCATAGGCCATAAATTATCTTCCTTAACAATTGAATCCCTGTTTTTCATTATCATAATGCAAGAAGATATTCCTATAGCTCATACATGTTTCAAGATGTAAGAAGATATATCTATAGATTCAAACAAATATACTCACTGTCTCCCATTCTAATACACCATTACTAATTAAGTATTCAACAAATCCAAATCATTTAAAGAAAACAGTAGCCCTGATTACGACTAAACTGATACAATCAATTATAAAGGGAAACATGGCAGTTAATACAGCCTCCAGTGAGGTTGGGGTCTCACTTTATTTCAACTGGATATGCTGTATGGAAAACAATCTCTAGAATGTGTACCTGGCAATTAAAGAACCAAGAGATCAGCTATGCAGTAGGGTAACAACAGCAGTGTATCAGCAGCCAATAGCAGGGGAAAACAGGAGCCAAAACAACAGCAACAGGTCAACACCCAGGCATAAACTCAAGCAGTAGCAGAAGCAGGAGAACAGTAATACCAACACAGGAACAACAAGCGATCAAATGACCAACTACTCAGCCACTCCCAACTAAAAAACACACGAAAACAGTGACAAAAGGCCAATGAAACAGTCACTTGGTCTAGGCTTCTTACTTTCTCTATCTATAGCCTTGTATATGTGTGTTCTCAGTCCTCACTGTGTGTATAGCCCTAAAAATGTGTATATAGTGAACCCTTCCTATGTGTCCAGTGTTCTTTTCTCTCTAGTTCACTGTCTCAAACTCTTTTTCCGTATCTCCAAGTACTCTCCAATCTATCTCTGTCTATAATGTTTCTCCTGTTAGCCTCTCTCAGATTGCTCTCCCTTTTTTCAATCTCCAGGTATTCTCTAATCTACCTCTCTGTATATCCCCCCTTTTCTCAACATGTATATCTTATACTTATAGTTAAATGAACTCCCCTCAAGCCAAAAGGATCAGAAACTCTAACATACAATAATCAACAGACACCATCCTGCCCACACTCTGCCTGCCAACCCAGTATATTCCCCTGGGCAGACCCATCCCTCTGCCTAGCCCATGCTCTGCCAGCCCACTACAAGTGCATTATACCATTGTTTAATCAACCAATGCACTGGCAATCATGATATTAGCATTCAGGTGTGCCTTCCCTTAGTGATATTGTGCCCATGTGATTCCTACTTAACTACCAGTGTTTTACACAGTCATCCACATTCCCTAAGCTATTACTTTACTTAGTTCACAACAGGCCTATCAGCTTAATGCTTTGCAGAAACTACCAGGAGTACAATTCATAGTCCTATTTTAATTCAAACCAATCAAACCAATTCAATTCCTATTTCATAATGACCAATCAATCAAACAACCAATTTAACTCCTAACGGCTATTCAATCACTGCTAATAAACAAGACATACGAAACTATTCGACCCCATTGATTAGTTGACGATAAACATACACAATGGATAACAAATGAGTGACCTACAGATTCAATATGCTTCAAGCAGATTCAAGGAACCAAATCGAATACGAATTAAATGCTTGACGACCTTAATCGAACTGAATATACGATTCATTTTAACACTAAACATAGAAGGAAACGACCAAATAAAGAGGTCCATTGAAGATGGCCAGCATAATTTAAAGGATGAATAGAAGAAGAAGAACATGTTAAGCAAACTAAACTAAACAATTAATTAGACCTTGATTACCAATGACAGCCGCACCAACGGGAGAGGCTCCAAAGCTTTATACTCGACGGACCCGAGCTCGCCTCAGACTTTGCTCGCTTTGAGATCGAACGAACCTTAGTCGAAGTGTTCTTGAATAAAAACACTTCGATTAAGGCCCATTAGACCCCAAATCTTGATTCATTGGACGAATTTTAACATTTGATTTTCTAGGGTTCTTGAGGGTCCAAATTTGGGGCTTTACTGGTTCTGGTTAGATTCGACGGAAATCAATGGGGGTTATGGTGTGAGGGAGGTCTGGTAAGGGTATGGCCTGAGTTTGGGGTCAATTAGAGTTGGTTGAAGTTCGACTCGAATCTTCAAATGAAGATTCGAGGAGTTCCAGATGGATTCGACCTAAGCCATGCACGGGGTTGGGATGGGGAGGTTGAGACGAGTGTGTGGTGTAAAAATGGGAGTGATTGGCCTACCGGAACCGCCGCGAGGCGATTTCCGGTAGGCGGAGGGTGGCGGAGGTACGGCGGCTATTGATCGTCTCTGAAGAGACGAAGATGAGTAAGGGAGGGAATGAACGGGTGTGGGGGGTATGGGGGGTTCTTTGGTAGGTTTAAAATTGATGCTTTAATCTCGGCCGTTGGATGATGAGAATCCAACGGCCGGGATTGCACAGTGGAGCGATTAATGAGGTCCATCGGATCAACACTGATCGACGGCCTGGATCTCTTCACTTAAGACGGAACGACGTCGTTTGGGGTGTAACGGGTTGGGACGGACTGGACCAGTGGTTTGGGCCTCTGTATGGAATTGGGTTTTGGCCCAATCTCTTCATTCTTAAAAACTAGACTCCATGATGTGTGTGTATATATATATATATTAATTTTTTACTGCAATTATCCTACATGGTTACATATCACTTGATTTTGATATTAAACACTAAAATGCAAAACGTAATATATATATTTTTGTATTTTACTAATTTAAATAAATAAACACGCACACACAAAAATGCAAAAAATGTAAGAATAAAAATAACACAAAAATCACAAAAATCATGCTTAACACCAAATTATTTTATTTTTGAATTTTCTGGGAGTGATTCTCATGTAGGGCAAAAATCACGTGCTCACAATACGCACAGTATATCCCCCTCTGGTAGGCAGGAGAGTCTGGATTCTGCCTGTTCTGCGGAACATGCTGCAATAGGTTTTCTTGCCCGAGTTTTGGGAAAAGAGTGGAATACGGCTCCCCAATCGGTGTAAAGCTCGTTTTGGGTTGCTCACGGTGGCGAGCGTTATTTGGCCGTGGATTATACTGGTTTGGGTAAGGAGGTTGGTTTCTCTGGAATGGAGGTGGATTCCTGTTGGCTGGTGGCTGTGGCCGTGCCTGAGGTTGAATGTTCATGACTGCATAGGGTGGAGGCGGAGGAGCATAAGCCATGCCGTGATGTGGATAGTAATGTTGGGGGACCCTGTCGGAGAATACCTGCCTTGAGGTTCGATATCTCCTGTCTTCTACCGCTGCCATAGCAGATTCTTCTTTCTTCTTGCTTCGGGGCATCCCTCCAGACCCGCCTTGAATGGCTTGGGAAGTTGCCCGAATGGCCGCTTGGCTCAAAATTCGCCCTGTTTTCAAGCCATTTTCTACCATCTCTCCGATCTTGATAGCTTCGGCAAAAGGTTTTCCCATTGCCGACATCATATTTTGAAAGTAATCGGGCTCTTGAGCTTGGAGAAAAGTCGTGACCATTTCAATTTCGTCCATGGGGGTTTCACCCTGGACGCTTGCTCTCGCCACTTGATGGCATATTCTCTGAAGCTTTCTGAGGGCTTCTTTTTTAAGTTCGATAGAGAATTTCTGTCCGGCGCAATATCGATGTTGTATTGGAATTGTTTTACAAAATCTCTGGCCAGATCATCCCAGATGTGCCATCGAGATATGTCTTGATCCATATACCATTCGGACGCTATTCCGACCAAACTTTCTTCGAAGTACGCCATCAACAATTCTTCTCTGCCGCCGGCACCCCTCAATTGATTGCAGTATTTCTTCAAATGAGCAATGGGGTCGCCATGTCCGTCGTACTTCTCGAACTTTGGTGTCTTAAGACCTGATGGCAAATGGACGTGCGGGAACATGCACAGATCGGCGTAAGATACACTCTTCTGTCCACTCAGACCTTGCATGTTCTTAAAGCTTTGTTCCAAACTCCTCATTCTTTTTGCCATCTCATCCTGCTCGGGGTCTTTGGATTTTGGCTCGGTAGGAACTCATATCGAGGTGGCTGAGAATATGTATTGGCTGCAATCTGGGTATGGTCCCGTGTGAGCGGTGGTGCTGGGAATGTAAAGGAGGAGGAGTCGAAGAAAGGAGCATGTGCGGTGGGGTGCGTTGTGATTGGAACTGGCAATTCAACGGACGTTCTTGCAGATGTATCATGTGGTGCTACCCGAGGATGGGAGGTGGAGGGTGATTCAGAGAGGTTTGTAGCATTGGAATACCCGAACAGAGTAGGCGGGTAATTGATGGGGGTATTTGAAATACCGCTCGACCTGAGAAGAATTTCAGGGAACCCAGGGACCAGACTCGGGGGCTCTTTCCCGTTGTTCCAATCGTCCAACATCTCGAGCATGCGGCAACGCAGCATTCTATTCTCTTCCAAAGCTGCCGACTCGGTAGCCGGGATGGTTGTCAATGAGCTTTCCTCTGAAACGGGAATGGTTGCTAAAGGCATTTCTGAAGACATGTCGGCACCCTTTTTGATCTAGTAAAATAGGAATGAGTACTTTCAGGCTGCCGAACTTTTCCTTTGGACCTTGTGAAGTACGAATGTGGTGCCAGATTACCGCAAAGTCAACCACTTTTACTAAAACCTGGATTTTGGCAAACAAACGGTTAGTCTGAAACAACATAACAGATAAGTAATCTCACGTTGGGTGTGATGCACTTATATAGGTGACAATGTTGCTACATGTATTCGTTTGCGATGCGTCATTCCGGTTTGTATTTTCCTCCGCTTTCATCCTTTATCAATCTTCTTTTTCTTTTAACTTCTTTCCCCCCCCCTTTTTTTTTTCATTTTTATTTTTATTTATTTATTTTTTAGTGATGGTCGAATCTTATGTGGATTGCCTACGTATCATGTCCCCGCATGAATCAGACCGGGCGTAGTTCGGAAACAATAGACATAAGATGAAGTGTTCATGAATTTTATTTCAATAAACTGGAAAACTTGAAACACTTGCAAAATACAGCAATGGAGAAAAACTTGTAAAAGGACAAACAGACTCTAAAACAAAAGACTCTCCTAAGCATGTTCCAAAGCTTCGAATCTTTGCGCCTGGGGGGCGTTGTCTGGCCTTGCTGCAGTTCTTGGGGTGAGATCTCTCTGTATACTTTCCAATTCTGCCATGACTTGGTGGACACATTCCATGATTGAAGAAAAGAGGGCATGCCGAGGTACTCGTTCGCAGTTCAAACACCTCATAGTAATGTAGTGCCCGATCTCATTGATCCTGGTTCTGATCATCTCTTTTTCTCTGAGCAGCTGCCCTATGTGCCCGTTCTTTGCCCCTAATACTTGAGAGTTGCCGGAGACATGGTCCAAGAGCCTATCTATTTGTCTTTCCATCCGTGCCATCAAGTTGTGACAACGGTCTCTATCTGCTTTAGCATCCTGGACTTGCCTGAGAGTTCGCTCTTTAAGAGTGGCATTTGCTCTTCTCAAATCAACGATGATCGCATCATAGTCTTTCTCTACTTGTTGTAGACGGAGTGCTTCTTGGCGGGCCGCTCTCTTCCATTTTGTTCGGACCGCAACCAAAGCCGCTTTTGCCTTCTCCAAGTCTTCTTGGTGTTCAAAGGCTTTTCTTTCCAAATCGTTTATCAGCATTTGATCACTCCGACTCCTCCTTGACCTTTCTGCGGCCAATTGCATCTCTTGAATTCGAGTTTGGAGTGCTTCTCTTTCCTGCTCCCAACCGGCCCTTTCCCGATCGAAGTCGGCCTGTTGTATGTCCATGGCCGCTTCCAGGATTCCTTTGTCTTCTTTTAAAGTGTTGATGCAAGATTGGAAATTTTGTGCTGTTTCATGCTCAACCTCTCTAACTCTGGCCTCTATTTCTCTCTCCCAATCGACGGCATACTTCACTGACCTTTCTGACCTTTGCTCTGGTATTGGTTGGTTGTGGAACCATTCAAGATAAGTGAGACTCACTTCTCCCCGTTCCCGATCGGCAACCATTTCGTTGATGTCGGAGAGTCGACTACCGAACCAAACCTTCTGTGCATAAGTCTCCCTCGGGGTCTCTTCTGTCACAAATTCCCATACAAACGATCGCATATCCTCAATTGGGGCCCTTTTCTGTTCTCTTCCCAGCTGCCGCATGACACGTAGCGGGGCATATGGTTGGAAACCCCTGAAACCCATTAATATGTAGAATGGGCGGTATGTCGACATATGCATGATTTTGGCGGAAGGGAACCAATAATAATTCCAGGTAAGTTGATCGGCTCTCAAAGAGTTGAGGAGTTCTTGCCAAGTCCTCAAGTCTTCTGGAAGGTTACAACGGGCGGCTCTGTTTGTATGACAACGAATATAATTCAGCCAATCTGCTTTGAAGTTTATCACAATTGGGTGATGGTAGAGATGCTCTATAAACCACATTTGTAATAAAATATTGCAACCCTCAAAATAGTCTTGTCCTTCTTGGCACCGAGTTAAGGCTCGGAAGATGTCTCCTAGTATCATCGGAAGAACAGTGTGTTCCTCGTTACTCTGTAGATATGAGACCACCGCAGCTAAACGGATTCTGATGCGTCCACCACGTTCGGGAAAAACCATGGTTCCCAAAAAGCGATCATGAAAGCATAGATTCTTAAATCTCCCCAGGCGTCATAATTTAGCTGGTTAACAAATTCGACGTTTGAGAATTTCCCAAACCCTTCCTTATCACCAAATCTGTCGTAGAGATAATCTAGTGGCACCCAACCGTTCTCCGGACAACCGAGGGGAACCCGCCGGAGACATAGCTTTTTCAAGAAGTTATTCACACTCATCTCCCTAGGAGCTGCAGGTCTCATCTTGTGCAAATCTCTTCCGAGCCCTGTGAGTCCGCCCAATTCTTCCAAAGTGGGTGTCATTTCACAATCCCGAAATTTGAACACATTGCTTGTTGAGTCCCAAAAACTCACTAAAGCTCTGATCACATTTTTATCCGGTTTTATCATCATGATGTCCGGAAGAAATTTGAGGTGCTTGTGAACTTGATTTCTTTCCCAAGCTGAAAAACTAGTCCACCATTTACGGAGCCGATCCGGGGTTTTGTCCTGGACCATGAACATAGGTGGCATTTCGTCTCTCACCCTTTTCTGGCCGATTCGTTGCGAGGAAGTCATGCTGATCCTAGAAAAGATAAAAATGGATTTAAGATTTTTTTTTTAATTTTTTTATTATATATATAAAAAAAACGAATCTTGTTAATACGGCCTTTCAGCACTTGAAGAAGATTTGAAGGCTGTATAACAGGATACCAATGTGATGTCTATATTCCGTTTTGCGAAATTAGTCCTCCGGCGCCCTTTTGAGGCGTTTGGCTATTTTTGCAAAATTTCCTAACTCTCGACTAAGAACAAAAATCCTAATTCTAATATTTTTATTATTTTATTGTTTTTTTTTTTTTTTTTTTTTTTTTTTTAAAAATCAGTATTAGTTGAGCCCGATATGGGTTGCCTACGTATCTCATTTTTGGTGAGAATCAAACTTGCGTAGTTCGAAAATAAAAGAACTAAATCATTTTAAGAAAAGAAAACGAACTATTTTTTAAACGGCATTTCTAAAACAAATTATTTTCAAAGGAACTAAGAAAATTTATTTGGAAATTTATTTTCAAAGAAACTAAACTATTTTTGTAAAATTAAGAAAATTTATTTGGAATTTTTTTTTTTTTGCATTTTTCAGAATTTATTTTTTTTAAAGAACTAACTATTTTCGTAAAATTAAGAGAATTTATTTGGAAATTTTTTTTTTTTTTTTTGCATTTTTCAGAAATTATTTTCAAAGAACTAACTATTTTCATAAAATTAAGAAAATTTATTTGAAATTTTTGCAAATTTTTTTTTTTTAGAATTTATTTTCAAAGAATTAACTATTTTCATAAAATTAAGAAAATTTAGTTTGGAATTTTTTGCAATTTTTCAGAATTTATTTTCAAAGAATTAACTATTTTCATAAAATTAAGAAAATTTAGTTTGGAATTTTTTTTTGCATTTTTCAGAAATTATTTTCAAAAAAAAAAAAAACTAACTATTTTCATAAAATTAAGAAAATTTAGTTTGGAATTTTTATTTTTATTATTTTTTTTTTATTTTTATTTTTTTTTTGTTTTTTTGCATTTTTTTCTAACTATTTTCATAAAATTATTTTAACTATATACCCTGACGTTTTCCACTTCTTCCTCTTTTTAACAAACCGGTCGGCATGTAAGATCGAAACAAATAAATGCACACAAAAAGATGCAACAAGTTGGTCTTTTTGTTTCGGGTACACCTGTCCTAGACAGGCCCAACCCCTGTGTTGAGCCTCCTAAGTCAAATATGCACATGATGCAAATAAACGTTCCTATCGGGGATCCGGCATAAGGTCTTGTTATTCTAAGTCATCATCCCGTTGGAAAAGTGTCTAGACTGGCTTTAACTCGAGCGGACAACTCGAGCCGAAGAGTGTCAGTGCACCGGTAGCATGGCTTTCCGGCTTAATTGACAAAACTCTCCGCCTAAACATGTGTGACTACAAAATCCTTCACCGGTGCCAAGCACCACAGCTATCTTGAGAAAAACGGGTTATGTCCAGCAAATGCCCGGTATTGTATTTCAAAAGACTCAGAAGAGAAAAATGGGTATCGGTACAATTTATATACAGTTCACAAAATATCAAAGCGGTAAAACAACATTTAGCATATAAAATATAAACATGTAATAAAATCAGATAATAAATAAGCCAAATAAAATAATTATTCAAAGCTCGAATTCTTAAACCCTGAACCAGTAGTTCTGGGTTTGTATCCCCAGCAGAGTCGCCAGAGCTGTCACACCTCCTTTTGGCGCGCCCGCTACCCGGGGGTAGAAGCGTAAGGGAGTTTTTTCCAATTTAAGTGACAATGTTCGAAACGGGATTATTCTATTTATTTCATAGTCGCCACTTGGAATAAATTAAGGTGTCCCAAGTCACCGATTTATTTAAATCCCGAATCGAGGAAATTTACGACTTTCCAAATGAAGTCTGCGAACCAAAAATTCTAAGTAAGGAATTCTATTGACCCGAGGGAAGGTGTTAGGCACCCCCGGATCCCGTGGTTCTAGCACGGTCGCTTCAATTATTATAAATGGCTAAAAATATCTGATTTTATACATGTTTATAAATTATGTGCTTTGATTAAACTTTAAACCGCTTTAAACTGTTAACTTTGCATTTTATTTTTATTTTTTGGATTTAAATGCGAATGGTCCATATTTATTTCTATGAAGTAATCTAATCATATGAATAACTTTACAACCATAATAGTATTTTAAACATGTATTGGCGACAATTGGGTTTCCATTGTAGCACTACGAGAAAGCTAATATCTTAAATATGCTTAAGCTAACACTTCTAAACAAACTGTTTATCTAATATCGCGAAACAAATTCAGTCCAAAATTGAATAGTTTTAAAACAGTTTACACTCCATTATAATCACATGAATTCAACATATGCTATAAAAATGTTAAGCTAATACAAATGGGACTTAATATCAATCTTTTGGGGGTGACTCCCAGGATGACGTTTTATTTCGAAAATCCGATCTCTCGGAGCAAATGGTTACATCAGTTGTGTTTCGAAGACATACCTGGAATTCGAAATCAAAATGGAGGAAAGGATCAGTAAACAGAGCAACAGTGAGCAGCAACAAGACAGTAACCAAAGTGGATTCCAGTGATGATCAAGAATTAGTTTAGAACCGATGAAATCAGTAGCAACAACAGCCCAGGCAGCAAACGGAGAAACAGAAAATAAGCTTCAAACCAAATGAAACTCCAGTAAAATAACAGGGGATCCGGGACCGAAAAGCAGCAACAAAAACACAGCAAACAGAATCTCGGCAAACCAACAAACGGAAGATTCCAATGAAGAAAACAAATGGCCAAGGATTCTTAAAAGATTGCTCCGAACCAAGAAAAGCACTCGAATAGAATGAGTAGGCAATTACAAAGAGACAATAGAACAAAAGGATGGTTTCCTTAAGCTGCCAGAACTGAAAATTGAAGCAAACAAACAGAATACGCCCAATGCGTGTTTGAAGACTCTACTCCAATAAAAACTTCTGTTTTCACTCTATATTTTCTCACTGTTTTCTCTCGAATTCCAGTACTAAAAATGTAATAGGATGTATGTTTCCCTCTCTATTTTGGAATTGTATCCTTGTGCTTAAAAATCTCTCCAACAACACTCTTTCAGTACCTCCTATATTCTGCCAGTATGAATCTGTAGGAATGTCTTTCTGTTTTCCCCCTGTGAGTGTGTTCTGTGTGTATTCTCCAGAGAGTATCCTAATGTCTATGTGTATACCTCAATCTCAGTCCCCATTCCAGTGAGTTCCCTGCCTCATTTATATCCTCCAAAATGACAAAACAGAATCATTATCCCCCTCATCAACTCCCCCTTCCAGCCTGTTTTATTCCCTAACTCATGTGCACCCTTTAGTCTTTTTTAGTCATACCCCATGTTCTTTCTCATTTCCAGCTCAAAAAGCATTCAAACAATTAAGAATTCAAACTTTTTGATCATTATATTCCCTGACAGCCCACTGTTTTGTCTAAGTATGGGTTTTAAACATCTAAACAAAGTCCTAAAGGTAAAAACTAATGAAATACACTGCTGTCCAGCAAGTTTTAACAACTTATTTCCATGTGTATTGCACTTTAAAGGTTGATTTTAGGGCTACTTAAATGGACTAACAGCTATATCCAATTCACAACCTAATTTAGAATCAACAATGGTTCAAAACAAACAATCCAACAATTAGCTCAACACTCTGAACAATCAAACAAACCGAAAAATTTTAATTCAAGCAAAACAGTGAACCACTGCCCGGAATTTCAAACAACCAATTTGCGAATTGAAATGACAACATTCGTTAAGTCGAATCACAACATGTATGATCGACAACAAAAGCCGACAAACAAATTCAACAAATTATAACACTCCAAAGCCGAGAGAAAGGAAGAAAAAATGAAACAAATTCGAAACTAAATGTTCGACGACGCTAATCGACGCGAACCTGTATTCAACAACATTGGTAATCAAATAGACAAAACAGAACTTTAGAATTGGCAATTCAATAAAACAGTGTTCTCGGCCAAAGAAGAGAAAAGAGAAAAAATGAAGCTAACTAATCGACGACGCTATTCGACGCAAACACATATTCTATATCATTCGATTAGCCGATTACGATATGCGTAATCGACAAACAAATCCGACAAGCAGTGACTACACAATTTCGGACAGCATGTATAAATTCAATATCAAACAACTTAACGATATTAACAACGAATCGAATTCGATTCACAATCACTCGTTAAACAACGAAGAATAAGAAACAACAAGTCGACCAAATAAAACGGTCCCAAGAGATGAAGAAAAAATAGAGAATTGATATCTGTCCGAAGAAATATCAACAAACGAAACGACCATAATCAAAACAAATAAAACAACAAGGAAAGAAAGGGAGTAAAACAGTACCTCCGAACAATTCGAAACGAAGCAATGGCCGGCCACTTGAATTTTCGTATTTGGAATCGAATGGACCTTAATTGAAATGTTTTCAAGCGAAAACAAATCAATTAAGGTCTATTAGACCCCAATTTCTCTGAAAATCCGAAAGCAAATCCCTAATTCGACATTTAGGGTTCTTACAATTCGTTTTGGGGCTTGATGGTTTGGGTATGAAATAGAGACGGAAATGATGATAAGAGTGGTGTTGCGGCTGTTGGTTAAAGTTTTGTCGGTTTGCGGCTGTTGTTGAAGACGGGGGTGATCGGCGTGGAGATTCAAGGAGCAGAGGCGGCTGGTTTTTCTCTTTTTCTCTGCTGAAGAAGGAGACGGGTGGTCTCGCTGGCAGAGGCGAGAAGACGGGGAAGGCGGCGGCTTCTGTTGGTCTGCCGTTGGTTGTGTCCGGTGATAGATGGAGAGGTGGGTTTGGGTGTCTCTGGCGGCGGCTGGAGAAGAGTGAAGGAGAAAATGAAGATGAATAATAGGGTTTGGGGGTTTAGTATAATTAAATTAGGGATTTAATTAGGACCGTTGGATGGATGAAAACCAACGGTCCAGATTAAAACGGGAATGGGTCGGGTTGTATTGGCCGGGTCAGGGAGACGGATCTGGTGGTTTGGACTGGGTAGTGTTTTGGGCCTTTCTTGATTTAATTGAATTTGGCCCAAATCGAATTTCACACAAAGCTTTAATTATTTCCTCCCTCTCAATTAATTTAAACTCCTAATTTATAAAAAAAATAAAAAAAATTCTAACTACACTAAAAAAAATCAAATCAAATTAACTAATACTAATTATACTAACAATCGTTACATACAATTAAATATCAATTAAACATAAATCACATAATTAAGCATTTAAATGCTAACAATGTAAAAAGATGAATTATTTTTTGTGATTTTCATTTTGTAAGATAAAATTAATTACTCCTAATTTCAAAGTTAGATAAAAATGTAAAACACGACATATTTTGTATATTTTTTATTAATTTAAACACATATAATCACGTATATATAAATGCAAACGATTACCAAAAATAACACGAAAGTTCACTAAAACACACATCGTAAAAAATAGACAATTTTTGTTTTGATTTTGTGGGAGTAATTCATGTTAGGCAAAAATCACGTGCTCACACTACGTAGCAGCTTAGCATTTACAAAGATCGATTACGATTTCACCTACACAAATTATTATTAATAGGACTAAAATACATGAATAATGACTAATAGGAGGCCTAATATACATACACCATATATATATATATATATATATATATATATATATATATATATATATATATATATATATATATATATATATATATATACTATTAAAAGCACAAAGACCCTTAGCCAAATGTCATTTAATTTTTTTGTGCTTCAAAATCATATTTTACACTAGATAAAATAGTATTTAATTATTTTTAATACTCTAAAATCAATTGCATTTTAAAATCAATTCAGATTTACTACTTCGATTCGACTAAACACAAAAAAGAATATTAACGTTAGGGTACTTAGCTTACATATATAAACCAAATTGAACTTGAACGATTGATAGTTACTAGATAATATTTAATACTTATTTAGGAGTATAATATATTAAAAGTACGAATGCCCTTAACGAAATGTCGTTCGTCTTTTTTTACCTTTTAAAAATAAACTTTACAATAGACAAAATTATAATTTAGTTATTACCCAAATATATAGGACTTTAAAATTAATTAATTTTTTTTAATTAAATTTTTCTTATTTGAATTATGTAACAGGTCCTAATATTAAGGACTTTAAAGTAGCTATTATTTGGGGAAATAGAAGTAACATTATGTTTCTTTTCCTTGTGTATCTGCGACAATTTCAAATAGAAATACGTTTCACATTCATTCTTCTTACATTGGGGAACTTATAATTCTGATAAAATATACTACTAAAAGTGAGAGATATGGTACCAAACAAATTATATATTTTAATTATTAAATATAATTTTTAAAATATTACACAAATTTGACAAAGAAAAGGGAGAATTACACATAAATACAACTCACATACATATATTGCAACTACGTGGCCCATGTTTAACTTTTCAAAATTGTAACCCAAAAATAATAGGCTAAGATTTAACATCCAACTCTTAATAGGTTCTCAAAATATCTATTTAATTTTGTTTAAAAAAATTGCAAGCTTTTAATCTAATTTTCAAATCATTAATTATGATTTAAATATTAGTTCAACAAATCAAATCTATTTGGTGGTGAAAAATAGATTTTTAAGATAATCCACCATTATTGAATACATTTAAATAAGTGGGTTTAAATTTCGAATATAGTTTTTTGAGAATTTTGGATATGATGTTGTATAGACTTATTAGAAATAGTGCAATGAGGTTGTGTACAAAATTTAAAGTCATTTAATAAAGATTAAGACTGGTCCATTATTGAACAAGCTTAAATAAGTAGGTTTTAAATTTTGAATTTGGTTTTGTGAGAATTTTAGAGTGGGTGTTTTTTAGATTTGCTATAAGTGGTATACGGAGGTTGTATATAAAATTTGAAGTTATTTAATAGAGATTTGGACTGGTTTTGAACAGAATTGCAACTGAAAATCGTGAAAGAAATTCGTCTACAAAAACTTGTACAAAGGTGTATAAAAATGTATAATAGTGTATAAAATATGTTTATACACCCATATACATAATTATACAATATTATACATCATTATACAAAAACTGGCTTCATCTTCTTTCTTGCATCTTCAATAAAATTTAACTTAAATTTTGCTTAAATCTATTTCAAATCACTTCAAATTCAAATTTTAAATTCTTTTTGATGTGGAACAACACTCAATCCAAAAAACTAACAAGCTTAATATTTTCTGTCGACATTGCACCTAGGATGTAGAAGCAAATCAAGGAAAGATTAATTAATAGTTACTGACCTTGGATGACACTGGGTGAGGAATTCAATTGATCATTCATTTTCTTTAGAAGAGATTATAAATTCTGATACGATCTGGAAAATTATTACCTCCAACATCAAAAGAGCTTCAATGGAGTTTTTCAACTATAATATTCAATGTTCTTTACTCCAACAATGGTGATGTCATTTTCATTTAATTCTCAGAAGATTTTTGAAGATATATTCTCCTCAATATGATAATTTCAAAATCCCTCAAATTAGCCACTATGTATATAAGTTACTTAAGAAGATATTTGTTTTCATATTATAGCCGGTGGTGGCTAAACCAAGTAAGAATCCCAAATAGCGGTTAAACTGGGTAAGACTTTTCCCCCGGTTGTATTATAGCGTAATTGTTTCCAAAGAAAATAATATATTGTTTGAATAGGAAAAAAATTCAAAATAATTTGTATCTTCAATCATTTACACGTTAATGCTCAGGCAAGAGGAGTTAATATTTGAGAAAAACCACCGTCAAGGAAAGAACAATGTGACATCCAAAATAGTTGTAGAATCGTATATAAAGAGAGAGGAGTAATAATATTGCATGTTCTTCTAATCATCAACAGCAATTTAAAGTATTTAAAAATTCCAGTTCCAATAATTTGTAGCTTGAAATCATTTTGATGAATTTAAAGCGGCGAAAAAAGAATGGCTCCACAATTGTTGGAGGTTAGCTATTATTTCGGCAACATTTTGAGTTGCAGTCTGTTGTTAATAGACACATGAACAATGTGACAAAACATATCCATACTAGATTCCACGCCCATTGTAATTCTTGCTCCATACATAAGGTGTTGTATTTTGGGTCTTTTTAAATTTTTGGGGGCATTTCCAGAAATGGCCTTTTTAAGGCCACAACTTTAATTCTACATCCGTCAGTTCATTGGGTTAAATTTGTATGCAAAAAAGAAATATTTATCCAACCATTTTCAATTCAAACTTTAGCTCTCTGAGCTAACGAAAACATAATTTTAAAAGTGGCCTAAAAAAGGCAATATGATTCCAATTTTAGTTTCCGTCTTGTCTTTCGTGTTATCTCCAGCTGCAAAAATGGGTGAAGTACACAAATAGACCTCAGTGTGAATGATCTTGGATTTTTGTCCCCGATTGCATCATACACAACAACTTCAATTTCAATAAATAATGTCCCTCCCTTGCCCCATAGGCAACACTTTTTAGTTTTAACCTAAAATTCTATCATTAGGGTACGTGGAGGTCAAAAGTTAAAACTACCCAAAAAGTATCATATTTCTACATTTTTCTTGGGCAGAAAATTAAAAACATAAAGATTTATGAGTGTCCGTTCAAAAATTGTCATAGTTTCAAAAGTAATCGAAATTTAGCCACTTTTTATGTAAAGATAAATCTGAACGACATTATTCAAAATTCGGAAAATACTCCAGTATATTATACTGGAGACTTATTGTAATATACTAGAATACCACTATATTATACTGGAGTTTTTCGCGTGTTGTAGTTCCATCATAATATGCTGGAAGTTCATACACAAGTGCACCGATCTCCAGTATATTATGCTGGAACTTTCTGATTGCAGCAAACAATGACTATTTTTTAATGACTTTGCAAATGCTAACTATTTTTGAATGACAATCCGAAAACTGGCTAGCCTATATTATTTTAATCATTTTTTTGTGCAAAAACAATCCAACTTACTTATCAGTAGGCCAGTCACGACCTTTATAGGCTGTACGGAAACCCATTAGCCTAAATACTCGGCTTTCTAAGGGGAAATGACACCAATCAGTCAATATACGTACAATTTACAATACATTTAAATATTAGTCATTTTTTCTTAAATTTTAGAATATAATGTCCTAAAAGTTCAAAAATTATGTCCAGAAGCTCAAATCTTATGTCCTTAATTTTAATTAGTAGTTCAGAAATTTAGGATATTTTTTCCTGAATTTCAAATTAGCAACTTAAAATTTAGGATATTATTGTCCTGAATATCTGAATTCAGAATACTTGCTCATAAAGTTTGGATGAATTAATTAATCTTTATATATATCATAAATTGTAAATATATTTAAATAGAGAGATTAAAAGTGACTATTGATGCACTTCCACCACATTCTGATAAGCAGCCCAGACGACGGCCTTGTTGGACGGCAAGGAGGCCCAACATCCATCCTGCTAAAATCAATTGTTTAAGTTAATGAGAATTTTTCACAAAAGGTATTCATTAAGACCTAATTAGCAATAAATAGAAACCCTTTCTTATATTACGTGATATAGATATATTTTACATTATTTTATGATGTATATAGTGTATTAAACGAATTGTATTCAATAATACAACATGAAATGACGCCGCACAAATAGGGATTCCTTTAAATCATGATATGTATTTAGGTGTATTAAGCGGGAAAAAAGTAACGTTTCAGCGCAAATTATGGGAAGGTGAATATGTATTTAGGTGTATTAAGCTATATTAAGCGGCGTCATTTCACAAAAAATGGGAGTTATACCATAAATTGGTGAGAGAAAAATATTTTGTACCATTTAATAAGGCTTAAATATAGGAAAGTCTTAAATTTAAATTTTTTTCTATAAAATATAAAAGGTTATTATATTATGTAAAAGTCTTAAAAAGATATTTATATATTATTAATAGGGTACTAACCTATTCTATAGGTGGTAAAATTTCCTAAGTTAATTTCTCTTATTTTATTGGAAATCACGAAACACGAGCAACTTGCATGTTTGATAAACTGGAATGGTGACAGATTATTTATAAACCGTAATATAAAAGATTTACATAATCAATGGACCGGTAATGCAACTAAACTTTACATAAATTAAGTATATGATCGATTAAATGTAATACTAAATAAAAAAAAAAAAAGAAACTAGTTTAACATTTTAAGGTAAAACCTTCTTACAGTTGCGACTGTAAGTAATATTAAAACTACTACTACTACTTTACATACGTTACTCCATATTTTTTCTACTCAATATTGTTTGACTCAAAAGTTATTAATATTTTTCGAGCAAATCAATCAATATAGTCAATCGTAATTAATACCGGATCGAAAGATAGAAGAGTAAACGGAAGATTTAATAGAAATAATAATTGAGAGATTTTATTCACCATCGAAATTTATCCTGCCTCCCTTTGGAGAGGTCCAGGAAATTACAATTTAGGAGTCTTCTTCGAGAACTATTGAATGTGAAGAATCTCTTCTTCTTTCTCCCATTGGGCTCCCTCGCCTCTTTTGGAGTCTCTCTCTCTAGATGTTCTTGTGCTAGTGGATGCCCCAGAAAAATGGAGAAGCCCCCCTATTAATAGTCGAAGATATCATATTTATCACATCTTATCTCGACCGAGTTGAGGGGGTGATTACCCTTCGTAGAGGGGTCTCAACCTCGACGCTTGTTTCGTGACTAGTGCGGATCAGACGATGTCGAATTCGTTAGCCGCCGCTGCGGGATAATTGGGACGGGGTCATTACCGCCGTGGTTGAGTGGTCAGATTTTGACCAATACAGTTAGTCACTTCGTCTTTCGGGGCTGTATCTTACCGATCTCGACGAAGGTATCATGTTTGCGACGTAATCGTATTGAGGGTCCGATGTGCATATTATTCCTTAGTCATGCCATGAGTTTTTGGAACGGCCTGGAGGGGTTTCTCTGATACCTTGTACTGTTACGACGGTATCGAAGCTGAAATGACAATTGATAAATGGTGCGTCACTTCATGCACGTAGTCATAATGGCGCATATTCCCGAGAAGTTGAATCGTTTCACGCCTGGTCAGATCCTACTGGCGACTGTTGGTTTTTGCGCTCAGAGAATTCGTGTCCTATAAATTAAATGAGCCGTGTCAGTTTTTTCTCACATTTCCTCGCTTATCTTCGAGAGGATTTTCAGGATATCTCTCTTTTGGTCAATCTAGGCATTTTTCTTTGCCTCTTCTCTCGCAATTTTCTTATAATTTTTCTATCTCTCCGACAGAGTTCCCTCCTCTTTTTCTGGGTCAACAATGGTGGGAACTTCTTCTCACGATATTCTTTCGTCTATCCCGCTGGCGACTGAGGATCACGCTCCAGCGGATTGGGATTCAGACCCGATGAAAAGCGGGTAGGTCCCTTCGATAGAGAAAATCTTATTCCGCTCGAGGAAGGCAGTGGTAGACTTCAGTGCCGATGGGGCGTGAAGTATGTAGATATCAAACCCCTTATAGATGAGATTAGAATATAGGGTTTGAGGGAGGGCATTCCCAATTACATCGAGATGGTACCGGCCACAAAGGACAAAAGGGTCCACATAGACCGTCCCGGGTTTTGCTCGTTCTATGCTTATCCCTTCCTTGTGGGGGTATACTCTTCCGCTTCCAATGTTGGTGGTTGACTTCTGTCGCTAATATGAGGTGTGCCCTACCCAAATTTCTCCTTATTTGTATAAGTTTTTCCTCATGTTTATTAAGTACGCGGAGTTGGCCGGTCGTGAGGTCACTTAAGGCACGTGCTCAGCCTATTCGCTCCTCAAAGGATTCGCAGCGCTATGATCCACGTGCGTCCTTGTAGGTCGAATTGTTTGGTGGTCAAGATGGATGTCTGGACCAACCGCCGTTTCTTTGATAATTTTTTCTATGTGCGGACCGAGCACCTCGTGGAGAACCCGTCTGGGTTTTTGGTAGTGTGGAATTTTGCTTGTAAATCTTCGCCCTTGGTTAACGGAGTTTGTTTCGGTCTCCTCCTCCCTATATCTTATGTTGCATTTACTGATTTATCTTGATGCTTCGCAGCAGAGAAGGTACCACCGCCTCTTTGGAGGGGATTCAGGAAATGGGTCGAGGCCATCCTTCCCCATACAACGGGAGTTCGTACGTGGGCGACGTTCCATCTAAGATTCAGACGTAGGCCCCTTACAGGTGAGATAACGTCCTTACTTTCTGACCTTTCTTTTGTATCAATCTTACTTTTTGAGCCTTGTTTGCTGTGATTAGGGAGGGTTCGCAGAGTCAGGGCCTCTCAGTTGGCATTATGTCGACCGGCCGCATCCGCTCGTATCAATGCAATACCTGCGGCTCATCCTTCATTGAGGGCGGCATCGGTGTAATCAGTGTCCTTTACACTCTTACCAAGACTATGTCTCGGGATGAGGGCCTATCTGGTGTCGTGCGTCCTCAATTTGACTAGGCGTCGATCGGGGAGGAAGAAGGGTCGTTGAAGAGGCGAAGAGTAGGTTTTGAGATGGCTCCCCCGTTAGTGATTAACTTGATTCTCCCCCGGCGAACCCATAGGAAGGGGTTGCTACAATGTCTGCCGCCGAAGGGGATCGGATGGCCGGAGTTGCTCTTATTAACCACAGCCAGGAGGACTTTGCTGCTACTGCAGCCCGATCGGAAGTTCCTACTGTGGATATTGCAGAACATCTCGTTGTGGCCGATGATCGGTCCCCTAACGATGCCGTCGCGACCATGAGTGCACCACTATCATCTTTGTGTGGTCGTGCCATACCTTCGGCAGCGGAGAGAGGGAAGAGCGTAATGGTCGACGAATACAAGTCTGAGTTTGACTTGGACCCTAATGACGTTCGGATGTTCGAGGAGGGAATTACCCGCTCGGTGGTCAACGCAGGGCGGTCAATCCGTCTCGTTTAGATTTTTACTGACGTGAACTTGTTGACTGAAGGGGGCAGCCTGGTACCATAATTAAGCCTACTGTGTTCTAAGGTCGAGAACGAGTCTTTGAGGAGTGTTTCAGATGTCAAAGTGATAGACGAGGTGGCTGTGATGAGCTTACGGGTATGTTTTATCAGAATTTGGTTTATTTTCCCCATATTGCTGAGTGAGCATAGGTTTGACAGTTCTTCTTGTTTTGTAGACGTAATTGTTAGAGGTAGAGAAAATACTCATAGGGCCAACGTCCGATCGAGGATCTTTTTGCAGATGCTGGGAAAATACTGTCACTATTGTGATAGGTGCCGCGAGTTACATATATGGTTAAAAAATGATCCCCGCAACCGGGCATTGGGTGAAGAGTTGGAGAGTAAGGACCATGAACTAGTGCAAGTACTCCACAGCATGAGTGAGCTTGAAGAGAAAGTCCGTCTCAATGACGAGGAGCTCGAGGTAGGAAGAGGGATCGCCATGGAGTGTGAACATCTGTAGGATAAGTTGTGAGCACTACAGTTAGAAATTGAGCAGATCCAGGACAGAGCTGCAGAGGTAGACTCTGAATGAAGAGTGAAGCTGACTCTACTGGAAGGTAAGGTTGCCGATTTGGAGCGCATGGAGATGGGTGCTTCGATGAGGGCGGCGACCTTTGAGCTGATGGATCGTGTTTATGAGTATGAGCGAGAGTCGGAGAGGGCTATTACGGCCCTTAGAGAGGCGAGGCTTGAGGAGTGAATCAGCGAGATTGATCAGGAGGCCCAGGACTTTTCGGATATGGTTACAACCCTTGAGGAGGAGAATCAATGGCTGAGGGCACTGGGCGGACCATATTGTGATGTTGTTCCCCAGTAGGCTCACAAACTTTCGGTTTATGCCGAGGCTCAACGTGACATTTTTAAGAACTTACTGGAGGCGGGAACCGTGTTTGAGGTGGCTTTTAAGGACTCATGTTAGAAAGCTCGTGAGGTTCGAGCCAACTGTGGATATGATGTGGCGACACCCGTAGCTGATTGTAGTGCAAGTGGCAATGACGGTGGTCCTTATGGAGGTGATGATGGCGACGATGGTATTGGCGCTGAGTGAGAGAGACTCATGTTTCGTTGTTTGTGTTGGTCTATTTTCTTTGGTTACGTCGATGGGCGTTTGTTTGTTCCTTGTTTTCGTCTTCGTATATTTTTTCCTTTTTCGGCTGGTTCGGACCGGATGTAAGCGGTGATGGTCTGCATTTCTGATTCCATTAATAAAGAATTCTCTCTCGTTATTTGCCTTGCATTTCAGTTCTTTATTGGTTTGTGATTCGGTTGCGATAGGGGGTGAAACTCATCTTAGTTCGAGCAAGGTCTAACTATAATACTTTGGTGGCGAAGGCATTTAGCCCGTGTCACAGTTCGAGCGAGGTTGAACCGTAATACTTTGGTGGTAAAAGCGCTTAGCGTGAGTCACAGCTCGAGCAAGGTCTAACTATAATAATTTGGTGAAGAAGGCGCCTAGCCTGAGTGAGAGTTCGAGCGAGGTCAAACTATAATACTTTGATGACGAAGGCACTTAGCTTGAGTCTCAGTTCGAGCGAGGTCGAACGGTAATACTTTGATGGCTGAGGGACTTAGCCTGAGTCCTAGTTTGAGCGAGGTCGAATTGTAATACTTTGATAGCGAAGGCATTTAGCCTGAGTCCCAGTTCGAGCGAGGTCGAACTATAATACTTTGATGGCGAAGACACTTAGCCTGAATACCCGTTCGAGCGAGGTCGAACTATAATACTTTGATGGTTAAGGCACTTAGCGTGAGTCTGAGTTCGTTCTCTATCGAACTGTAATACTTTGATGGCGAAGGCACTTAGCCTAAGTCCCAGTTCGAGCAAGGTCGAACTATAATACTTTGATGGCGAAGGCACTTAGCCTGAGTCCCAGTTCGAGCGAGGTCGAACTGTAATACTTTGATAGGGAAGGCACTTAGCCTGAGTCCCAATTCGATCTCTGTCGAACTGTAAATCTTTGATGGCAAAGCCATTTAGCATGAGTCCCAGTTCGAGTGAGGTCAAACTATAATACTTTGATGGCAAAAGCACTTAGCCTTAGTCCCAGTTCGAGCGAGATCGAACTGTAATAGTTTGATGGCGAAGGCACTTAGCCTGAGTCCCAGTTCGAGCGAGGTTGAACTATAATACTTTGATGGCGAATGCACTTAGCCTGAGTCCCAGTTCAAGCGAGGTCAAACTATAATACTTTGATGGCTAAGGCATTTAGCCTGAGTCCCAATTCGATCTTTGTCGAACTGTAATACTTTGATGGCGAAGGCACTTAGCCTGAGTCCAAGTTCGAGCGAGGTCGAACTGTAATACTTTGATGGCGAAGCAACGTAGTGTGAGTCCTAGTTAGAGCGAGGTCAAACTATAATACTTTGATGGCGAAGGTACTTAGCCTAAGTCATAGTTCAAGAGAGGTCGAACTATAATGATTTGGTGACGAAGGCACTTAGCCTGAGTCACAGTTCGAGTGAGGTCGAACTATTATACTTTGATGGCTAAGGCACTTAGCCTGAGTCCCAGTTCGACCGAGGTCGAACTATAATACTTTGATGGTGAAGACACTTAGCCTGATTCCCAGTTCAAGCGAGGTTAAACCGTACTACTTTGATGGTGAGGGTAGTTAGCCTGAGTCCTAGTTCGAGCGAGGTCGAACTATAGTACTTTGATAGTGAAGGCACTTAGCCTGAGTCCTAGTTCGAGCAAGGTCGAACTGTAGCCTGAGTCCCAGTTCAAGCGATGTCGAACTATAATACTTTGATGGTGAAGGCACTTAGCTAGAGTCCCAGTTCGAGCGAGGTCGAACTGTAATACTTTGATGGAAAAGGCACTTAGCTTGAGTCCCAGTTCGATCTTTGTCGAACTTTAATACTTTGATAGCGAAAGCACTTAGCCTGAGTCCTAGTTTGAGTGAGGTCGAACTGTAATACCTTGGTGGAGAAGGCGCTTAGTGTGAGTTACTGTTCAAGCGAGGTCGAACAATAATACTTTGGTGGTGAAGGCGCTTATCCTGAGTCATAGTTCGAGAGAGGTCGAACTATAATACTTTGATGACGAAGGCACTTAGCTTGAGTCCCAGTTCGAGCGAGGTCAAATTGTAATAATTTGATAGCGAAGGCACTTAGCCTGTGTACCAGTTTGAGCCAGGTCGAACTGTAATACTTTGATGGCGAAGGCATTTAGATTGAGTACCTATTCGAGCGAGGTCGAACTATAATACTCTAATGGAAAAGGCACTTAGCCCGAGTCCCAATTTGAGAAAGGTCAAACTATAATACGTTGATGGCGAAGGCACTTAGACTGAGTCCCAGATTGAGAAAAATGAGGGAAGGTACTCGCAACTAGATAAGTTCACATAAAAAGCTATCACCTTTTGCTAGAATTTCTCCGCTTCCTCGATAGCATTGGGAGCGTCGAGATTAATGTCTTCACTAACATCATCGATGCTATCAAGGAAGTCATCAAGACCGTCTTCCCCCCTCGGGAGGAACCTCCACGTTGGTAACCTTTGGTCCTAAGCATCCCTGAGTTCCCCGTTCGAGAACCGAGGACCTAAATTAAGGCTGCTTAGGACGTCAATATCTCTAAGGGACAAGCTTCGTCCTTAAGAAGCTCCGGGCCCGAGACCTTTGGAACCAGCAGCAACGATCTCCTCGGTAGAGGCTACCTCACGTCAGGCCAGGAGCTCGTGGACCATATCTACATGCCCCTTGAGATCCTCCGAAGCTTGAGCTTGAGTCGAATAAACTATTCCCGACTCGACGACCATCGGCATGGGCACTTGGAGGGCATCCATTCTCTACCTTTTCCTTTGTACCAAAGGGACATCGTCGCCATCGTCATCCCCACCCTCGTCATTGAAGCTCGCTCCAGAATCTAAAGACGAGACCTCAGCCTCTACTCAAGATCTACGAGACTTTGTTTTCTTTGCCACATGGGACTCAACAGTCGCCCTTTTCTTCTTTTTCCGGCCTTTATCAGGCTTTAAAGCCTCTTCCTTGCCGCCAGGAAGCGGTTTCAGCTGCACTCCATTGCTAAGGCTTATGCAAACATAGTGGTCAAAATTTGCTAGCACAGAATGTATGGGGAAGAAATGTAAAAATATGTTAAAAGCGGCGAGAAGGATCTTACCATGGTTCTTGGCCACCTACAACATTTTAGCCAGCTCATGCCAAGAGTGCTCGGGATAGGGGAACGAGATATATAATGTCATGACCCTGGTTCACCAATTGTAAACCTATCATGACGGCACCCGGTCTTCACGACTAGGTAAGCCTAATGCAATTGCGGAATTTACAGCTTTTACGAACAACTAAAAATAACAGTGGAATAGCATAGAAAAATATAATAGGTGCCGCTCGGTACATACACTTTACCACAATTTCTAAAATATGTAATCACCAAGACCCAGAAACTCACGGGCAAACACAAGCTAAAGAGAGTAAAACTGTGGCTCTATCCACCAAGAGTATCTATACAACCAAAACAAAAAGAAAATAACTAGTGTCACTAGGGAAGAACAGAAGAAGACTCTCCGGATTTGCGGACGCAACAGCTTTATACCTCGAGTCTCCTGAAATATCTGCTCGATCACCTGTAATGTGCCTGATCAGATGTACCTGGATCTGCACAACAAAAGTGTGCAGAAGAGTAGCATGAGTACACCACGGCAGTACTCGGTAAGTGCCAAGCCTAACCTCGATGGAGTAGTGACGAGGAAGGTCAGGGCCCTACTGAGAAGCAATAATATAGTGATAATAACAATAATAAACAGTTTAAATTTGAAATAACAGCAAAATAAGATAGAAACTACAAATCATCTACAGTTAAACTAACAAGGAAAATTAACACAACAAGAACATAATCAATAGCACAGGATCTCCGGGAATCGAACCTGCAGTCCATTTAACTTAGTAACACGGGATCTCCGGGAATTGAAACCGCAGTCCATTTACATTAGTGACCAGGATCTCCGGGAATTGAACCCGCAGTCCTTTTATATCAGTATCACAGGATCTCTGAGAATTGAACCAGCAGTCCTTTTATATCAGCATCACAAGATCTCCGGGAATTGAACCCGCAATCTATTTATATCAGTATTATAGGATCTCTGGGAATTGAACCCACATTCCTTTTATACCAGCATCACAGGATCTCCCGGAATTGAACCCACAATCCATATGGTAGTAGCACCAGATCTCCGGGAATCGAACCCGCGGTCCACAGAACACAACACAAACAAACAAGGGGAATACGTAGAGAAAAATGAAATACACTGCTACGATTAACATTTAAATTCAATCTCAACATGTTCCACAAATTTTAATTAAGACAAATAGGCATTTAGACAGTTAATCCTATCTAACCATGCTTCTCTAACTAACACAGGATAAGTCTTGCAATTAAACCAGTCAAATAACAAAGATAACAGCGATTGAACAATTCAAGTGAAGTGGATTTTCAATAATTTTCGCAAGTACACGCCCGTCAACTCACGTACAAGGCATTTAAATCACCACATAATATATCCTAAGGGGAGAGGTCCCCCACACAAGGTTAGACAAGCCACTTACCCCAATCCCGGTACAAAGCCGCTAAGAAATAATGCCTTTGCCACGAGTATCCGACTCCGATGGCCCAAATCAATTCAAACCAATTACATAGTATAAATAACATCGCAAGTAACTAATTACACTATTAAAACTAAAGCTACAGCGCGAAACTGGGTAAAATGACCAAAATACCCCTCAAGCCATCGGCTCGAAATTGAAATATTTTTATGTTTTCAGAACTCTCGTTACTCACACGAGTCAAACCATAAAAAAATCTCCCAAATCGGAGGTGAAATGCCCCCTTAAATCATCAAAATTAGTTCTAAGAAATTTACCCCAAGTTTCATCCAAAATCCGAAATTCATGGAGGAATTCGAGTTTAGATTAGTGCATAATAATCAAAAGGGAGTAAGGAATCGTTACCCAATAATTGCCTCTGAAAAACCCTCAAAAATCTCCCAAAACCGAGCTCCGTAGCTTGAGTTTGAGCAAAAATGGAAGAACCCTCGTTTTGAAATGTTATATTCTGCGCAGGTTTGTTGTTCAATGCGATCGCATTCAAGGGATTGCGATCGTGTAGAGTAAAATTTGAAGTCCTGAAAAATGTGCTATGCGATCGCAGCCTAAGGCTTGCGATCGAAGAAGGTAAGAAATTTGTACACTGCGATCGCATGAAGTGCAATTTGATCGCATAGAAGAAAAGGGACCCCGAGGCTCAGACTCAAAATGCACTATGCAATCGCGAACAAGTAATGCGATCGCATTGAAGAGGGAAACAGACTTATGCGATCGCGGACAGGACAATGCGATCGCATAGAAGAAAATTTTTGGACTCCTCACCAGACTCTATGCGATCGTAGGGGAACCTATGCGATTGCATAGAGTAAATGTCTGCAATAGAAAACTAGCAGTGCTCACAACTCTGGAATTGGTCTATTGAGCATCCGAAACACACCCGAGGCCCTCGGGACCTCAACCAAACCCACAGACATAACCCATAACATCGTTCGAACTTGTTCAAATCCTTAAACGCCTAAAACAACGCCGAAAACAAGAATTAACCAAGGATTCAAGCTTATGAGCTTTGAATTCTAACCAAACACATTTTCGATCAAAAACCTATCCAAAACTTGTCCGAATGACCTAAAATTTGGCACGAAAATCCAAAATGACAAGACGAAGCTATAGCAACTTCTGAAATCCCACACCGACCCTCGAATCAAAAATTCACTGTCGGATCGAAAATTTCAAAAATTTCAAACTTCGGCATTTCAAGCCTAAATGAGCTACGGACCTCCAGAATACATTCCGAACACGCTCCCAACCCTGAATTCACCTAACGGAGCTAACAAAACCATCGGATTTCTGTTCCGAGGTTGTGTTAACACTATTCCAAATATGGGCTATTTTTCAACTATTAAGCTCTTATTTAGGGACTAAGTATCCCAAAACACTCCAAATTCCAGAACCGAACATCTCGGAAAACCATAATAGCGGAAATAAACTTAGGTAAAGCAGTTAATTGGGGATTAGGGCGTATATTTCAAATATGACCGGCCGATTCGTTACATCCGCCCACACTTAAACATTCGTTTGTCCTCGAATGAGCATAGAAAACATACCTGAGGTAGCTAAGAGATGAGGGTACTGGCTGCGCATATCCTGCTCGGTCTCCCAAGTCGCCTCCTCGGTCCACTGACCCCGCCACTGGACCTTCACCGAAGCGATGTTCTTTGACCTCAACTTTCTAATTTGTCTGTCCAAAATGGCCACTGGCTCCTCAACATAAGTTAGATCCTTGTCCAGCTGGACTAAACTGAAATCCAACATGTGCGACGAGTCACCATGATATCTGCGGAGCATAGAAATATGAAATACCGGATGGACTCCGGCTAGGCTGGGAGGTAAGGCAAGCTCATATGCAACCTCCCTAGCTCGCCTCAAAATCTCAAAAGGCCTAATAAATCTCAGACTCAGCTTCCCCATTTTTCCAAACCTCATGACGCCCTTCATGGGCGAGACCCATTGTAGAACCCGCTCGCCGACCATAAATGCCACATCGCGAACCTTCTTGTCCGCATAACTCTTCTGTCTAGACTGAGCTGCACAGAGTCTATCCTGAATCACCTTGACCTTGTCCATTGCATCCTGGGCCATCTCTGTACCTAATAACCTGGCCTCGCCGAGCTCGAACCAACCCACCGGGGACTTGCATCTCCTACCATATAGGGCCTCATATGGAGCCATCTGAATGCTGAACTGATAGCTATTGTTATAAGGAAACTCCGCCAGTGGAAAGAAGTGATCCCATGACCCTCCCAACTCAATCACGCACGCATGAAGGATATCCTCCAAAATCCAAATAGTGCGCTCAGACTGCCCATCCGTCTGGGGGTGAAATGTTGTGCTCAGCTCCACCCGAATACCTAACTCCGGCTTCACGGCTCTCTAGAACCGTGAAGTAAACTAAGTTCCTCTGTCTGAAATGATGGAAACTGGAATACCATGCAACCGGACTATCTCCATGATATAGATCTCTGCCAACCACTCCGATGAGTAAGTAGTGCACAATGGTATGAAATGGGCGGACTTGGTCAGCCGATCCACAATGACCCAAATAGAATCAAACTTCCTCATAGTCCGTGGAAGTCCGGATACGAAGTCCATGGTGATTCGCTCCCACTTCCACTTTGGGATCTCAATCTACTGTAGCAACCCACCCGGACGCTGATGCTCATACTTCACCCACTGGCAGTTGAGGCACCTAGAAACATAGTCAACTATATCCTTCTTCATCCGCCTCCACCAATAGTGCTGCCTCAAGTCCTGTTACATCTTCGCGGCACCCGGATGGATGGAATACCACGAGCTATGGGACTCAGCTAGAAACAACTCTCGAAGATCATCCAGATTTGGCACACAAATACGCCCCTACATCCTCATCACTCCATCACCCCCGATGGTAACATCTCGAGAATAACCATGCCGAACTCTATCCTGAAGGACAAGCAATGAGGGTCATCAAACTGTCGCTCCCTGATGCGATCAAATAGAGAAGACCGAGAAACCATATAAGCCAGAACCCGGCTAGGCTCTAAAAGATCTAATCTAACAAACTATCTGGCCAAGGCCTGAACATCCATCGCCATAGGTCTCTCTGAGGCTGGTAGATAGGCCAAACTCCCTAAACTCTCCGCCCAGCGACTCAAGGCATCGGCAATCACATTGAACTTTCCCAGGTGATAAAGAATTGTAATGTCATAGTCCTTTAACAACTCTAACCATCTTCTCTGGCGCATATTCAGGTCCTTCTGCTTAAGAAAGTGATGTAAACTCCGATGATCGATGTAAATCTCACAAGGAACCCCATACAAATAGTGACACCAGATCTTCAAGGCGTGAACAATGGAAGCTAACTCAAGATTGTGGACATGGTAGTTCTTTTCATGCACCTTCAGTTGTCGGGACTTGTAGGAATTCATCTTACCGTTCTGCATCAATACTGCTCCAAGTCCAACCCGTGAGGCATCACAATAAACTGTATAGGACCCCGAACCGGTTGGCAACATCAAGATAGGGACCGAAGTCAAAGCTGTCTTAAGCTTTTAAAAGCTCTCCTCACACTCCTCTGTCCACTGGAAAGGGGCACCCTTTTGGGTGAATCTGGTCATAGATGCTGCGATCGAAGAGAACCCCTCCACAAAGCGACAGTAATAACCCGCCAAACCAAGGAAACTACGAATCTTAGTAGCTAGGGAGGGCTTGGGATAACCCTGTACGACCTCCACCTTCCTCGGATCCAGTCGAATACCCTCGCTCGACACCACGAGGCCTAAGAATGCCATCGAACTCAGCCAAAACTAACATTTAGAGAACTTTGCATATAATCGCTTCTCCCTCAGAGTTTGAAGCACTATCCTCTGGTACTGCTCATGCTCTTCCCGGATCCGGGAATATACCAAAATGTCATCAATGAAAACAATCACAAACGAGTCAAGATATGGCCTGAATACACTGTGCATCAAATGCATGAAAGTTGTTGGGGCATTAGTCAGCCTGAAAGACATGACGAGGAATTCGTAATGACCATACCGAGTCCTGAAGGCAGTCTTAGGGATATCAGGCTCCCGAATCTTCAGCTGATGATAACCATAGCGCAAATCAATCTTGGAGAACATATATGCGCCCTGTAACTGGTCAAATAAGTCATCAATACGTGGCAAAGGATACCAGTTCTTCACTGTAACTTTGTTCAACTGGCGATTATCAATGCACATACGTATAGAACCGTCCTTCTTCTTCACAAACAACACAGGAGCACCCCAAAGTGAAACACTGGGTAAACTGAAACCCTTACCCAACAACTCCTATAATTGATCTTTCAACTCCTTCAACTTAGGAGGAGCCATGCGGTACGGGGGAATAGAAATGGGCTGAGTGCCCGACAACAAATCAATACAAAAATTGATATCTCTATCGGGCGGCATACTCGGGAGATCAGCTAGAAATACATCGGAGAAATCTCGAACCACCGAAACTGAATCATTAGAAGGGGTGTCAACACTGACATCCCTCACATAAGCTAGATAAGTAGCACACCCCTTCTCAACCATACGTTGAGCTTTGAGAAAAGAAATAACATGGCTGGGGTGTGATCTAGAGTACCACTCTACTCAATACGTGGAATACTTGGCATAACCAGCGTCACGGTCTTGGCGTGATAATCAAGAATAACATAATGGGGCGACAACCAGTCCATGCCCAGAATAATATCAAAGTCAACCATACCGAGCAATAAAAGGTTATCCCTGGTCTCAAAACCACAAATAGTGACCAAACACGACCAATACATATGGTCCACAACCATAGAATCTCCCACCGGAGTAAAAACATAAATGGGGGCACTCAAAGAATCCCGAGGCACACCCAAATGTTAAGCAAAATAAGAGGACACATATAAAAAAGTAGAACCAGGATCAAATAGAACCGATGCCTCTCTGTGACTAACCAAGATAATACATGTGATAACAGAATCAGAGGTGACAACTGCGGCGCGACCAGGAATAGTATAAAATCTGGACCAGCCCCTCCCTCGAGGGCGGCTTCTATCACTCTAATCCCCGCCTTGTCTAGCTGGGCAGGTAGGGTCGCATCTGGAGTTGGAACGATGGCTTGCTGACCCTATGAACCATGATGAGGCTGTGAAGTCTATGGAAGCGTTCCCCTCCCACGCCTGGGGCACTCCTTAACCAGATGGTGAGTATCCCCGCACTCATAACAAGCTCTAGGAGGGCGCGGTGGCCGTGAGTGACTGGCCCCTCTCCTGCTAGACTAACCCCTAGAGGTACCCCGCGTAGGAGGCGCGCTGGAAACCGGGAGAGCATAGTAAGGCTCCTGAGGTACTGGAGGGCTGGAGTACCACCAGCTGCTGGCAATGCTGAATGAACTAGACGATCGGAATAACCCCTGCCATATCGACCGGCTGCAGTAGTACGGGCACCAGAGAAATGACCTGACTCACGGGACCTCTTGGCGTCCCTCTCTCCTTGCTCTCTAGCGTGCATACCCTCAATCCGTCTGGCAATACTCATCACCTGCTGATAAGGTAAATCCATCTCTAACTCTCTAGCCATGCTGGATCGGATAGGTGGAATAAGACCCTCAATAAACCTCTACACTCTCTCCCTGACTGTGGCGACCAAAGTCGGTGCATGTTTGGCTAACTGGGTATAGCTGATGGCATACTAAGATACTATCATAGAGCCCTAGCGCAACCACTCAAACTCCGCACGCCAAGCATCCCTGAGGCTCTGGGGAACAAACTCCCTCAAAAACATGTCAGAGAACTGTGTCCAAGTCAGCGAGGCAAACTCGACTGGACTATCCAACTCATATGTACGCCACCAATCATAAGTAGCCCCTCGAAGCTGAAAGTAGTAAAAAAACCCCAATGGACTCCACTATACCCATAGTACGCAGCATGCAATGACACTCCTCCGGAAATCCCAAGGCATCATCTGAAGCTAAGCCACTAAACACTAGGGGATCATACTTCTTGAACCTCTCCAACCTGCGCCTGCTCGTCCTTCGGAGGCAGCTGACCCACCTCCGGGTTGTACTGGTGTGGCAGGCGGTACACGAATAACCTCTGGAACCTGCTTCATGGTCACTCGCTACTTAAGAGTGCGGGCTGCGGGAGTCTGGGCCCCTGCCCCGGCCTGAGATGTGGCTGCAGCGAGAGGAAGCAACCCCGCCTGATCCAGAGTAGTGTACATGCTCATAAACTGAGCCACAGTCTCCTGGAGTGATGGAGTCGTAGTAGCAGTAGTAGGTGTACCAGGTGCCTGTGCTCCAACCTAAACCATTGGTGGTGCCTCAACGGCAGCATGCGCGGGTGCTGTGGCTACACCTCGGGTGCATCCTCGGCCCCTACCCCGGCCCTGACCTCTGGCGGCGGCAGCAGGGGGTGCGAATGCCTGATCCTCGCGTGTAGCACGTGTCCTCACCGTCTGTGAGAGAATAGAAGACAGAAGTTTAGATTTGGTGTCAAAATATCGCACGACAAGGAATTCATAATAAATGAAGATTTTTCCTAAACAATTACATGTCACACCTCCCTTTTTACTACCTTTTTGGTTAATTCCCGATAAGGAAAATAAGGTATACCTCGACGTCATGAATACCTTGGGAAGGATATAATAATAATGAGGAAGGAGTTTTTCCAAATAAAGGACAATCGGTCCGGGATTTTATTTATAATTTCAAAGTCGCCACTTGGGAAGATAATGGAGTCCCAAGTCATCGGTTAATCCCGAATCCGAGGAAATTGACTCTATTTTTATCAGTCTGGGCAACGAGAAATCCGGATAACGAATTTTGTCAACCCGGGAGAAGGTGTTAGGCACTCCCGGATTCCGTGGTTTTAGCACGGTCGTTCAACTGTAATTTTCGGTTTTATATGACTTATTTCATGCCTTTTGACAATATATATATATACATGTTTCAACTTTTATATTTTTTACGAATTGCGACGTTGCGAAAACGTATTTCGAGTCACACCGCAACCAGTACGCCTGTGACCCTTAACACGTTTCGGCTTCGCCGGGATTTATGATTTGAGTCATATCAAATGTGTACTCGTATGAGGGAAAGTATATTCTTAAATCGTGCCTAAATCGTCTATCGGCTTTTTAATATTTTGGAAAGGTTGTGAAATTGTCTAGCAACCTTCCCGAGTCTAACATATATAACTTATTTATTTATTTGAAAAGGACCCGCTATTTCATTTTCAATGCGAGGCTCATCCCAATTCGATTTTAATAGTTTGATCCTAATATGTGCTATGTGTTTGTATTTTTGGTTTTTCCTTAATTCATTATTTCCAGCATCAGAATCCAGGCCTTATTTTATTTACACATGGGCCTGGATTTGGGCTTAACACATATCATACTACATTCCTGGGTATTGAAAACCCAGAAACGAGCTGAATCACGTTCAACAGAAGCCCAATAGCAGACTTATACAACTCTGGGCCTTCGCAGTCTATTAGGCCCAGATCAGATATCATTATAAAAGAGAAACAGAAATCAGAAGACATTATATACATAAAGGATTGATATTCAGAAGACAAGAGAATGTGAACTATTTTTTTTCATTCAATAATAAGAACAATGAAGTACAGAAGTACACTAATAAATTCTACTTTAAATGTTCAACGCGAATTAAATCTAATTAACAGGCTGTTTTGTTTTTATGTTTGACAACTATTTAAACTACTGAATTCCAGTAATTTAATATCTAAAACTAATCTATATTATTGATAACATGCTTTTCCTAATTACTTTCAATCAATTGCAGTTTACAGAGGGCTAATTAGATGATTAAACTTGAAACCAGATTAACATGATATGCGACTTCATTCAACTGCAGTGTTTCGTTAACTACTAATGTTGTTCAAATTAATCTGCTTAATTTCGATTTAAACCAGTTACTGCACGATAGTATTGTCAATTAGCTATTCATTCGCAAGTTTACTTTTATACCAGATTTAGTTATTAACCTATTTTATTTAACTAGGTCGATATGATTAACTATTACTACACTAATCTACTAACTATACTATTACATTGTTTTCAGCTCATCCGTACCTCTCATCAAGTTAATTACAATATTTCCTACCAAATTACAAATTAAACTAAGCTAAATGAACTACAAGATGAAAACAAATTTGGAAATCAGTGACATAAACTTGTATCAAACAAATAATTTATTTCTTCAACTCAAACTCCAATTGCAAATTACATGGTTTGGATTGTGTACCTGATTCAGCAACAAAAAACCAATGAGTCTAAGGGAGAATAGGCAAGAAATAGTAGTTAGACCATGACAGACAATGCAACAGCAATAGGAGTAAATTTCAGCAATCAATTGAATCCCAGAGAAATAGCGAAGCAAATACCCAGCAACAAACAGTAGAAAACCAACAAAAATAGTAGAAGATTTCCTACAGCTTCAGGAATAAGCTTCGACTAAAACCCAGGCAGATTTTACCTTATGAATCTATACGTATATCTCTGAATTTCTATTTCAAAAATCTATCCCTTAATCAGGCTCAAATGGGGTCTATTTATAGGTGAGATTGGTGAAAATTTTGGGGGGGGGGGGGGAGGGGGGAAGTTGAAAAGTTATTTCTAGTTTCCTCCCATGAATTCTTTCAATTGTTACACTTAAACACCATTTTCAGATTTGAATTTGCCTTCCAGCATATGCTGGAAGGTTCTAATTGATTTTTTTTGGGGTCTTTTACTAGTGTACCCCCACTTGCTAAGGTTATTTACTAAGTTGCCTTTTATTTGGGTCTATTATACCCTTAGTTTTGTGCAATATTGCAGAAATCATAGGCCTAAATGTCTTAAAGGTCCTCATAGGCTCTATTAAATCCACAATTATGCCATTTTCTATTCCTCTTATACCCTTAATGGCAATTACTATTTACCCCACCCTGTCCAGGTATGGGTATGTTGTTTTCAGCTATTATTTAACTTCTTGCCAGTATTAGTAAGTCATTTAAGACTTGGCCATATTTAAACTTCAAACTTATTTCAATTTTAGCTTCTTTTCTGTCATTTTCTGTTGTTAGAATTAATTTGCAGGACTAGCCTGCTTATTTACCTAAGTTTATACTATTTAAGGTTTAACCAGTCCAATGTTTGGACTTAGCTTTGCAAATTTAGTCAATTAATTATGACTGGCCAATTAGAATTAATTAAGACTTGCAAAGCTTAGCCAGTTTCAAACTTAAGTCAGTTTATTACAAAATTAGCCAATTTTAGAACTTAGCCATTGAATTAAAACCTAAAGAACTACAGAGTTTATCAGTTACATAACTGACCACTCTTATTACCTATTTCAATTGTAACTATCTTTATGTTGTTTTCAATTTTAACCTATTTAACATGCTTTCAGACTTAGCCACTTATCTAATTACCAAACTATTACAGCTATAACCAATATCACATAAGCCCATTAGGCTTAATAAAAGTCAAATAACACAAAATCATTGCAGATATAGCCCGTTCACATTTAATTGCATACATAGCCATAAAATCAGAATCATTTGCTATTTAACCAAAACTCAGAGGGGAAATTGAATATTGTTGAATTTCAATCAAACAGATTCATAATTCAGATTTCAAACCGAGTATGTCAATTAAACGCAAAGAAGGCATAATCAAAACTTTCTCATTTCAAAGACCAATAAAAACCCAAACATACTCGGGTATATTTGATTAAGTATAATAGGCATAATTATCAAAGAGACTCAAAGAGACATGCTATTAAGAGAGAAATTAAAACATAGATTATTTCAAGGAATGAAACTAATCTAAACATGCAATTAGCTTAAACGACTAAAAAGAAAAGAAATCAGATATAAAAGCATGCTAAAACAGAAAAAGATGGAGATGAATCATGTAAACAGAAGATAACAAGAAAGAACACAAAAACATAAAAATAGAGAAATAAAAGAAGGGGAACTTAGCTTTGCAGGATATGTCTCATGTGCTATTTCCCTTTTATCTTTTCTTCTTTTCTTTCTTTTTCCGTTTTTCTTCTCAGACTTCAAATTGAAGTCTTTTTTATTGATCTTTATTAGCAGAGATGGATTCAGGGTGTTAGAAGGGAGGGGTTTTGTTTTGGGGTTTGGTTTTAGGTCGACCAGAGTTAGGGTTCCGGCGACCTATTTTTGAAGATTCGAAGAAATAGAGTGATATTCGAGAGAAATGGTTTGTGAGGGGGGATAGATCTGGGGATGAGGGTTAGATGGTGTTAATGTGGGAGCGGTTCTCATAGGTTTTGGTCACCGGAGAAGAAATCCGATGACCGGAATTTCAAGAAGCTAGGGTTTTCAAGGTTTCTTGGGGTTTTCATGGTGGCTTGTGGTGGAGAAGTAGAAGAAAGAGATTTGGGAGGTAAGAGGTGGCCGGAGACGGCCATGGAAATGGGCCAGTCTCCATGGTCGGAAAAGCTTCAAAGAAGAAGAAGAGGTTAGAGAGAAGGGCGGCTAGGGTTAGTGTTTTAGGAATAGCCGGTCTCTAAAGCGAGACCAGGCTTTTATACCCGTTACATTTGATCGATCCATGGCCGTTAGATCAATCGAGATCAATGACCAAGATTAAATACCCCAAAACGTTGTTGTCTCATTAAATGAGAGACATATTTCCACCCGTTAGATCTTAAGACACGGACGGTCCAGATTTGATAAAAAATCTTAATTAATTAGTTAATTCTGGATAAATCCTCAGTTGTTGGATTGAAAGGGATGAACGGCTGAGATTGTTGTTATTTCAAAAGCGTTGGACCGGTCTTTTAATTGGTTTGGGCCAAATGTGTATTGGGTTTACATATTTGGCCCAATTCTATATTTTTTGTGTATTTTTCTTGTATTTAATTATTTTTTGGTATTTTCTATTTGTATTTCATTTTCTTTTTTTTGTATTATTTTCAATTATTCAATTTCCTATTTTTCCAAATTATATTTTTTACATTTTTCTGCTATTTTTCCTTAATTTTCGGTATTATTTATTTTTTGTTAATTTTCCTTTTTAATTCCTTTAATTTTGAAACTTGTACTCAATCTATTTTTTTAATTTTTTTCTAATTTTCAACTCTATGTGTTTGCACACACAAATGCATCTTATTTCAATCAAAACATATAATTGCACACAAAATATTATTTATTTTAATTTTGGAATTTTGTTGCTTAGGGCAAAAATCACGTGCTCACAGCTGCCCCTCTTTGCTCGGGAACACGAAGAGTTTCAGTGCAAAGACAAGTGAGCAGTAATGAGAGATTTTTGCCCACTGCATATTCCGTGAGAAGCATTTTGAAAACCTTTTGACCGCACCCTGCCTCAGAGGTTGCCTACATATCCCGGGCTAAACAGGAATCAGGTCAGTGTAGTTCGGGAAGGTCTGGTAGTTTAAAACTACCAAGACTTTATTGTTGCATTGATACTGCTATGACTACTGACCTTTTCCTTATTACACCAGGGTTAAAAAGTGTAAAATGATGAAGCTATTCTAAGCTATAATGATATGAATTACAATTGTTCATATCTACTTCTTGTCTTCTTATTCTTCCTTGTCTCGTTTTCCTTGATTTTCTGTGCGGCTATCCTTCTTTTTTGTTGATTTTTCTTTTCTTGCTTCCTTTCTTTTTGTGATTTTCAATAATACTCATTGCCTTCCAATTGATACCTGCTTAAAACAAAAACAAAACAACAAAACTTTTCTTCTGCCCCAGTGTGAGCTTTTCTCATGTTACGGTGTTACTCATGCTAGCTAACACAAATCAAAATTTGCAGAATTAAAATTGCAGAAATGTATTCCCTTGTTATACAGGTGGGCGCCTGAACAGAAATGAAAATTGCAGAAATGTATTCCATTGTTATACAGGTGGGCACCTGAACATAAATTAAAATTGCAGAAATGTATTCCCTTGTTATACAGGTGGGCACCTGAATTAAAATTGCAGAAAAATATTTCCTTGTTATCCAGGTGGGCGCTTGATGCATGAAATGCGAATGCAGAAAAATATTCCCTTGTTATTCAGGTGGGCGCCTGATGCATGAAATGCGAATGCAGAAAAGTATTCCCTTGTTATCCAGGTGGGCGCCTGATGCATGAAATGCGAATGCAAAAAAGTATTCCCTTGTTATCCAGGTGGGCGCCTGATGCATGAAATGCGAATGCAGAAAAATATTCTCTTGTTATCCAGGTGGGCGCCTGATGCAGGAAATGCAAATGTAGAAAAGTATTCCCTCAGTTTGATAACTAGGGTATGAATTTTAAAAGATGATACCTTCCTGTTGTTTTTTTGGTATTTTCTTGATTGAGTGATTCCTCCATCTATGGATTCCTCCATTTATTGCTGAACTTCCTTTTATGTTTTCTTTCTTTTCACATTGGTCACATTCACTTTAAAGTGATTAGTGACAATTTTTCCTGTCTAAATCACAAGACAAATCTTATTAGTTATAAACTGCTGGCAACTGGCATATGCTGCTCCTGCCTTTTATTGCCTTCCTCTTTCTTGCTTTTCTTCTGCTGTGCAGTATTTCATTTGACTTTCTTTGTAATCTCCTTTTGCATTTTCCTTGCTTTTCACTTTTTTTTTTATATATTTTCCTTTGGCTCTGATTGCCGTCCTTCTTTATTTCCTCTCTCCCTTCTCTTTTTTTTTTCTTTTTCTGATCCAGCGTTATTTCAGTTCTTATCATCAGAAGCTGGTAGTTAGCTTTCAATGGACGAATTGGTTTTCTAAATCAATGAAATGCAGAAACAAATGAAATTCAAAAGGGTAAGAGTGATTTGGAGGAGTGATAGAACCTATCTGGGTATGTTGGTCGATTCCTTTGACCATGTCATGTATTTAAACTCCGACCCAGTCTGTTCAATCGAATTGCCATTATTTCAACTCCAACTTTCTTTCAAACCAAACCGATCTTATTTTTTTTTGTTATTTTTCCCTTTTCCAGAACAGTCCTCACAGTCGCCTTATGGTGCCATTAAAGATTTTCACCAATAAGACTCTATAATTTATTTCTCTCAAAACTCACCATCGCCTTACAGTGCCGGTAAAGATTTTCACTGATAAGACTCTCTCATTTTATTTTTCACATCCTCACAATCGCCTCATGGTGCCGGTTAAGGTTTTCACCAACAAGACTCTTTAGTTTATTTCTGTCAAAACTCACCATCGCCTTACACTGCCGGTAAACATTTTCACTGATAAGACTCTCTAATTTTATTTTTCACATCTCACAATCGCCTCATGGTGCCGATTAAGGTTTTCACCGATGAGACTCTCTCATTTTTATATATATATTTTTTCTCTTTTGTCTTTTTTTGTTTTTTCTGAACCACTGGTGTTGTCCATGTCATGTTCTTCATTTATTCTCATTGTATTGTTATTCTCTTGAAATTGATTAGAAGGTCTTTCTTTGGACCGTAATGTGGCTTTTGGATGGGTTAAGAAAGAAGGATATAAAGTCTAAAAAATTTACGAGGGTTTAAAAATATTTACAACTCTCGAAATTATAAAACATAACTTCTGCCCCAATTTCAATATGTGGGGGATATTTTGATTTTCCTTTATTGTGACCAAACCTCAGTGAGGCTGCCTACATACCGTTTCGGGATCAAGTCAGACGTAGTTCAAACTACGCCATTAGTTCATGGATTCGTTTGACTTTTTCCCGATTTCTTTGTCTTTTTCTTTTGCTTGCATTTTGCTTTTTTTTTTTATCATTCTCCATTTTCCATTTTTCTGCTTTTCTTTTTGTATCATAAGCAATTCCGAGAGAGGGATATGAAAGAATAGATCGAACAAGGCTCAATGGGGATGTCAATGGATAAAGTGTTTGGATAGAGAATAAAATGCCTTCCTCATTTCAATTCCAAAATCATAACAAATACAATTATACTAATGAAAAGGAATCATACATAGTATCTTTTGACTGCATCTGAATTGATAGCAGTCTCTACGCATTTCCCTTCAACACTGTCAGATATAGGGCTCCATTTGACAACACCCGTGATACCATGAACGGTCCTTGCAGGTTTGTTGCAAATTTGCCTTTCGCTTCAGCCCAATGCGGTAAGATACGCCTCAATACCAATTGTCCTACTTCAAATTTCCGAGGACGCACCTTCTTATTATATGCTCTGGCCATTCTCTGTTGATATAACTGCCCCTGGCAAACCGCTGCTAACCTCTTCTCATTAATCAGATTCAATTGTTCCAACCGGGCTTTTACCCATTCATCATCATCGATCTCAGCTTCAGCTATGATTCGAAGCGATCTCAATTTCTGCGAGTATAACAGCCTCTGTTCCATACACCAGTGAATAGGGTGTGGCACCAATTGAAGTACATATTGTTGTGCGATAACCCATAAGAACGAAAGGTAACTTCTCATGCCATTGTCTAGACTCTTCCACCATTTTTCTGAGAATCTTCTTTATATTCTTATTTGCAGCTTCTACCGTTCCATTTGCCTTTGGTCTGTAAGGTGTAGAGTTACGATGTAGGATTTTGAATCTCTGACATGCTTCCGCCATGAGGTGACTGTTCAAATTTGCCCCATTGTCTGTGATAATTACTTTAGGAATTCCGAATTGGCATATAATATTTTCATGCACGAAATCTACCATGGCTTTCTTCGTCATCGCCTTGAATGTCTTTGCCTCCACCCATTTAGTAAAATAGTCAATCGCAACCAAGATAAATCTATGTCCATTAGAAGTTGCAGGCTCTATTGGTCCGATAACATCCATGCCCCAGGCGACAAATGTCCAAGGTGCGGACATCGTATGCAATTCATAAGGTGGGGAATGAATTAAATCTCCATGTACTTGACATTGGTGGCATTTCTTCACATACCTGATACAGTCCCGTTCCATGGTGAGCCAATAATATCCTGCTCTCAATATCTTCTTTGCTAAGATATACCCACTCATATGAGGTCCGCAAGGTCCAACATGTACCTCAATCATAATCATGTCAGCTTGTTGTGCATTCACACATCTCAGCAAGCCCAAGTCTGGTGTTCTTTTATATATAATCCCTCCACTGAGGAAAAAGCAATTGCTAAGCGTCTTACAGCTCTCTTCTGATATCCAGTGGCTTGTTCTGGGTACTTTCTTGTCTTCAAGTATTCCTTGACATCGTGATACCACGGTTCTCCATCTAACTCTCCTTCTACAGCAAAACAGTAAGCATTTTGATCATACACCTGTATCTGAAGTGGATCTATATAGGCTTTATCCGGATGATGTAACATAGAGGATAATGTGGCCAGAGCATCTGCTACTTCATTGTGCATTCTTGGGATGTGTTTGAACTCTATAGATTGAAATCTCTGGGATAGTTCATGTACACAATGCCGATAAGGTATCAATTTCAAATCTCTTGTCTCCCATTCTCCCTAAATTTGATGTATCAAAAGATCCGAGTCACCCATGACCAAAATCTCTTGAACACCCATATCTATTGCCATCCTCAATCCCAAAATAATGGTACAGAAAAATCGAAGCTGAGCGGTAATGGGATAGTGCTGACCCTTTTCTGAAATAAGTACTGCTCTAATTCCAACTCCTTTACTGTTGATGGCTCCGTTGAAATACATTCTCCAACCTGGCTTGTCACTTTGTTCTATTTCCTCAACATTCATTGCCTCCTCATCCGGAAAATATGTCTTTAACGGCTCATATTCATCATCCACTGGATTTTCTACTAGGTGATCTGCGACTGCTTGCGCCTTCATTGCCGTACGTGTTACATAAATGATGTCAAATTCTGTGAGCAGAATCTGCCATTTAGCAAGTCTCCCTGTAGGTATGGGCTTCTGGAATATATACTTCAAAGGATCTAACCATGATATCAGATATGTAGTGTAAGCTGACAAATAGTGCTTCAGTTTCTGTGCAACCCAAGTTAATGCACAACATGTTCTCTCTAACTGAGTTATTTTACCTCGTAAGATGTGAACTTCTTACTAAGGTAATATATAGCTTGCTCTTTCTTGCCAGTCTCATCGATATGCCTCAGTACACAACCAAAGGAGTTGTCTAGCACTGTCAAATATAAAATCAAAGGTCTTCCCGACTCTGGAGGATCTAACACTGGAGGATTTGCCAAATATTCCTTAATCTTATCGAAGGCTTCTTGACATTCATCGGTCCACTTTACCGCTGCATCTTTCTTTAACAATGTGAAAATAGGCTCACATGTTGATGTCAGCTGAGCGATGAACCGACTAATATAGTTTAGCCTGCCTAGTAAGCTTATTACTTCCTTCTTGTTCTTCGATGGAGGCAAACTCTGGATTTCTTTTATCTTTGACGAATCTAGTTTAATACCTCGCCGGCTTACTATAAATCCCAATAGCTTCCTTGAAGGTACTAAAAAGGACATTTTGCTGGATTGAGCTTAAGATTATATCTTCGGGGCCTTTGAAAGAACTTCCTCAAGTCTTTGACATGATCGTGTCGCTTCTTGAACTTTATGATGACATCGTCCACATACACTTCAATTTCTCGATGCATCATATCATGAAACATTGTGGTCATTGCCCTCATATAAGTAGCTCCGGCATTCTTCAGTCCAAATGGCATCACTCTATAGCAGTATGTTCCCCAAGGCGTAATAAAAGCTATTTTCTCCGCATCTTTTTCGTCCATTAGGATCTAATGATACCCCGCATAACAATCTACAAAAAAGCCAATTTCATGCTTGGCACAATTGTCGATCAATATATGAATATTCGGCAATGGAAAATCATCCTCTGGACTAGCCTTGTTGAGGTCTCTGTAATCAACACACACTCTGGTTTTTTCGTCTTTCTTTGGAATTGGTACAATATTTACTAACCAGGTGGGGCACTTAGTAACTCGTATGACCTTCGCCTCAAACTGCTTATTCACCTCTTCTTTTATTTTCACGCTGATGTCCATTTTGAACTTTCTCAACTTCGATTTTACCGGCCGGCATTCTGGATAAATAGGCAATTTGTGTACCACCAGATCAGTACCGGGCATGTCATCATAGGACCAGACAAATATGTCCTTGTATTCATGTAATAACTTTATTAGCTATTCTCTGAGAGAAGCTTTTAGGTGTACATTGATTTTTGTTTCCCGGACATTATCCTTACTCCCCAGATTAATAGATTTTGTCTCATTTAAGTTCGGTTTGGGTTTTTCCTCATATTGATTCAAGTCTTTACTGATTTCCTCCAATGTTTCATCATCTTCATATTCTATTTCACTTTCATTTTCAATCTCTTGTATAACTATTCGATTGTCAAGACTGGGCCGGGAATCCTTCATGCATGACATATCATCAGAATCAGCGAATATTGAACTGTACAAAAAAGAAGAAAAATAAAAATAAGGCAAAAATGAAGAAAGAAGAAGAAATTGCATTTCAATGATATTATTTTCAAAAAGATAACAGAGGTTGGATAAATTTGATTTCAGTGGGGTGTGGGGATTACAAAAATAAAACAGCTTTGGGAAAGATGAAATATTTTTTGAAAGCTAACTACCACAACTCCCTCCTGATTGAAAGATGAGTAGCTTCCCAATTATTAAGTGCAGCACTGGGTCCCACGAACTGGATATCCATCTTACTAGTCCCCTCATCCATCTCCAACATGTTTACATCCCTGAACAGCATTTCAAACCTTGTGAGAAGCTCCGCATCTGGCCTTATCTCAGCATACCTTGACGCAGCAGTTGTCAAATGTCTTTGTGTACCAGGCCTAGTGAAGGTGTCGGATAATTTTGGAATTGGTTTCGAGAGGGTCAAACTTTTCTTTTTCGTTATCTTGGCTCTTTGGATGTCGGTATAAGTAGGTTTAAAGCCCAAGCCACAGGAATAATTATTTCTCGGTAGATGGACAGGCTGTGTTATTCCCTGTAAGGCTATCCCCGAACCTTTTTCCAGTGCGAACCCATTTCTGATCATCCCTTTAGCCACCATTACTGCGGTAGATACCACTGCAGGAATTGTCATGCTCCCCCCTTCGAATATCTTGTTAACTACCACATCATCCGTCACCTGATAAACCCATGGGCCCTTGTCCCCTTCGATTTCTTCAAAAGGCATTATGGTGTTACAAGTGTCTTCATCTCCATGCACTGTAATTTCTTGCTGTTCCCATTCGAATTTTACCATTTGGTGCAGGGAAGATGGTACGGCTTTGGCAGCATGGATCCATGGCCATCCCAGTAATAGATTATAAGAAACGGTGACATCCAACACCTGGAATTCCATGGTAAAGTCCACCGGTCCAATGGTGACTTCCAGCACAATGTCTCCCAAAGTATTTTTGCTTCCTCCGTCAAACCCTCGAACACTCACACTGTTTCGACGAATTCTATCAGGATTAATCTTCAGTTTTTCGAGAGTTGAGAGTGGACAAATGTTTGCACTTGACCCGTTATCTATTAGGACCCGAGTAACCACAGATTCTTCACTTTTAACGATGAGATAAAGTGATTGTTGTGCTCCGTCCCTTCAACTGGAAATTCATTATCCGAGAATGTTATCTTGTTCGTCTAAAAAATTTTGTTCGTGATCTTTTCAAGATGGAAAACTGGGATTTTCTCGGGGACATGTGCTTCGTTCAGAATCTTCAATAACGCCTTCATGTGCTCTTCTAAATGGATTAACAATGAAAGCAATGAAATTTGTGCAGGCATTTTTCTCAGCTGCTCTACTATCGAGTAGTCTTGAGCTTTTATCTTCTTCAAAAACTCTTCTGCTTCTTCTTTAGAAACCGGTTTCTTCACATGACTCTCCTTCACCACCTTCATTTTCCTTAACTCTTCTGGGGCAAAGTATCGCCGAAACGAGTAAGGCCCTGTGTTTCATTGACCTCTCCTGTAACCTCCTTTCCCTTGTACATCTTTGTGACTTTGTTGTAGTTCCAAGGTATGGCTTTAGTATCTACCACTGGCATTTGCACCACCGATTTTATGACTACAGGTTCCACGTATGCTCCTTTTACCGTCAATAACGATTTAGCTCCTGGCACCATAATTTTCATAGTTTCAACCACTGGCGGCTTTTTCACTGGTTACTTGGCTGTCGCTTTCTCTTTCTCAGCCTCTTTCTCCACTTTGCTATTGGCTTTTATCATCATTACCGATTGGGACGGTTTCTTGCCGCTTTCTCCTTGCTCTAACTCTATCATGTGTGTCTCATGATGAGCTGATAATGGATTCTGAGTAATATTAGAAGTCTCTGGAGCCTGCACCTCAATCCTCCTAGTGTCAATGAGCTCCTATATAGCGGATTTCAAGTGCCAACATTTTTTCAGTATCATGCCCTGGTGTCCCGAATCAATATTCACATCTGACTGACTGGTCAATGTTTCTGGGTGGTGGGTTTGGAATTTTTGGCTCAATCGGGTTTAGCATCCCCAACTCCTTCATGCGATGATAGAGATTGGTGTAAGAATCCCCCATTGGAGTGAATGTTTTCTTTGTTTGGGCTCTGTTTCTCATTTCTGGATCTGGACGGAAGCTGGGTCTATTTGGTTTCTTATAGGTTCTGGAAGGTGGGTAGGTGTTTTGTGTGTGGTAGATGTTCTGTGGAGTTTGGGCTCGCCATACGTGTGGAGGCGATGGGTAATTTTGAGCATGTGGGATGGAATAATGTGGGGTAGTGGGTGGATAATATGGTGGAGGTGGGCTGTAAGGTGCTGGTAGGTATGATTAGTCTGGACAAGGTGCGTGGTAGTATGTATTTTCGCCCCGGGACCACGGTCTACTTTCAACAACTGCAACCTCTTCCTTTTTCTTTTTACCGATAGATCCCCCGTTTTTGGTTTGTATCGCCTGGTTCGTGGCCTTGATAGCCGAAAAGCTCATGATTTTGTTGGTTTTCAATACTTCCTCTACGAAACTCCCCATTTTCACCACTTCATTAAAATTTTTACCAATAGCCGATACCAGATGACCATAGTAAGTAGGCTCCAAGGCCTGCAGAAAATAATCCACCATTTCTGTCTCCTTCATAGGAGGATCTACTCGTGCCGCTTGTTCTCTCCATCTAAAGCCGTACCCCCAGAAACTTTCTCCGGGCTTCTTTTCAATCTTTGTTAGCGATAGCCTGTCTGGAATTATCTCCAAGTTGTACCGGAAGTGGTTAGCAAATGATTGAGCTAGATCGTCCCAGATTACTGTGATCCTGACGTGTATACCACTCCAGCGCAGAACCGCTCAAACTCAAACTAAAGTATGCCATCAAAAGTTCATCTTTTCCCCCTGCACCACGCATCTTGCTACAATAACCCCTCAGATGGGCTACAGGATCCCCGTGTCCATCGTACATGTCGAACTTAGGTAGCTTGAATCCAACCGGGAGCTGTACTTCTGGGAACAAACACAAATCTTTGTATGCGACGCTCACTTGGCCTCCTATCCCTTGTATGTTACGGAAATATTGTTCGAAACTCCTCATCTTCCGTGCCATTTCTTCCTGCTCTAAGTTCTTGACGGGTTTTTCTTCCGTCATTTCGATCAGTGGGGTATAGGAGTCATGCTGCCTAAATGATGGCTCCGGCGGATAGTAATGTGTATCTTGCACATGGAACACTGGTTCACTTGACGATTTATGCAGAGCAAAAGATGGTGGTGCCACATACATCGGGGCGACCTGTGGTAGTTGAGGTGGAATCTGTTTGGACAATAGTGGTGGTGCTTATGAAGTTGTGGCATAGTAGTGTTGGTAATCTGGGTACGTGGAGGATGAGTTCATGGTAAGTGGTTCAGGATTAGGCTTTGTGGGAGGGACATATGCTGGATTGGCTGGATATGTGGGTAAAGGTTGACCCCTGGACCAGGCTTGATACATTTGCTACTTTAGCTTATATATCTCCTCTTTCATTCCCGCAACATCCACAACCTCTTCTTCCTGTGCTGGGTCCATGATAGTTGGTTCAATCTCCCGAGTCACAACCTTAGACATAACTTTTGATCGTGTGTTGTAATGATGATTTGCCAGAATGCCAGTTGCCAGCTGAAATCTGATACTCATCAACAACAACACTTGTTAATAATTAGTACATAAAGGGGTAAGATTAAAAATTACAACTTTTCCCCTGATCATTATGCATCATCCCGACACTTATTCCATTTTGAATCAACTTTCATCTCTTATTCATCTCTTTTTCTTTTTTTTTTCTCTTTTTTTTTTCTTTTTTTTTCTCTTTTTTTTCTTTTTTTTTATTCTTTTTTTTTTCTTCTTTCATCTTCTTTCTATTTTTTCTTCATTTTCATTTTGCTTTTCGTTCCTACATATTTGCCTATCGCCCAGACAATTGATATAAAGCGAAAAAAGATTAGCAACAACTTCTTTTGACTTTTCATTGATACTCAAAAATATTGATTACTAAATGATGTTGTGCTACTAATGCAAAAGGAATACAGATACAAAATGCATGCCCTATGAGAAGATTAATGCTCCTAATGCCCACGAGACATCGTTCGGTCTTGCCGCGGGCCTATATGCTAATCTACTTTGGAGTTTGTCTAGGTCGGACATGACTTGCTTTACAAAGAACTTTACGGATTATGCAAATGTTGCCTACGACATATCTTCACACAATTGGCATTTCTGGTGATGTACTGAGCAATATGGACAATTCTTTCTCGAATGACCCCTTTTTCTTGAAGCAGCCTGTTGATCTGTTTGGCGCGAGCGTCTAAGGTTTGTTGGTTCTCTTTCTGTAGTTGTTGTAACTCAAATTCTAATCGAGCCATAGCCGTGTAACAATGCTCTCTTTATTCTTCAAACTCTTTGATTATTTAGTTGCTTTTGACTGTGGCTGTAATGACTTTCTTTCTCAATCGAGCTACCTCAACTTCATGTTTATCTTGTAATTGCTGAACCATTCTAGCTCTTTCCTCGGCATCTCTGGCCAGCTGCTTCTGAACCCTGACTAACTCCTATTCTACTTTATCAAGATCGAAGCTGTAGTCATTCACTTTGCGCCGAAGATTTTCAATCAATTTCTCATCTTGGGCTAGGCGAACTGGGGTCTCGGATGAAATTTTCATTTTTGCAACTTGAGCCTTTAAGATTTTGCTCTCTTTTCTCAGCTGCTTCTTTTCTCCTTCGTCAGATGCTGCCTGTAAACCGCTTTCAAATTAGAGATCTCGAAACTGCTTCTCTACCAAGATGATCTTGGCTTTATACTCTTTTTCTTTGGCCGCCCAATTTCCGTATTCCTTAGACTGCTCGGCCAAATCTTGAATGTGAGGCCTTTTCAATGGTCTATCATGCTCAATACCCTGACGATACCATGCGGCATACCCTGGCGATACTTCTCCCTGAGCTCTGTTTTCCACATAAGTTTCTACCATCAAATTTTGACACTCATTCCATATCTGTCGGATCTTTGCTTCCGGGAATTGCCCATCCGGACTAATCTCTATTGCTTGCAAACTGAGGTCCCATCTTTTGGTATAACTTGATATCTTCCAAGCTGTCGTAAGACCCTGTACGATGCATAAGGCTGGATGCTTTTTAAGCCCATGATCAAGAAATGTGACCCTTCCGTCGGCATGTATATCACCTCATCAAGGGGCAACCATTCGTATGCCCAATCGATTTGGCTATCGGTCAATGATCACAAGTATGAAATCCAACCTTTAACTCCCTCCGACAGCTTAACCTCTTTTGTTCTCGTACAGAATTCTTCAAGGAACGTTCTTTCAGACGGTCCAAAGCATGAGAACGAAGGATGGCGGCATAAATGTTCTATCAACCAAATTTGCATAATCAAGTTGCATCCCTCAAAGAAGTTGTGCCCTGCTTTACATGTTGTAAAGGCACGGTAGATATCGGCTATGATCATTGGGGCCAAAGTGCAATTATCTTGTACGAGCAAAGTGCTGGCCACCCCGGCGACTCTTGTATCAATGTGCCCATCCTTTCTTGGAAATATGATTAGCCCGAGAAACGCCACCAGAAACGCGAATCGTCGATGTTCCTCCCATTTGGCTCGATTGGACTTACTATAGAGTTTGTTCGTAGGGTCATTGAAACCCCCGACATGTCCATATCTACTGTAGACGAAGTTTAAGGAGCAAAACCCATTAGCCAAATCGTCATTGTGGACATTCCGAGCAATCTTCAAAGAGTCGAGGAATCGGTGCACCGTTATCGCTCTCGGAGCCACCGGGAATTTCTCTTTTAGGGGGACCTCACTTTTCCTTATATAGTAAGCAACTTCCTCAAAAGTAGGAGTAAGTTCGAAGTTCGAGGAATGTAGGACGTTGTGTGCAGGATCCCAGCATGTGACAAGTGCTCGAATTATATCGCCTCGGAGAATTATGTCCATTAATCCCGTAAGGTCCTTTAAATAACATTTGACCCAATCTTGTCCTTCCTGTCCCATGTCGTTCCACCATAATCTTAGCTCCAAAGGGATTTTATTCATTAGAGTGAAGGGTTCATTCTGTATCGTGCTCATCCTGCACATTTATTAAAGGCGATTTTATTTAGAAAAAGGAAAAGATATTTTTCAAAGCCAATTTTCATTTTATAACCTTCTCAGGTTTTAAAAAGGAAAATACATGATTTTCAAAGTGGCCATTTTTGCCAAAACAGCCTTTCGGCGTCCTTTCGGAACATTCGACTATTTCCAAAAATAGCGATCACCTCGATTATTTGAAACTTAAATATTTTTTGGTCATTTTCTAAAAGGGTGGTTGAACCCGTTCAAAGGGTTGCCTACGTATCCCACCTAATGGCGAGAATCAAACCTGCGTAGTTCGGTCAGATTATTTGACCAATTATTTCAACAACAATGTTCTTTCCTATTTTACAGCTTTTCTTTTCAAACTTCTAACAACTCTTTGTTCAATATCTCTCTCTCCTCTTTTTTTTCTTCAGAATATTCTCTTTCTATTTTTTCGGGAATTTTGCCGGTCCGCATATTGATCAAAGACAATTAAAAATGCAACATATAATATGCTCGGTCTGTAATTACCGGGTCACCTGTCCTAGACGGACCCAAACCCTATGTTGAGTCCCCTAAGTCAGTTATGATGCAAATAATCGTCCTAGACCTATGTTCAATATCTTATAGTTTCATAGAGTGCTAGACCGTGCACCTGAGTGGACAACTCAGATCGAGGAGGGGGCTACGTACCGGTGACCCGCGGGGTCATTCGGCTTTGTAACTTATCTGGCCTCTGTTTCTTATTTTGGTTATAACTTAACAGAAAGGGGAGTCTCAACCAGTAAGCACATCCCCGGAAGTGAAGAAGAAAAGGGTTTTCGGCACAATTTATATTTACAATCCACGTAATATCAAAGCGGTAAAACACGTAGCATGTTGTTCAAAGCATATAACAAAGTCAAATAATATCGAGAACGGCAATTCTAACGAGCTCAAATTCTTAAACCCTGAAACTGAAGTTCAGGGTTACTTTTCCCCAGCAGAGTCGCTAGAGCTGTCACATCTCCCTTTTTACTACCTTTTTGGTTAATTCCCGATCAGGAAAATAAGGTATACCTCGACGTCATGAATACCTCAGGAAGGATATAATAACAACGAGGAAGGAGTTTTTCCGAATAAAGGACAATCGGTCTGGAATTTTATTTATAATTTCAAAGTCGCCACTTGGGAAGATAATGGTGTCCCAAGTCACCGGTTAATCCCGAATCTGTGGAAATTGACTCTATTTTTATCAGTCTGCGCAACGAGAAATTCGGATAAGGAATTTTATTAACCCGGAAGAAGGTGTTAGGCACTCCCGGATTTCGTGGTTTTAGCACGGTCACTCAACTGTCATTTTCGGTTTTATATGACTTATTACATGCCTTTTGACAATATATATACGTGTTTCAACTTTAATATTTTTTACGAATTACGACGTTGCAAAAACGTATTTCGAGTCACACCGCAACCAGTACGCCTGTGACCCTTAACACGTTTCGGCTTCGCCGGGATTTATGATTTGAGTCACATCAAATGTGCACTCGTATTAGGGAAAGTATATTCTTAAATCGCGCCTAAATCGTCTATCGTCTTTTTAATATTTTGGAAAGGTTGTGAAATCTTCTAGCAACCTTCTCGAGTCTAACATATATAACTTATTTATTTATTTAAAGGGGCCCCGCTGTTTCGTTTTCAATGCGAGGCTCATCCCAATTCGATTTTAATAGTTTGATCCTAATATGTGCTATGTGTTTCTATTTTTGGTTTTTTCTTAATTCATTATTTCCAGCATCAGAATCCAGGCCTTATTTTATTTACTCATGGGCCTGCATTTGGGCTTAACACATATCAGACTACATTCCTGGGTATTGAAAACCCATGAACGAGCTAAATCACGTTCAACAGAAGCCCAATAGCAGACTTATACAACTCTGGGCCTTCGCAGTCTATTATGCCCAGATCAAATATAATTATAAAAGAGAAACAAAAATCAGAAGACATATATACATAAAGGATTGATACTTAGAAGACAAGAGAATTTGAACAATTTTTTTTTCATTCAATAATAAGAACAATGAAGTACAGAAGTACACTAATAAATTCTACTTTAAATGTTCAACGCGAATTAAATCTAATTAACAGGCTGTTTTGTTTTTACGTTTGACAGCTATTTAAACTACTGAATTCCAGTTATTTTATATCTAAAACTAATCTATATTATTGATAACATGCTTTTCCTAATTACTTTCAATCGATTGCAGTTTTCAGAGGGCTAATTAGATGATTAAACTTGAAACTAGATTAACATGATATGCGACTTCATTCAACTGCAGTGTTTCGTTAACTACTAATATTGTTCAAATTAATCTGATTAATTTCGATTTAAACCAGCTACTGCACGATAGTATTGTCAATTAGCTATTCATTCGCAAGTTTTTCTTTTATACCAGATTTAGTTTTTAACCTATTTTATTTAACTAGGTGATTATGATTAACTATTACTACACTAATCTACTAACTATACTATTATATTGTTTTCAGCTCATCTGTACCTCTCATCAAGTTAATTACAATATTTCCTACCAAATTACAAATTAAACTAAGCCAAATGAACTACAAGATGAAAACAGATCTGGAAATCAGTGACATAAACTTGTATCAAACAGATAATTTATTTCTTCAACTCAAACTCCAATTACAAATTACATGGTTTGGATTGTGTACCTCATTCAGCAACAGAAAACCAATGAGTCTAAGGGAGAATAGGCAGGAAATAGCAGTTAGACCACGGCAGACAATGCAACAACAATAAGAGTGAATTTCAGCAATCAATTGAATTCCAGAGAAACAGCAAAGCAAATACCCAGCAATAAGCAGTAGAAAACCAACAAAAACAGTAAAAGATTTCCTACAGCTTCAGGAATAAGCTTCGACTAAAACCCAGGCAGATTTTACCATATGAATCTATATGTATATCTCTGAATTTCTATTTCAAAAATCCAGCCCTTAATCAGGCTCAAATGGGGTCTATTTATAGGTGAGATTGGTGAAAATTTTGGAGGGAAAGTTGAAAAGTTTTTCTAGTTTCCCACTACTGGAAAATTGACCTATGGCTACGCAGGGAAAACCGTTACAATAGGAAAGAAAACCGTTGCCATAGATCTACTGCTACGGTTCAGTGTCCGTTCCATGAGCTGCCGTGGCTATAGAGTTTATGGAACGGTTTTTGTAACGGTTCCAATTTCCGTTGCTATAGCATAGTCTATTGTTACGGTTTTCCCTCCTCCTGTTGGAACGATTATTTCTGTCAATTGCAACGGTTAATAACCGTTACCGTAAAGTTAAATGCAACGGCCTTAAACCGTTACTATATCTATCAAATCCGTTACATATATAATAGAAATGGCAACGTTTTCATTAAGCTATTGCAACGGTTAAACTATCTATTGCAACGGTTAGAAATTGTTTTGGAACGGTTTGTAGATACTATGGCAACGGTTCACTAACATATTGCAACGGTTATTAGATTATTTTGGAACGGTTTGCAGGTCCTATGGCAACGGTAATCTACCTATTGCAACAGCTTTTATATGATTTTGGAACGGTTTGCAGGTTCTATAGCAACGGTTTTCAGACCCTGTGGCAACGGTTTTGTTACCTGTTACAATTTAATTAAATTAAAAAAAAAGTGCCCCCTGTTGTAAATAAAGATTTTACGTAAATATACAATAAACTATAAAACACTAAAATTTATATAAACACATAATGAAACTTGATAATCCAAATTGTCGGACAAGTTAATTATAAATCCATAGATAGTGATGAAACCAATAACAATATGATATTTCAATATCAAAAGTTTTAAAATGTTTTGATAACAAACATTCCTAGAAACCGCCACATGCATCTACAACAATCAACAATTCAAAATTCAAGTAAGGTCCATCTTCATCACTCCCTCCGTCTTCCATATCTTCATTTACTCCACCTACAAAAGAGTAGTATAAAGTGAGATTTGCAAAATGGATTAAAGATAAAACATTTGCTATTTAACTCTACAGTTGAAAGGTTTAGTGTAGGGAGACATCCTGTGTAAACTTTGGCTTTTGGAAAAACAAGTTGAAAATGGCATTTAAATGTAAAAAGAAAAGGAAGAAAAAACATGCATATATCAGCAAACTAGACAGCCTGCGAGGACAAAGCTAGATAGACACATATAGGTGGATGAGCCAGCGTCCGATCCAAGATTTAGACTCTATGAGTTCGACCTTTAAGGCTCTTAGCATTGAACTCATTATATTTTAAACTTATGGATTCCGACCTACCATTTGTTATAATTTTAATTTATGATCCATATCAAAATTTTTGAGTTCGGATGAACCTGGCGCTAGTACTACTCTACATCCGCCACAGAGATGAGCCCGAAAAGCATGCAACAGCAAGCTAACAACTACTACTGTGATAGGAATTAAGTCTTTTTCTGACTTACTATAGAATGGTACAGTTGTCAATGTTAATAAAATTATACTTAATTGGACTTAGGAGAGATTGAGGAGGTTAAAGGAATTCAGACGCTCAAGTATTTTCGTGCAATTACAAGCAACATTAGATTAGATCTGCCCTCAGCCATCCAATTACGCAAAACCACTGTTGGCTTTCCGTTCCTTTTTTTGGACATGCAACTATGGCTTCTGTAAAGTTGGAAATGCCACCAATGGAGTATGAAACTAGAAATGGAAAGTAGGAAATAGAATTGAATGCTATGAAGGGGCAAATGGGATCAAAAACTAGAGGAGTTTCCTTGACTTGGAATGACTTATGGGTTACTGTCTCCACCAGAAAAAGTGACAGAAAAGCAATACTTCAAGGTCTCACTGGTTATGCTCGTCCTAGTGATACACAACAGTACTATCAGGCATCAGCACATCTTGTTGGTGCAAATCCCAGGCTTGACCTTTTGGTGTCATATAACATATGAAAATTCTGTTGTTGATAGTTGCCGATTATCGACATGGCCGAATGAGGAGTTCCTAACATTGCAAAACAAACAATATCACCTGGTTCAAGTTTGATGAAGTAGTTCTCTACTGGAAAATTCCATACAACTCCATCATCAAAAACTATCCCAAATGAGGCAGTTCAAGTTTCTCCACTCCAGAAACATTGTAACATGGTTTCAAAATCGGAAAATCATCTAAAATAGGATAGTGTTTCATCTAAAATAATTCGTTGTTTAAAATGGAACATAAAATGCAACTCGAAGGCGTGTACCTTGGTTGTTACTGCCCGCAGATGAACGATTGATTAGTTGAATAGCACCTTGTTGTGCAAAAGCAGCTTCTCTAGGTGCACGAGCAGGAGAAATTGTTGAAAAAGAAGGCAGAATACATTGAGAGAACAAAAAACAAGATTGCTCTACTCCACAAGTCAGCAGAAGAAAAGATAGCGATAATTGAAGCTAAACGTGGAGAAGATCTTCTTATGGCAGAGGAAACAGCAGCAAAACACCGTGCCACTGAAACTTCTCCAAAGAAAACTCTCCTTGGTATTTTCTGAAGTGGCAAACTATCAGTTTGATATACATTGTTGGTCATAAATAATATATAAGCTTGTATTAATGGCCGACCTGTGCTTGACTGGACCTTTAAAGATCATTAACAGAGGAAGTTCTGCAATGGAATATATATTATACACTGTACAGAGTTGATTGGAAATATACATATATGCACAAAGTTGTTGTTGTTGTGAAAGCTCGCTACTCAACCCACAATGGCATGCCTGCAATCATCTTTAAAGCTAGTGACTACTAGGGAGTCATGGCATACTAACAATTTGTAGGTAAATTTCTTCGAACCAGACCCCAGTAATATTAACTTGAACGAATATACAGATACTAATTTAATAAATCATCAACATTCATATCACCAAATGAAACCATTAACAAGATCTGGAATTGTAAGTTCTCATCAGCCATATACAAGAAACTCATAAAGAAAGAAAAGCTTTGATCCATGTGTTTGAGGGGGAATCAATTCAAGTTTCACAGGTCATGTTCTGTATTGAACTCAGTTCATAGTTTAATGGATATATACCTGGAGCTGCTAAGATCGTAGTCGAACTATGGCCAATGCCAAAGCAATTATACTCACTATTTGAAAGTTAAGTGAATCCTGCAATTCCATTTGTCTTAGTCCCGAGCAGCAACATTTGGTTAAGGTATTCACTTTCTATTTGTAATCTTTTTGGTAATTTGATTTCTTTTTATATATTTCCACTTTCTATTATTTGATTGGTCTTTTCTAGTCAAAACCAGCTTGGAGCACATATAGCACTACTTAAAAACCAGTGGCCTTCAGTAAGTCTTAAAAAAGTAAACTTTACTTCCTCAAGGGTTTCAAAGAAACAAAAACGATTACAATAAAATAAGTGAAAAGTATACTTACTCTGCACATTCACTGAGTCTCCCCGAGTTCTGGCTCTCATCAATCTTCAGAATCAGCGATTTGTTCTCGTCCAAATACTAACATAGAGTAATAGGAAAGCCCCAGTATAAGCAAATATTAAAATAACATCATACGTAATACCCAAAATCTAATATATAAACAGCCAAAACAGCAAAAGTTTATTCCCTCATACTAATATCAAGGCATAATTTTCATCTCTTCCGTTAACATCCAGTAACAGTAAAGAAGATCAGTCAAACAGGTCCAACTGAAATGAGGTTCTATATATACCAGCTTCGCAACACTTGAACTCAACATGTTCCAAACAGTGAACAAAGGAGACAAGTTTCAGTCGCAATCACAATGCCAGAATTGAAGGTTAAATTCTAGTTTTATACTTAGTAAAATCAAACTCAACTGAAATTGCTAACTCAACTGAAATCAAAACAGAGTGAGGAAGAGGAAGAGTCAGAAATGTGTATTTCAAATAAATTGATCAAACTCATACTGTTATTTCTCTCGTTTGAGTTGACAAAGGCATCTTTATCTTAAATTAAAAGACACCAGACATCACGATTTATTTGATCTAAATTCCTTCACTTGTGAAAACTGTAATGGATCACTAATATGAACCTTCTGTAGTAGAGACCTGAAATTGTCTCTTAAGCATCGTGATTCTGATTTGTTGATAAACATATATAATATTGAGGAAGAAGTTTAACTCCATTCCGATGGAGGTGTTTAGCATAAGTTTCACTTAATTAGTTTTGGGAATCTTATACAATATATACTCCACCGTATTTGATGATTGGCACAACTACATCATTGGTTTATTTTTAATTTTAACCTATAAACAACCAGTCTTCCGGTGAATTTAGTCGAAGAATCACATGAATCGAGCTGTAAGATACATTATTAACACACCATAGAATATGAGGAAGGAGGATTATGGGATCAAAATCACACTTATTTAGTCTTAGTACTAAAGGTAACATATTTCTTTAGATCAATAATAATTTAAATATCAAACTAACTGTATTGTTACAAGAAACTGATTCCAAAACAAAACTCATACACTCTATTAGTTTCAAAAGAAGAGAAGATATTATGTGATAGACTATGTTGAACCAGAAGTTATTACAAAGAGAAGTTCCATATACTTAGAAAACAGTAGAAATCTGAAGACTCTTATACCAGCAACAACTTAAGTACTATCAAGCTGGAAATCCATGCTACACTAGCCTTATAATGCCAATGTCAACTTAAATCTAAAGTATCTTCCTTTGATGACACAAAATTTATAAATAACCACTTAATTACTATCAGATTTGATCTTGGATTATATAGTGTTAACATTCTTCTAGGCAAATCACACTAATTATAACATGAAATTAAACCATTATCAGGGACTTTGTGATATCCTCTTACAGATCAAAAACTTAAACATGCTCGACTAGCAAATACAAACTGGTTTCAAAGAACAAAGAAGTACTGTGACAGAAATGACTACTAGAAACATGAACATTAACTTCTATGGCCTAGAAGTAAAGCTAGATATGTGTCGACTCACTGGTTCAAGAATGAACCAAGCACACAAATTACTTAGTGCTCAAACTCAGATAGACCAATGAGAATGATCAAACAAACAGGCTTCACATGCGTGGCCTTCGAGGTTGGAGATGCAACGTCTAACAATTATCGAACAGAAAACAACGAAATGGTTTTAAAACAATGGGTTCTAGCATACTCCCAAGATATGACACTGATTCAAACCACAAGTAGAATACATCATGGACTCATGTTTCTTACAACAACCAGATCTTAGTAAAAAATGTAACAAGAAGATTCGAACTCAGACACGACCCCCCAAAATATTTAAAAGATTGGGGTAGTTCTCATTCGTGAATGAATGATTAGCTGCTAGAGAAGGTTTCAAGAACTTGTTTCAATGCTCGAATTTAACAAAAAAATTGGATGAGTTTATACAACTGCACCCGTTACATCAGTGCATAAAATCAATCATCCAACAGTAAACAAAAATACCAAATAGACCTGAATCAAGGCCAAAAGAGCTCAACACTTAAACAGAAGAAACAGACAATGATTTTCAGAATTTAAACCAAATCATGATGGAATATGAACACCTACAACACAAAATCATCGAGTAATAGAGAAATGGAGAAGAAATGAACCTGAAATCAGAAATTCTTTCAACAATAATAGAAGAAACAACGTTTTGCTCCAAAATTACAACTGAAAATAGCAACAATATTGAGCAGAAATCGCAAGCCACATCCAAATCGCGAAAACTTTGAACAGAAATCAAAACAGCACCGGAATTCTGAACCCAACCACAAACTCCAACTTAAACTTTAATCCAACTCCATTGTTGAGAACCAGAGATTAAAAAAAAAAGGTTGAATTTTGTTATTTTTTGACTTCTTTTGAAATGAAGCAAAACATAAATCTTCAAAACATAAACGAAAAAAGGAGAGAATGACATAAATCAGCTAAAAAGATTAACAATGAGAATGAATTACTTGGTGACGACTTTTCTATTCGAACCATTAAAATGATGTACTAACAAACTATATCTATTGTTCACGGAGAAGAGAGGCAAAATCTTGAAATAATTTGCCCTTACTTGATAATATAAAAGGAGCTATGTTTGAAGGCACCTACATTACAACTAAATAGCAATTTTGCTGCAAGTACTTAGATGTCTTTTGTTGGGTGAGGAAAGCTGCACGTGTTTCTTTTAATTCAGACGCTAAGAAACAGATGAACATAGGTATCCCGAGAACAGAAATAGGAATAACAGAAACAAACAAATGTTTCAACAAATAAATTGGGACAACCTCAAGCAGCAAAGTTAAAATCAAGTAGGCTCCCTATTCATATGTAAAAATCAAAGCAATTAAATACTAATATTCCAACCAATCAAGAAAAACATTATCTTCTAGCTGTTGGATATTACAGATGTTGGGAATATTCAAGGAGCGGAGAGCTTGCAGGTCACATACTCAAACTCAAAGACACAATATATTCAGCCAAAATCAAGAAAATGCAGTCCAAATTGAGAAATAGATTCATACAATTGGTAAATACAGAGAGAACAACGGTGCTTACCACTCGATTTTCAGCCGAGTTCGCTCGAGAAGGAGATTACGAAGAGCAGCAGCCTAGCGCGACCTCGACTCGATTTGCTGATGAGGTCTCTTTGAAGAGAACTGAATTACCGCAGATGGAACACGATTGTTGAGGATCTACACAAGAACAGAAGCCCTAAAAAGCTGAGCTTGTTCTCTCTAAATCAATATCGGAATCAGGCGCGCAATGACTCAAATCACGAACCCAATCGCGAAGAAATCTCTTGAATCCCACAAAAAGCTCTCTAATTCGATATATTTTGGAATTGTGAGGGATTTTCGTTGATTTGGCTGTCTGATTTGAGGGATTTTTGGGAGTACTGTATCAGATATATTAGACTGAGGAAGACAACATATATTTTTAGGGCTTGTGTAATTCATATTTTATGAGGTATAAAACAAAAACAAAAAAGAAAATAAGATGGCGGGCCCTAATATTTTAGCGGGTACTAAAAATTTAGGTGGGAAAAAAGAAATAATTCATAACCGTAACAATAGAGATACCGTTCCCATAGACGGATTTATTGTTACGGTTATATAAAGTGTTGCCATATATGCTTCTATAGGGACGGTTTGGGGGACTATGGCAACGGTTCAATTAGTAAGTGTCCCGGTAGTTCTAATAATTATTAGTAACGGTTAAAACCGTAACCATAGACAACCTATAGCAACGGATCCAGAACCGTAGCAATAAAAAGTGTTCCCATAGCTCTAATTTCTAGTAGTGTCCTCCCATGAATTCTTTCAATTGTTACACTTAAACACCATTTTCAGATTTGAATTTGCCTTCCAGCATGTGCTGGAATGTTCTAATTGATTCTTTTTGGGGTCTTTTACTAGTGTACCCCCACTTGCTAAGGTTATTTACTAAGTTGCCTTTTATTTGAGTCTATTATACCCTTAGTTTTGTGCAATATTGCAGAAATCATAGGCCTAAATGTCTTAAAGGTCCTCATAGGCTCTATTAAATCCACAATTATGCCATTTTCTATTCCTCTTATACCCTTAATGGCAATTACTTTTTACCCGACCCTGTCCAGGTCTAAGTATGTTGTTTTCAGCTATTATTTAACTTCTAGCCAGTATTAGTAAGTCATTTAAGACTTGGCCATATTTAAACTTCAAACTTATTTATATTTTAGCTTCTTTTCTTTCATTTTCTGTTATTAGAATTAATTTGCAGGACTAGCCTACTTATTTACCTAAGTTTATACTATTTAAGGTTTAGCCAGTCCAATGTTTGGACGTAGCTTTGCAAATTTAGTCAATTAATTATGACTGGCCAATTAGAATTAATTAAGACTTGCAAAGCTTAGCCAGTTTCAAACTTAAGTAAGTTTATTACAAAATTAGCCAATTTTAGAACTTAGCCATTGAATTAAAACCTAAAGAACTACAGAGTTGGTCAGTTACAAAACTGACCACTCTTATTACCTATTTCAATTGTAACTATCTTTATGTTGTTTTCAATTTTAACCTATTTAACATGCTTTCACACTTAGCCACTTATCTAATTACCAAACTATTACAGCTATAACCAATATCACCTAAGCCCATTAGGCTTAATAACAGTCAAATAACACAAAATCATTGCAGATATAGCCCTTTCACATTTAATTGCATACATAGACATAAAATCCAAATCACTTGCTATTTAACCATAACTCAGAGGGGAAATTGAATATTGTTGAATTTCAATCAAACAGACTCATAATTTAGATTTCAAATAGAGTATGTCAATTAAACGCAAAGAAGGCATAATCAGAACTTTCTCATGTCAAAGACTAATAAAAGCCCTAACATACTCGGGTATATTTGATTAAGTATAATAGGCATAATTATCAAAGAGACTCAAAGAGACATGCTATTAAGAGAGAAATTAAAACAGAGATTATTTCAAGGAATGAAACTAATCTAAACATGCAATTAGCTTAAACGACTAAAAAGAAAAAGAAATCAGATATAAAAACATGCTAAAACAGAAAAAGATGGAGATGAATCATGTAAACAGAAGATAACAAGAAAGAACACAAAAACATAAAAACAGAGAAATAAAGGAAGGGGAACTTAGCTTTGCAGGATATGTCTCCTGTGCTATTTCCCTTTTATCTTTTCTTCTTTTCTTTATTTTTCCGTTTTTGTTCTCAGACTTTAAATTGAAGTCTTTTTTATTGATCTTTATTAGCAAAGACGGGTTCGGGCCGTCTGAAGGGAGGGGTTTTGTTTTGGGGTTTGGTTTTAGGTCGACCAAAGTTAGGGTTCCAGCGACCTATTTTTGAAGATTCGAAGAAACTGAGTGATATTCGAGAGAAATGGTTTGTGAGGGGTGATAGATCATGGGATGAGGGTTAGATGGTGTTAATATGGGAGAAGTTCTCATAGGTTTTGGTCACCGGTGAAGAACTTCGATGACCGGAATTTCAAGAAGCTAGGGTTTTCAAGGTTTCTTGGGGTTTTCATGATGGCTTGTGGTGGAGAAGTAGAAGAAAAAGATTTGGGAGGTAAGAGGTGGTCGGAGACGGCCATGGAAATGGGCCAGTCTCCATGGCCGGCGAAGCTTCGAAGAAGAAGAAGAGGTTAGAGAGAAGGGCGGCTAGGGTTAGTGTTTTAGGAATAGCAGGTCTCTAAAGTGAGACCATGCTTTTATACCCGTTACATTTGATCGATCCCTGGCCATTAGATCAATCGAGATCAATGGCCAGGATTAAATGCCCCAAAACATTGTCGTCTCATTAAATGAGAGACATATTTCTACCCGTTAGATCTTAAGACACGGACGGTCCAGATTTCATCAAAAATCTTAATTAATTAGTTAATTCTAGATAAATCCTCAGCCGCTGGATTTAAAGGGATGAGCGGCTGAGATTTTTGTTATTGCGAAAGAGCTGGACCGGTCTTTTAATTGGTTTGGGCCGAATGTGTATTGGGTTCACATATTTGGCCCAATTCTATATTTTTTGTGTATTTTTCTTGTATTTAATTATTTTTTGGCATTTCCTCTTTGTATTTCATTTACTCCTTTTGTATTCTTTTCAATTAATCAATTTCCTATTTTTTCCAATTTTTCTGATATTTTTTACATTTTTTTGCTATTTTTCCTTAATTTCCGGTATTATTGTATTTTTTGTTAATTTTCCTTTTTAATTCCTTTAATTGTGATACTTGTACTCAACCTATTTTTTTAATTTTTTTTCTAATTTTCATTTCTAAGTGTTTGCACACACAAATGCATCTTATTTCAATAGAAATATATAATTGCACACAAAATATTATTTATTTTAATTTTGGAATTTTGTTGCTTAGGGCAAAAATCACGTGCTCGCATTACATAGTCCCTTGTAGATAAATACGGACGTCTCCATATCGATCAGCGAGGCTCTAATAAACCAGCCTGTGTCCCATGGCTCCTATGAACCTAGAGCTCTAATACCAACTTTTCACGACCCATGGTTCACCAATTGTGAACTTGTCATGACGTCACCTAATCTTCGTGACTAGGTAAGCCTAACACAATTGCGGAATTTACAGCTTTTACGAACAACTAAAAATAACAGCGAAATAGCATAGAACAATGTAATATGTGCCGCTCGGCACATACACTTTACCATAATTTCTAAAATATGTAACCACCAAGACCCGTAAACTCACAGGCAAACACAAGTTAAAGAGAGTAAAACTGTGGCTCTATCCACCAAGAGTATCTATGTGTAACGACCCGGTCGGTTGTTTTTGAAATTTACGCCCCGATCCCCAATTTAATTGTTCCCCTAAGTTCATTTCTGCTATTGTAGTTTGCCGGGAGGTTCGGTTCTAGAATTTGGAGTGTTTTAGGACACTTAGTCCCTAAATGAGAGCTTTATAGTTGAAAAATGGCCCGTATTCTGAACAGTATTAAGACAACCTCAAAAAGGAAATTTGATGGTTCCATTAGCTCCGTTAGGTGATTTCGGGGTTGGGAGCACGTTCTGAATGTATTTTGGAGGTATGTAGCTCAATTAAACTCGAAATGCCGAAGTTTGAAATTTTGGAAATGCGATCGATAGGTGAGATTTTGATCCAGGCGTCGGAATGGAATTACGACAGTTGCAACAGCTTCGTTAGGTGATTTTGGTTATGTCTGCAAATTTTCAGGTCATTCGGACATCGTTTGGTCGGGTTTTTGATCGAATAAAATTTTTGAAAGTTATAGTTAAACTTAAGCTTGAATTTGCTTAAAACGGACGATTTTGATGTTAACGATAGTGATTTTATGATTTGAGTAAGTTGGAATAAGGTAATAGATCATGTCTGTATATTTGGTTGAGGTCTCGGGGGTCTCGGGTGTGTTTTGGATGTCCAACGGGTCATTTTTGGAAGATTTTGCCGTTTTGAGCATAAATGTAATGATCCAAAGGTCTATTTTTAGTTCTAGAGATCCAAATTTGATTTCGAGACTTCAAGAATTTAAATCATGAATTATAGTATTGATCTGGAAATTTTGGTTTAATTTCATCAAGTCACGATTGGATTTTCGATGCGATATATGGGTTAATTGTTTAACGAGCGAAATTGGTATTGAAATGAGCAAATGAGCACCAGTAGCTCTTTCCAAATAGGTCGAGTAGCCATTGTACTGGTTGTTATGCCAATAGCAGCGCCGGGCAGCTAAGTTGGTATGGAAGAACTGTTGCGCCGCGGGAAATCCTTTTATATACAAGTTCTCGGACGAGGTTTTTGAACTGAACTTCGACAGGCGAGAGGTGTAACTGCTTAGGCTCTTTGCACCTAAATAAATAGTAGACACGCAAAAAAATAAGACGCGAAACTTATAGAGTCATAGCCTTCTAAGACTTTCTTCTCCAACTCACTCAATAGATAACTCCGTTACTCTTTAGGAGGCATCCGCCCCAGATAAACTACCCACCTCGCAGTGTCCCGCCTCCCCCCAAATGATCGGTGCGGCAGTTAGGCATCCTTAGACGATATAGTGGTATTTCAGGATTGGTTGTTGTGGGCCAAGTAGCGACACTTCACCTATATTCGATCATCATGTCAACTTGAATTCAGTTTTGTTTGAACCACTAGATCCGTATCAAAATTACGGAGCCATAGGAAAAAGAATCATCTAATTTCGAGTTCGTATGATGGAGTTAGAGCCATTTTAGTAACACAATGGTTGTGCTACAATTTAGAGAAAAATCTGCTGTAATGAACAGTGATGTGAACAATATCCATGAATAGTAGATGTGTACAGTAACAATGTACAGTAGATGTGAACAGTATCCGACGCGGGTGAACAGTACCTCGCGTGAACAGTGATTCCAAAAAAATGGCAGCATATCTGCGAGTTTGGTCATTTCTTCACCATTTTCAACCATTTTTGAGATCTTTTGAACGGGATTGAAGGGGTTTCTACTGGGAATCGTTGGAAGTAAGTTTTATGAGTTAATTACATGTTTTTATACAAGAATCATCCATGGAATTCATGAATTTATGGCTAAAAATTAAGAAAATAGGGCTTGAAGCAAAAACCTTAATTTTAGGATTTGAAGGACCATTTGTGGTCCGAATTGGAAGTTCTTGGTATGTACAGACTCATGGCGAGACGAGGATTCTGAAAATGTGAATTTCATAATTTTTGTGATGTGGGCCCCGAGCTCGGGTTTTGCCAATTTCGTGATTTTGAGTATTTTTCGAGTTCTTTCGATTGGGTTATGTTCCATTAGCATATTATGATGTATTGCTTATGATTTTGGTAAAATTTATATGCATAGACTCATGTTGAGATAAGGAACCCAAAAATATAACTTTCGTAATTTTTCGAGAAGTGTACCGAAAGTCGGATTTTGGCAGCTTTGTAGTTTTTGGTGTAATTCGAATTGTTTCGATTGGGTAATGCCCAATTGGCCTATTTTGATGTATTTCTATTGATTTTGATCAGATTCTACACCTGTGGAGGCCGATACTCGTGGCAAGAGAGTTGTCTCTTAGAGGCTTCGTACCGGAATCGAGGTAAGTGGCTTGTCTAACCTCGTGTGGGGGAACCTTCTCCTCTAGGATATTATGTGTTAATTTAAATGCCTTGTATGCGAGGTGACGGGTGTGTACATGCACAGATTGTTGGAAACCACCTTACTTGAACTGTTCAAATCGTGATTTGTATTGGTGGACTACGAGTTCAATTCCCGGAGATCCAAGGGATGCAGGTTCGATTCCCGAAGACCCGAAATTGTAGTATTTGTGGACTTCAGGTTCGATTCCCAGAGAACCAAGGGCTACGGGTTCGATTCCCAGAGACCCGAAGTTTATTGAGATATTGAGATACGGACTGCGGGTTCGATTCCCGGAGATCCTGAGCTATTGAGACACAGACTGCGGGTTCGATTCCCGGAGATCCTGAGCTATTGAGACACGAACTACGAGTTCAATTCCTAGAGATCCTAGGGCTGCGGGTTCGATTCCTGGAGACCCAGAGACACTGATATACTGAGTGCGGGTTCAATTCCTGGAGATCCTGAGTTGTTGGATATAGAGAGGGACTGCGGGTTCAATTCCCGTAGATCCTGGACTTGCTGAATTGAATTTATGTTATGTTGCTTGTTGTAGCTAAATTGTTGATGGTTGCAGTAATTACTTTATTGTTGTTATTTCAGACTCATTCTTATTTAAACTGCTTATTATTGTTATTATCATTGTGTTATTGTCTCTCGGTAGGGCTTTGACCTTCCTCGTCACTACTCCATCGAGGTTAGGTTTGGCACTTACTGAGTACCATCGTGGTGTACTCATACTACTCTTCTGTATACTTTTTTTGTGCAGATCGAGGTACATCAGGTCAGGCACATTTCAGGTGATCTAGCAGCACTTCAGGAGACTTGAGGTACGATCTGCCACGTTCGCGGATCCAGACAGTCTCCTTCTATTCTCATTAGTGATAGCAGTTATTTTCCCTTATTCTCGTTGTTTAGACATTCTTGATGTATAGAGCCATAGTTGTACTCTTCTCTTAGTCTGTGTTGCCCCGTGGGTATCTAGGTCTTGGTAGTATGTTAGTTAGTGTGTTTTGGCGAAGTGTATGTGCCAAGCGACACTTATTACATTTCATTTACATTTTTCTGCTATTATCTTATCCTTTTTTGTTCATGAAATTTTATATTCCGCATCGTGTTAGGCTTACCTAGTCGTAAAGACTGGGTGCCGTCATGACAGGTTCACGATTAGTGAGCTAGGGTCGTGACAAGTTTGTATCTGAGCTCTAGGTTCATAGGAGTCACGAGACACAGACCGGTTACTTAGAGTCTCGCTGATCGATACGGAGATGTCTGTATTTATTTACAAGAGGCTATGTAACTGTTTAGGAACTCTTCATTTCTTTTGGATTCCTTGTCGTTCGATATTTTGGCACCAAATCTAAACTTCTTCTTTCTATCCTCTCACAGATGGTGAGGACACATGCTACTCGTGAGGATCAGGCACACGCACCCCCTGCTGCTGCTGCCAGAGGCCGGCGTGGTGGTAGAGGACGAGGACGCGCCCGAGGTGCAGCCACAACACCCGCGCGCGCTGCCGCTGAGGCACCACCGGTGGATCAGGTTGGAGCGCAGGCACCTGGTACACTGACTACAGCTGCTACTACTCCAGCACTCCAGGAGACCCTGGCCCAGTTCATGAGCATGTATACTACTTTAGCTCAGGCAGGGTTACTTCCTTTCACTGCAGCTACATCTCAGGCCGGGGGAGGGGCCCAGACTCCCGCAACTGCTACACATGAGCAACAAGTGCCCGTGAGACAGGTTCCATTGATTATTGCTATGCCTCATGCCGCCCCAGTACAGCCTGGAGGTGGGCCAGCTGCCTCCGAGGACGAGCAACGTAGATTAGAGAGGTTCAAGAAATATGATCCTCCAGTGTTCAGTGGTTTGGCTACTAATGATACATTGGGTATTCTAGAGGAGTTTTATCGTATCCTTTGTACTATGGGGATAGTGGAGACCAGCGGAGTTTCCTTCACTGCTTTTCAGCTTCTTGAGGTCGCTTATGATTAATGGCGCACGCATGAGTTGGATAGACCAGATGAGTCTGCTTTATTGACCTGGACGGAGTTTTCTGATATGTTTTTTAGGGAGTTTGTCCCCCAGAGCCTTAGGGATTCTTGGAGATTGGAGTTTGAGCGGTTGCGTCAGGGCTCCATGACAGTATCAGAGTATGCTATTAGTTTCACCCGTCTAGCCAGGCATGCACCAGCCTTGGTAGCCACTGTCAGGGAGAGAGTGCAGAGATTTATTGAGGGCCTTATTCTGCCGATCCGGTCTAGCATGGCTAGGGAATTGGAGACAGATATATTGTATCAGTAGGCGGTGAGCATTGCCAGGAGGATTGAGAGTGTGCTCCCTAGAGAGCGAGGAAAGAGGGAGGCCAAAAAGGTCTCGTGAGTCGGTCCATTTCTCTGGTGCCCACACTTTAGTAGCCGGTCATTTTGGTAGGGGTTATTCCGGTCGTCCAGTTCATTCAGCATTGCTAGCTCTTCCAGCACCTCAGTAGCCTTATTATGCTCCCCAGTTTCCAGTACGCCTCATGCGCGGGGTACCTCCAGGGGTCAGACCAGCGGGGGTGGGGCCGGTCAGTCACAGCCACCACGTCCTCCCATAGCTTGTTTTAAGTGCGGGGATACTCACCATCTGGTTAGGGAGTGTCCCAGGCGTAGGAGAGGAGCACCTCTATAGACTTCGCAGCCTCAGCGTGGTTCACAGGGCTAGCAGGCCATCATTCCATCCCCAGCTGCCACTCCACCTACCCAGCCAGCCATGGGCGGGGAGGGTGCCAGAGGCTGCCCTCGAGAGAGGGGTCAGGCCAGATTTTATATTATTCCTGATAGCGCTATAGCTGTTGCCTCTAAATTTGTTATCACAGGTATTATTTTGGTTAGTCACAGAGAGGCCTCGGTTCTATTCGATCCTGGTTTCACTTTTTCATATGTGTCCTCTTATTTTGCTTCACATCTGGGTGTGCCTCAGGATTCTTGGAGTGCCCCCGTTTATGTTTCTACTCCGGTGGGAGATTCTTTGGTTGTGGACCGTGTGTATCAGTCGTGTTTGGTCACTATTTGTGGTTTTGAGACTAGAGCGGATCTATTGTTGCTTGGGATGGTCAATTTTGATATTATTCTGGGCATGGACTGGTTGTCGCCCCATTATGCTATTCTTGATTGTCACACCAAGACCGTGACGCTGGCTATGCCAAGCATTCCACGTATTGAGTGGAGTGGTACTCGAGATCACACCCCCAGCAGTGTTATTTCCTTTCTCAAAGCTCAGCGTATGGTTGAGAAGGGGTGTGCTGCTTATCTAGCTTATGTGCGGGATGTTAGTATTGACACTCCTTCTATAGATTTCGTTCCAGTGGTACGTGATTTCTCTGATATATTTCTAGCTGATCTCCAGGCATGCCGCCCGACAAAGATATTGATTTTGGTATTGATTTATTACCGGGCACTCAGCCCATTTCTATTCCTTCGTACCGTATGGCTCCTTCTGAGTTGAAGGAGCTAAAGGATCAGTTACAGAAGTTATTGGGTAAGGGTTTCATTCGACCCAGTGTTTCACCTTGGGCTGCTCCTGTGTTGTTTGTGAAGAAAAAGGACAGTTCTATGCGTATGTGTATTGACTATCGTCAGTTGAACAAAGTTATAGTGAAGAACCGGTATACTTTGCCATATATTGATGATTTATTTGACCATCTACAGGGCGCACAAGTGTTCTCAAAGATTGATTTGCGCTCTAGTTATCATCAGCTGAAGATTCGGGAGCCAGATATCCCGAAGACTGCCTTTAGGACTCGGTATGGTCACTACGAGTTCCTCGTGATGTCTTTCGGGCTGACTAATGCCCCAGCAACCTTTATGCATTTGATGCACACTGTGTTCAGGCCATATCTGGACTCGTTTGTGATTGTTTTCATTGATGATATTGTGAGCACGTGATTTTTGCCCTATACGAAAATTACTCCCAAAAATTCAAAATAAAATAGTCTTGTGTTGTAGTTTGATTTTTCGTGGATTTTGTGAGATCTTTGTTTGATGTTAGCACTTGTCTTTGTGTATGTGTTATTGATTAAATTGATCAAAAATACGTGTTGCGGACATGTAGGAATTGATTGAGCATTTGTGAGAATTAATTGACCATAAGGCGTTTAAAATGAAATTCACAAAATTCACATCCTCGCTCCTTGTCATTAGGCGACTTTATAAAATATTAATAGTGTGAATATTAACTAACAAGCGTGTGATTTTATTGTTTAGAGTGATTTTTTAAATGTGGCTAGGTGAAGGGAAAGAAAGAAAATGGCTAATTTTGCAAAGCCACTTCAGCCCAAAGAGTTGTGCTATCCGGTCCAGTTCAGGTGTCTATAAGACCAACAAAACGACGTAGCTTAGCGTTGAAGCTATGTCGTTTCAGCATCAATAGATCTCACCCGTGTAGTCATTTTTTATCCAACGGTTGAGATCACTTCGCCATCACCCGTTTCAAATAACCCGACCCTTGCCCGGACCGACCCAATCTCCCACTTAACCAAACGACGGCGCTTTACGTTAATAATGCAATCCATACCGTTGATCTAATCAGATCCAACAGCTTGGATTAAATCCCACGCCCAGTATATATTCGTTCCACGCGACCCGCCCCCCCTAAGAACCCCCCCTTTTCGTCTCTATCTCTTAGAGACACACAAAAAACCCCCGCCGCTTGCCACCGTCTCTCCGCCTACCGGAAATCGCCTCACGGCGGTTCCGGTAGGCCAATGGCCACCAAATTAACACCATAGATCCCCCTAAACCCCCTCTACATGAATCCGTGGTCGGTTAACCTCGAATCATCCTCGAATGTCTCGAATCTTCAATCGAAGATTCGAGTTAAAACCAAAGCCATGCCAAACCACTCCAAACTCACCCCGAACACTCTTGTGACCTCCCTCACACACTTACCACCCTTAGTTTCACTCGAATCTGACCGGAAATACTCGAACCCCAAATAGAGCCTCCAAGAACCCTAGAATTCGAAAATTAGGGATTTTGTCCGAATTAAAAGAAGTTGGAGTTAATAGACTTTAGTTGGAATGTTTTCGTTCGAAAACATTTCAATTAAAATCTGTTCAACTTCAAAAAAGGCAATTTCAAGTCTCATCGAGCCCAAGTCCGTTCGATTTCCGATTTTCCTCACTGTTAAGGTATTTTCATTTTTCTTTCTGACTTTTATTTATTGTTTAGTATAAGTGTTTATTGATTCCATTTTTGTTTTTTTTTTTTGAGTTGTTTTCTCTGTTTTTCATTTCTCCTCCTTTAAGACCTTTTATTTGGCCGATTCCTTCTGTTTTCTTTAGTTAAAATGAATTGTATGTTCAGTTCGATTAAGGTCGTCAAGCAATTAATTCATATTTGTTGATCCCCTTGGTCTGCCCGTATGCAATTCATTAGTTTATGATTTGTTGTTTGTTTGATTCTAGATTAGGGGTTAATTGGATGTAATTGATAGGGTTTAACTAGTGTTAGTTCTTTAATATTCTGCCCGTAAGAGAGACTAGTGGAACCTGCTGTACAGCAGGGTATCCCACTAGTCTCATGAGATCAATTGTTTTAATGTAAAACCCATCGAGGACACTTAATAGTGGGGGTTCAGAAAATATGATGGGCTGGGGTTTAATTTAAGGGGTGGCACCATTGGGAGTTGATTTTCAAAAACTATATAGAAGAGGGACAGGCAGTGATAGAGGATAGACATCGACATACAGATAGAAAAAAGAGAGTAGACCCTGGGAGAGATTTTGGAAACACAGTGAGAGATTATATAGGAGGGACATACATACAGAAAAAGGGAGACAATTTGAAAGAGAGAAAGGAGAAAACACTGAACAGACTACTGTTCCATTGAATTTTATTCTCATTTTGGTTCGATTTCTGAAGTTTACCAGTCTTTGAAACATTCTGTAGATCCACCTGGGTTTGGTTTTTTAAAACAGTCTGATTTTGAGTACTCCGGAGGGTCTGGATGTAAACTGTTGAAAGGGGGTACTGTTCTATTGGTTTTTGTTGATCATTGAATCATTCCTGGGTTGAACCTGCTGTGTTGGTAGCTGTTTGTGTTGCTGCGATTGACTGTGGTTTACTGTCTTGTTGCTGATCCTATCCTCTTCTTTTGATTTAAATCTCAGGTACACATTTGAAATCTCAAGCCTATGAAAATCAATTGAAGAAGCATATATTAAACAGTTGATTGATTTATATGGACTGTTGTTGTTGAGTTTATTGTTTGGTTGAATTTAGTTAAGCTTCGTCTAGCCTCTTTTTGTTTATTTTCTCTTCTTCTGCTTTTCTTCTCTTAGATTCGAACTATATTTAGCTATTGAATTGAAGGAATAGTTATTATATTGCAAATTTGCATTGAGTTGGTGTTTAAATAGTTCGCATAATATGTAAATATGAAGGATTGATTATGTTGTTTCAAATCTATGTTTCAATTAAGTATAATCATCAGTTGTAGACTTTTAGATGTCTTTTGATATTTATAGTTGTACAGGACTGTAACCAATGGATTGTTTCAGGTTTTAATTGTCATGTAATTGAAACATCTGATAATGCTGTATAATAGATTTTAATATTAGGCAGTTAAAGTTATCATATAAAACAAATAATAGAGCATTGAAGCTACTGTAAAAAATGAAGTTCGCTATCTGACAATTAGAAATTAGTATTTGATAATAATTGAAACGTTTGGATTGGCAAAAAATCATAGATTTAAATTGCAAAATCAGCTAAACTCTGAAAATCCAGTAAATTAATTCTAAAATGAAGATTGATTATTTAAATGTGTTCCAACATGTAATAAACGCCTAACACTGTTAAAAAGCAGAGATTTTGAATTTAACTTAATAAACTGTTGTAACATTATTATTAAATTGTTATAGTTTTAATTGTTTTTTTTTATAATTCCGTTGTAGTTCTGAAAAACCGTTATAATTTTGTCAATAATATAATAATTAGTCTTGATAAATGATTAGGACCTTTTCTTTTCTAATGACAAATAAAGTAGAAAATATAGATTGCTTTAGGACTGACCTTTTAATAAATAATAATGAGGCGAGCCTCGCTAGAAAACAAAGCACACGGGGCGCTCAAATAATTGTTATAAAAATTAGACTCGGAAGGACCGTTTAGCAAATTTCACGGTTTTTCCTGAAATTAACCAAAGACGTAGAATCTTTAGGAACGACTTTAATAAAATACTTTCCTAATTATGGGTGCACATTTATGTGACCCAAATCTATCTCTCGGCGAAACTGAAATACATTAAAGTCACAGGCGTACCGGTTGCGGTGTGACCCAAAATGTGTTTTCATGACGTCGCAATTCTTCTAAAATTGAAAAGCGGAACATAAAAGAACATAATAAAAATATATAAAGAAATCAGATAAAAAATAAAAATCGCAATTGAGCGACCGCGCTAAAACCACGGAATTCGGGAGTGCCTAACACCTTCTCCCGGGTTAACAGAATTCCTTATCCAGGTTTCTAGTTTCACAGACTGTAATACAGAGTCATAAATTTCCTCGGTTCGGGATTAAACCGGTGACTTGGGACACCATTATTTTCCCAAGTGGCGACTCTAAAAAATTAAATTAATCTCGTTTCCGACTGTCCTTTAATTGGAAAAACTCCAGCGCACCCTCACGGGCAGCGCCAAAAAGGAGGTGTGACAGCTCTGGCGACTCTGCTGGGGAACGAACCCAGAACTTCGGTTCAGGGTTTAAGAATTCGAGCTCAGTTAAATTGTTGTTTTTGTCTATATCTGATTTTATTATATGTTTAGTTAATGTGCTGTATGTTTACCGCTTTGATACTATCTGGACTGTATATACAAACTGCTATATATTTATCGCTTTGATATTACGTGAACTGTGTATATAAACCGTGCCGAAAACCCTTCACTTCTCACCCCCGGGGATGTGCTCACTGGTTGAGACTCCTTATTCTATTAGTGTCATACCCCGAAATAATAAAGAGGCTCGGAAAGTTTCTAAGCCGGCTGGCCTTTTGGTTCCCGGAAAGGAGCTCCGTCCTCAGCCCGAGTTGTCCGCTTGGGTACACAGTCTAGATCATGTACTGAGGTTTTGAACTTAGAATAACATAACTGCATACCGAATCCCTAGTAGGAAACGCTTATTTGCATCACGTTGCATTTGACTTAGGGGACTCAACACAGGGGTTGGGTCCGTCTAGGACAGGCAACCTGAAATGAAAAGACCATCATGCTATACCATGTTTGTTTTAAGCATTTATTCGGAATTGCATGCTGACCGGCTTTTAAATACTGAAAAAAAAAACGAAAAACAAAAGGAAACAGTATGGGGAAATAGATATTTTTCAGAAAATACAAAAATGTGTTTTACCAACAAATCAATAATTTAGATTGCTAATAAAAGACGACGGAAGGTTGACTTTGCCAACAAAATGGTTTTCCTAACAAAATGTGTTTTCTTTGTCGGTCAATAAAAGAAAAAAAATAGTTTGTTTTGACAGACCGAACTACGTGGGTTTGATTCTCACCGGATGTGAGATACGTAGGCAACCCCCGTCGGGTCCAACCTTCCCTTTTTCAAAAAATACCAAAATTTAAAATTTTGAAAAATAGTCCAATCATTGCCAGCCAAAATGATCTTCTTCTTTAAATAAATGTGCAGGATGAGCACGATTCGAAATGAACCCTTTTCACTCATGACTAAAATCCCGGTACAAATACGACTATGGTGGGATGATCTAGGCGAAGAAGGGCAGGATGAAGTTAAGAAATATTTGAAAGGGCTCACAGGTCTGCTTGAAATAAAGCCTCGAGGGGACATCATAAGAGCATTAGTCACATATTGGGACTCCGCGCACAATGTCTTTCAATTCTCGGACTTCCAGCTCACCCCAACTTTGGAGGAGATGACCGGATACATTGGAAACACTGATATACCATTGGGGCATCAATATCTAATCGCTCCCAGGGTTGTCGCCATACACCGGTTTTTAGATTCACTGAAGATAGCCAGAACGGTACGTAACCCAGATCTAGCACAAGGGTTTTGTACTTTAAACTTCATCTATCAAAGGTACGGTCATGTGGGAGGTTTTGACAAGCCAGAGAATAAGTTATGCAGCAAGGGTAATCGCCAGAAATGGGAGGAGCACAGACGAGTTGCCTTCATGATAGCCTTCTTAGGACTTACGGTATTCCCGAGAAAAGACGGGAATATTGATATAAAGATAGCCGGAATTGTCAGTACTTTGCTTGACCAAAGCGAAAGTACTCTTGCTCCCATGATACTATCGGACATATATCGAGCTCTCACAGCCTGCAAAGCCGGAGGAGATTTTTTCGAAGGCTGTAATTTACTGCTACAGATATGGATGATCGAGCACGTGTGTCGCTGCACCCAATTCTTGAGATATGGGTTGGTTGAGAAAACTTGCATAATCGAATTCTATACAAGGATTGATAGGACCGTCTTGCCTGAAGGAACCTTGGCATGGAGGGCATACTTTTAGGCTCTCAGCGCAAGTCAAATACAATGGACGTTGGGTTGGTTACAGACAGACAGAATCGTGTACATGCCAGCGGCTAGGTCCCACTTTCTCTTAATGGGACTTAAGATCATTCAACCTTATGCGCCCCATCGGGTTCTGAGACAGCTTGGGAGGTGCCAGATAGTACCCAAAGACGAAGACCTGAGTACCCAGGTTATTGAAATTGGTCCCGATGGTCAATTCCCAGAAGCAAGGGTCCGCCAGATCTGGAGCAAATGCCAATATCTGGAGGCAAACACTTGTGTGCAGGATCGAGCTAGAGGAGAGGTTGTACCCGGATATCTTACTTGGTACAAAGGAGAAACATCGGGTGAAAGACCAGCCAAAAGACCTCACCTCAGGGAATTTGCTGAAGCGTCACAAGAACAATGGGACTGGTTAGCCAAGAAAGAGGTTTACAGAACAAGGATTGGCAAGATAGAGCAACAGGTCCAAGATCTCCAGTTTGAAAAGGATATGCAAGCTACCGCCGACGAAGGAGATAAAAAGAAGTTGGCACAAGAAAATGACTTTTTGAGAGCTCAAATCCAGCAAATGAAAAGGGATGTTGACAGACAGTTGAGGAGTCGATCAGACGAAAAATTGATAAAGGGTTTAAAAAACCAAGTTGCCGATGTCCAAAGAGAATTGGAAGAGTCGAAGACCCAAACAATAAGGATCCATACCAGCTGGAGAAAGGAGGCACATCAACAGGCGCTTCACCTACAACGGGTGGAAGAAGAGTACACTGAGATCATCACTAATCTAAGGGAAGCAAATGTTATCCTTAGGGAGCGGGTTTTCAAGCAAGCCCGGGATGCCAGAGCAGACCTCGACCGTTGTCACAATTTGATGGGCCGACTGCAAGAACAAGTGGATAGGCTCTTAGACCAAGTCACCAACAATGCTCGAAGATTGGGGGCGAAGAACCAGCAGATAGAGTAGCTACTCAGAGAAAGGGACATGATCAAGGACAGAATTGGAGAAATCGGGCATTATGTCACCATGAAATGCTTAGCTTGTGAACAAATGCCCCGCACCGCCCTTTTTGCTTCAGTTATGGACTACGTTCATCAGATCATGAGAGAGTTAAGGGAACTACACATGGACCTCACACCAAGGCCCGCGACAAGGCCGAATGATGCCTCGCGGGCCCCCAGGAATTTAAGAGCATTAGACTTTTGATTAAAAATGTATTTTTGAAATTTTGAGTCAAGTTGGTTGGCATTTTAGTATCGAGTCAAGCATTTCTCTTATTTTGTTGATTATTGTAAGACGGGTTTTGTAACCATAAGAGTTTTTTATATAAGAATTCTGGAATTTCGCCACAATTTTGTTTCCAGAACTACGCTCGGTCTGATTCACGCGGGGACGTGATACGTAGGCAATCCACATAAGATTCGACCACCACTAGAAAGAAAGGAAAATAACATGAAGGTTAATAACAATAAGGCTTTCAAGGATAATTGAAAAAGGGAAAAAGAAAAAAAAAGAAAAAAAATAAAAGAAAAGAAGCTGGAATGACGCATGTGATGAGTACATATAGAAAGGGTTATTTGGTTAGGTGCATTGCATCCAACGTGCTATAACATATCTGTTAAACTCGGTAAGCTAACAAGTTTGTTGCATTCCAGAAAAGTTTAGCAGTTGGGTTTGACATAATATCCCGGCCAGCCACCATTACCGTACTAGATCTAAAGGGCCAATTCCAGCAAGCATGTCTAGTTCCGGTAAAAGCCTCGAGGAAGAGAAATCGGAGATACAGATCATGAAAGAAGAGGTAGATCGGTTGAAACAGCAGATAACAGAGATACATCTAGCCTGGGCTAGGGGACAGTCTTCACCAAACCTCCCTACTCTCGCATCAGCTCCAGAACATCCACCCATTGATCCTTCGACAAGCGCCCCACTCTATCCATACTATCAAGGGGAAAACCCTTATGCCACCCATGTTCCACCAGCCAAACAAAATCCTTCTCCGGTCACCCCTGTTTTTGTGGCACCTCCACCTGCTACCCTACAAAAGTCGTCCGGTGAGCCGCATGTTCAAATCCATGACAATTCTTACTATCCTCCCGAGCCTACCTTTAGGGCTCTTGAACCGCATCCACACACCCCTCACTGGGATAACCCGGCAGAACCAGAAAAGCACTTCCAAAGTTCGAAACAGGAGGAAGTTATTAGAAAAGTTAAAATCCTGGAGCAGTCCTTCAGGAATATGCACGGTTTGGGCAACCAGGTCAGTGTCGCTTACAAGGATCTGTGTCCATTCCCAGATGTCCAGTTGCCAGCCGGGTTCAAAATGCCCAAGTTTGACCTATACGAGGGGCATGGTGATCCAGTAGCCCATCTTCGAGGGTTTTGTAGTAAAATGCGAGGAGCCGGAGGACGAGACGAGATTCTGATAGCTTACTTCGGTCAGAGTTTGGGGGGATCTGCACTGGAGTGGTACACTAGGCAGGATCCCAGCAGATGGTTTACGTGGGATGATTTGGCTCAAGCATTCATTGGCCAGTTCAAGTACAATCTTGAAATAGTCCCCGACCGCTTATCATTGCTAAAGTTAGAGAAGAAACCCGCCGAAAGTTTCAGAGAATTGGGTTTCCGCTGGAGGGAACAGGCAGCAAGGGTAGATCCACCCACGAGAGAGAGCGAGATGGTGGATTACTTCCTGCAGACACTAGAGCCGACCTATTTCGGACATCTGGTGACGTCCGTCGGTAAATCATTCACCGAGGTGATAAAGATGGGGGCTATGATCGAGGAAGGCTTGAAAGCCAACAAGATCATGAGCTATTCGGCTTTGAAAGCCACCACTCAAGCTATTCAAAGTGGTACCGGAGGAGTGCTTGGGAAAAAGAGGAAAGAAGAAGTCACGGCAGTCGAGTCCGGAACATGGTTCAGAAACAGAGGCCCCGCACCCCAGTATAACCCGCCACAGCCTCACCACCAAAATTACCTCCACAATCCATATAACCACCCGCAACACTACTATCCAGCACCTGATCCCCATTTCACTATCCATCACGCTCAGTCATATGCCGCACCTCCCGTCCATGCACCATGGCGTCCACCAAACCCGCAAAACAATTATCCACCCCCAAGAGCATACAGAAACCCCACTGGCGCGGGTTTTCGTCCGAACCAAGCATTCAAGAGCGATAGGGCGCCAAGGTCAAAGACTTTCACTCCCTTGGGGGAGTCTTACACCAGTTTGTTCCACCGTTTGAAGCAAGTAGGGCTTGCTAAATCCGGTCGAGGCTAAGCTACCAAACCCTCTTCCAAAGAATTTGGACCATTCAATAAATTGTGCATACTGCTCAGGATGTCCCGGGCACGACACGGAAAAGTGTTGGAGGTTGAAAACAGCTATCCAGGAACTCATCGACACTCGCCGAATTGAGGTCCAGATTCCAGCGGAGCCCAACATCAACCAAAATCCACTTCCAACTCATCATGACACCAACATGATCGAGTTGGTATGGGTAGAAGAGGGAAAGGAGAAAACCTCTCAGACTGTAATAATGATCAAGTCTAGTGGGGTAGGAATGAGAAAGGGGCCAAGCCTTGATGAGTCACTCATTTGCAAGAAGGACGTACAAGGGGGGTTGGAAGCAGAAAAGGGAAGTGTGAACAAAGTGCCTATAAGGCCAAAGGTAGTAAAAATAGTTGTACCAGGGGCAGCAACCAAACCTCGTCTTGACTGTAGCAGGTGTTCGAGTGGATCCTTTCATCATCAAGCCAGCAATACAGTTGCCAATAGCTGATAGCAGAGCTATTCCATGGAATTATGATCGGGTCACGACAACCTACATGGGAAAAGAAGTTAAAGAGGAACTCTGCGAAGCGCAAGGGTTGACCCGTTCAGGGAGATGTTTTGCCCCAGCGGAATTAAGGAAGACCACTCCGGCAACACTGAAAAAGCCGGTAACTGACAAAGAGGCAGAAGAATTCCTGAAAAAGATGAAGATACATGATTATTCTGTCCTAGAACAGCTAAAGAAGACTCCTGCACAAATCTCATTGCTGTCCTTGCTAATACATTCTGAAGAACATCGGCAAACTTTGATAAAAGTTCTGAATGAGGCCCACGTACTCGATAAAATCTCGGTGAGTCATTTGGAGAAGATCACCAATAGGATCTTCGAAGCGAATCGGATCACCTTCACCGATGACGAGTTGCCTGAGGAAGGCACCGAGCACAACAGGGCTTTATATCTTACGGTGAAGTGTGAGAAGTCGGTGGTCAGCAAAGTCCTGGTCGACAATGGGTCCAGTGCGAACATTTGTCCTCTCTCTACACTACACAAGTTGAAAGTGAATATCGGTAGGATGCGCAAGAATATCATATGTGTCCGAGGGTTTGATGGAGGAGGCAAGGCATCGGTCGGGGACATAGTGTTAATCTTAACAATTGGACCAGTGGAGTTCACCATGGAATTCCAGGTGCTGGACATGGTAGTTTCATATAACCTTCTGATAGGGCGACCGTGGATCCATGCCGCAAAAGCAGTTCCATCCAACCTACACCAACTAGTCAAGTTTGAGTGGGACCAACAGGAGATCGTAGTCCATGGAGAGAATGATCTACAACTAGGCACCATCGTCCCCTTTGTTGAGACAGAAGAGGATGTTGGGCCATGGGTATACCAGATCTGCGATGTGGTATTCGCCAACCGAGTTCCAGAAGGGGAATGCATTCCAAATGACAGAATAATTACCGCAGACGTCATGGTGGCTCATGAAATGCTGAGAAATGGTTTCTACCCGGCAAAGGTTTAGGTGCATCTCTGCAAGGAATCATACAACCGGTATCTGTGGTCGAAAATGTGGGAACCTTCGATTTGGGATTCAAGCCAACATCAGAGGACATCCAGCGAGCCAAAAGGAATAAGCAGAAGGCATGGGTGCTCCCGAAGCCTGTTCCGCGCCTTTCCCAATCTTTTGTCAGGTCTGGAGTAAGAGGACATCCGACGACAAAGATTCCCAGTCCTATGGTCAGGCCAGACGAAGAGTTCTTAAGAAAATTCGAGGACTTATTCACAGATGCATGCATGCTAGAGGATGGCGAAGGATCCAGCCATGCCGATATACAGTTTGTGGGATCAAAAGCAAAGTTGAATAATTGGAAGGCTACTCCTCTCCCTGTCCGGAAGAAGTCTTGGAAGTTTGTTTTGGATTGTTTTCTTTCGAAATTTTGTGTTGGGATTGTCCCCGAAGTAAAATCCGTTTGTTTCAGTTCGTTTTGATTTGAGTTCGCAAGTTTGTTTTTCCTTGTACTGTTCCCATTAATGAAATTTTGTTCCCTTCATGTCTAATTTTGTTTATTTTCCTTCTTTTTACTTTTCTGAGAAACTTTCTTTCAACTGATCTTAATGATATGGCGTGCTTAAAGATTAATCAACCCAGTCTAGAAAGTCAATCGGGTTTGGAAATAATAACGCATGAAATAAGAGGTGACGAGAGTGAATCGGAATACGACGATGATGAAGCCGTAGAAGAAATCGGTGAAGAATTAAGTCACTTCGAGGAAAAACCCAAACCAAATTTAAATGATATCGAGGCTGTTAATCTGGGGGACACAGATGACGTCAAAGAAACCAGAATAAGTGTCCATATTGAACCCAACCTGAGAGAAGAGTTGATCAAAACACTCATGGAGTTTAAAGACATTTTCGCATGGTCGTACGACGACATGCCAGGACTCAGCACTGATCTAGTGGTTCATAAATTACCCACTGATCCGGCATATCCTCCCGTCAAGCAGAAACTGCGGAAATTCAAGACGGAGATGAGTGTGAAAGATCAAGGAGGAAGTAACCAAGCAGTTACAGGCGAAAGTCATTCGTGTCACTTGATACCCTGAATGGTTGGCTAACATAGTACCGGTGCCAAAGAAAGACGGAAAGATCATAGTATGCGTGGACTACCGCAATCTCAACAAGGCGAGTCCTAAGGATAATTTCCCGCTTCCCAATATTCATATCCTGATTGATAATTGTGCCGGACGTGAAATCGGATCCTTTGTGGACTGTTACGCGGGATATCATCAGATCTTGATGGATGAAGAGGACGCAGAAAAGATGGCTTTTATCACACCGTGGGGGACTTATTGCTACCGGGTGATGCCGTTCGATTTGAAGAACGTAGGGGCAACATACATGAAGGCGATGACTACGGTATTCCATGACATGATACACAAGGAAATTGAAGTGTACGTGGATGATGTGATCATAAAATCTATACGTCAAGAAGACCACGTTGCCGACCTCATGAAGTTCTTTCAAAGACTTCGAAGATATGATATCAAGCTCAATCCGGCCAAATGCGCATTCGCAGTTCCATCAGGAAAGTTGCTAGGATTCATCGTCAACCGACGGGCATTGAGTTGGACCCATCCAAAATCAAGTCCATTCGAGAGTTACCCCCGCCAAAGAATAAAACAGAGGTAATGAGTTTGTCGGGAAGATTAAATTACATCAGTAGGTTTATTGCTCGACTTACAGCAACCCGTGAACCCATATTCCGTCTATTGAAGAAAGATGTCGCGATAGAATGGACTTCTACCGATCGAAAGCGTTTGATCAAATCAAAGGGTATCTCGTCAAACCCACCCATATTGGTTCCGCCCGAACCGGTAGACCCCCGATTCTTTATCTAACGGTCTTGGAGAATTCGTTCCGCTGCGTGCTGGGGCAAGCATGATCTTACCGGCCGAAAGGAACGGGCCATTTACTACCTCAGCAAGAAATTCACGGTCCACGAGGTTAAGTACACTCATTTGGAAAAGGCATGTTGCGCCTTGACTTGGGTAGCCCAAAAGTCGAAACATTATTTGTCTTCTTACACCACTTACCTCATTTCGCGTTTGGATCCGTTGAAGTATATTTTCCAGAAACCTATGCCTACAGGGAGGTTAGCAAAATGGCAAATATTACTTACGGAGTTCGACATCATATATGTGACAAGGACGGCTATGAAAGCTCAAGCCCTGGCCGATCACTTAGCTGAGAATCCTGTCGATGACGGATACGAACCTTTGAGGACATATTTTCCGGACAAAGAAGTATTGAAAATTGATGGGTTGGAATTAACCGAGGATCCAGGGTGGAAGCTTTTCTTCGACGGAGCGGCGAACGCAAAAGGAGTCGGAGTAGGGGCTGTGCTTATCTCTGAAACAGGACATCATTATCCTGTTACTGCTCAACTGCGTTTTCATTGTACCAATAATATGGCTGAGTACGAAGCATGTATCTTAGGGTTGCGATTAGCGGTGGACATGGATGTACATGACGTCTTGTTCTTGGGGGACTCGGACCTTCGGGTACATCAGATTCAGGGAGAATGGGAAACCAGAGACTTGAAACTTATCCCGTATCGTCAGTGTTTGCATGATCTGACCAAACGCTTTCGATCAGTAGAGTTCAGGCACATCCCAAGGATGCATAATGAGGTTGCCGATGCTCTAGCTACTTTGGCGTCAATGTTACATCACCTGGACAAGGTTCGTGTCGATCTGTTACATATTCAGGTTCGGAATCAACATGCTTATTGTAATATGATAGAAGAAGAGATAGATGGTGAGCCATGGTTTCATGATGTCAAAAAGTACCTCAGGTTAGGAGTATACCCAGAGCAGGCAACTGGAGATCAAAAGAGAGCTATTCGGCGATTGGCGAACGGATTTTTCCTTAGTGGAGGGGTGCTGTACAAAAGGACCCCAGATTTGGGATTGTTGAGATGTATAGATGCGAGTCAAGCCACAACAGTGATGAAAGATATACACTCCGGAGTTTGTGGACCACATATGAGCGGATACGTATTGGAAAAAAAGATTCTTCGAGCAGGATATTACTGGCTCACTATGGAGCGTGATTATATAAGTTTCGTGCGAAGATGCCATCAGTGTCAGATACACGGAGATTTGATTCATTCTCCACCGACTGAATTGCATACAATGTCAGCACCATGGCCGTTTGTCGCATGGGGTATGGATGTTATTGGACCTATAGAGCCTGCGACTTCCAATGGTCATAGGTTCATTCTGGTAACGATCAATTATTTTACCAAGTGGGTGGAGGCCAAAACCTTCAAATTAGTGACCAAGAAGGCGGTGGTGGATTTCGTACATTCCCACATCATCTGCAGGTTTGGAATTCCAAAGATAATCATCACGGATAACGGTGCCAATCTTAACAGCGGATTAATGAAAGAGGTCTGCCAACAGTTCAAGATTACACACCGAAATTCCACACCATATCGTCCCAAAGCAAATGGTGCGGTTGAGGCGGCAAACAAGAATATAAAGAAGATATTGAGGAAGATGGTAGAAGGGTCTAGGCAATGGTATGAAAAGTTACCGTTCGCGCTGTTGGGTTATCGCACTACTGTCCGGACTTCGGTAGGTGCAACTCCTTATTTGTTGGTGTACGGGATTGAGGCAGTAATACCAGCAGAAGTTGAAATTCCATCCCTCCGAATTGTCGCTGAAGCCGAGATTGACGATGATGAGTGGGTCAAAACCCGATTGGAGCAATTGAGCTTGATCGATGAAAAGAGATTGACAACAGTATGTCATGGCCAATTATATCAAAAGAGAATGGCAAGAGCATATAACAAGAAGGTACGTCCCAGGAAATTTGAAGTGGGACAACATGTGCTTGAAGAGAGTTCTACCACATCAGGCCGAAGCGAAAGGTAAGTTCGCTCCAAATTGGCAGGGACCATTTGTTGTGACTAGAGTATTATCCAACGGCGCTCTATGTCTAACTGATATTGAAGGAAGGTGCACCGATATGGCTATCAATTCCGATGCAGTCAAGAGATATTATGTGTAATTCTTTAATGCATTTGTCAACATTTGGTTTCGTTTGTTTGTAGTTGGCATTTTTCGGAGAATGAAATGACAGAGGTAATTTTTCTACTACCCAAACACTTTACCCTTGTTTTCCCCTTTGAGCCTTAATTGTTCTTTCATATACCCTCTTCCGGAATCATCAAGGAAGATGTGTAACAAAATAGAAAAAGAAACAAAGAAAAGACACAAGAAAAAGTGAACTACGTTCGACCTGATTCCTCAAGAAGGATACGTAGGCGCCACACAGCTCGGTCATAATAAAATAATAATCAAAGATTCCCCAAGCAATAAAATTGGGGCAGAAGTCATGTTTCGTTTGAAGATAGTGTGGATTCCGAAAGTTGTAATGAGCTACCTGTTGAGGTTAAATCCCTTTTCTCTAGCCTCGTACACTAAAACCGCATTAATGACCAAAAAGACCTCTCGATCAGTATTTGAGAAATGCCAAGCCACGCAAATGATAGCCAAGCAGGACACTCCGATCCTCGACTGAGTCCAGGATTCTCAAGCTAAAAATGGATAGCCATTTAGAGGGAGTTTCGTGGATAATACCCCAGCCTGGGAAGAAAGCAAAATGAGAGAGTCTCAACGGTGAAAACCCTCGCGGGCACCTTAAGGCGAAGAAAGCTAAGAGAAACAAAATGAGAGAGTCTTACGGTGAAAACCTTTACAGGCACCCTAAGGCGACGGGAGGTCGAGAGAAATGAGAGAATCTCATTAGTGAAAACCCTTTGAAGGGCACTATGAGGTGACAAGGCGAGATAGTTACCAGGTGTCTGTATGAGACAAGGTTGGGACATTCGTTTACTTCTAGCAAAACGCAGCCATCAGGATCAGTTATACATTCAGATAAGTTTTTCCCAGTTTTGAGTTCGGAAAAGTTTTCCCTTTCTTTTGTCATTCGCGGTCAGCATTCTTTATCTATCATTTTTCTCTTCTTTGTTTTCGAAAATTGACTTTTCAAAGCTTACTACCAAGTCTCCCGAAGCGGCACAATGAAGATGAATAGGCGTGGAACGAGGCAATAAGGCAAAAGTCGTTCCGATTGGAACGACATGTTGATTGGAAGGTTCACAAGAATTGTGGAATATGATGGATACATATCACACATCCGGAAGACGATTTCTCACAACAGATCATCGACTAAAAGGGTCGGACCAAACTGAAGGTTGGAATAAAAGGGAAAGATGAGAGGCCATCTGTGGAAAGGGCACCACCCCCAGCAAGTGTCAACGTCGTCCCCAAAAGTTCGAGGGGGCCAAGCAGCTGAAAGAGAAAAGGGAAACTGCCCCAACAAGAGTGGCACGACCACTCGCTGCGTTTTGAAACTAACAATTTTTCTTTGATTTAAAGCAGGAAAAGAGGGTTCGTCGGCGGAAAAGCATGCCACGTAGAAGGTCATCGAACTGGGGCAGAAAATTTTCTCCGATTGCGAAAATTTTCTTGAAAGCAAAACACCCGGTGGATAAGGATAGAAAACAACACGAGATTTCGAGAAATGCCCATTCCGAGCAGAATAGTGTTGAGAGAGGCCAGACAACACGAGGGGTGATCTTTGAGCCTGGTATCATCCCCAGCAGTTGTTGGAAAATGAAACACTAACTCCAAGATTCCCCCAGCAGCATTATATCCCATAAGTTCTTCAAGGAAGCAAAAGCGTGAGTCCCGGAGGAGGTCCGGGAAGAAGGAAAAGGAAAAGGGGTCCCCCGCCAGGATAATCCTCAGTTAATGACATTTCAATCCCCAGCGAGCCCGAGAGAGAATGAAGGGCGAAGAAAATAGAAAAAGAGGAAATAAAGAATACTTCCCCAGCAGCATCATCTCCAGTAGGTGAGTAAACAATTCCGAAGATATCTCCAGCAGCCAAAGGAAAAGTAACACGACCCAGGGGAAAGCAATTCCAAGACAAAATAATTCAGAAGAAAAGGTGGCCCAAGGGGCGATGCAGGAAGAAGAAAAATGGTACAAAAGGCAAAGGAAGGTGATAAGGATAGGATGAAATTAGTGAGTTGTAGTTGAAGTCAGGGAGCCCACCTGAAGAATGGAGTGGCGATTTAGTTTTGAAGTTGTAGTTGAAGTCAGGGAGCCTGCCTGAAGAATGGAGTGGCAATTTAATTTTGAAGTTGTAGTTGAAGTCAGGGAGCCCGCCTGAAGAATGGAGTGGCGATTTTATTTTGAAGTTGTAATTGAAGTCAGGGGAGCCCGCCTGAAGAATGGAGTGGCGATTTATTTTGAAGTTGTAGTTGAAGTCAGGGAGCCCGCCTGAAGAATGGAGTGGCGATTTATTTCAAAGTCGTAGTTGAAGTCAGGGAGCCCGCTTGAAAAATGGAGTGGCGATTTATTTTGAATTTGTTTGAGGAAAGCGGTTGAGTGCAACGGAAATCCCCAGCGTGAATCCAAGTTCATAATCAAAAGGAAGGCAACAAGGATCAGAAAGATGGGTTCAGACTTCGAAGGAGAATAGTTCGACGATCACAAAGAAAGGACCAATGGTCGAAGTTCGGCAATCAAGATAGGCCGAAGCAACAATTGTCGGAAGAGAAGAAGCATGTGAAGAAACATCAGAGCCAGCAGGATGGCAAGGAACATGACAAGATCAAGTTAAAAAGGATAGATAAGAATTTGCAATACTGTAACTTAGTCTAGCTTCTTATTTTGTTTAGCACGGTGTAATAAGGAGATTGGTTAAGCAGTGGCAACAGCAGCAACAGCAACAACAGCAGTAACAGCAAGATCACAGCAGTCAGGGTAGTCCCAGCTACCAAAACTTCCCGAACTACATTGACCCGATTCCCTTTTAGCCAGGGATATGTAGGAGACCTTTTGAAGCAAAGGTTCGGTCAAACTTTTCCAAAAAATGCTTCATACGGAGTGCTCAAACAGGCAAAAATCGCTCATATCCGCTCACTTATCTTTGCACGAAAACTCTTCATGTTTCCGCGCAAAGAAGGGCAGCTGTGAGCACGTGATTTTTGCCCTATACGAAAATTACTCCCAAAAATTCAAAATAAAATAGTCTTGTGTTGTAGTTTGATTTTTCGTGGATTTTGTGAGATCTTTGTTTGATGTTAGCACTTGTCTTTGTGTATGTGTTATTGATTAAATTGATCAAAAATACGTGTTGCGGACATGTAGGAATTGATTGAGCATTTGTGAGAATTAATTTACCATAAGGCGTTTAAAATGAAATTCACAAAATTCACATCCTCGCTCCTTGTCATTAGGTGACTTTATTAAATATTAATAGTGTGAATATTAACTAACAAGCGTGTGATTTTATTGTTTAGAGTGATTTTTTAAATGTGGCTAGGTGAAGGGAAAGAAAGAAAATGGCTAATTTTGCAAAGCCACTTCAGCCCAAAGAGTTGTGCTATCCGGTCCAATTCAGGTGTCATAAGACCAACAAAACGACGTAGCTTAGCGTTGAAGCTATGTCGTTTTAGCATCAATAGATCTCACCCGTGTAGTCATTTTTGATCCAACGGTTGAGATCACTTCGCCATCACCCGTTTCAAATAACCCGACCCTTGCCCGGACCGACCCAATCTCCTACTTAACCAAACGACGCCGCTTTACGTTAATAATGCAATCCATACCGTTGATCTAATCAGATCCAACGGCTTGGATTAAATCCCACGCTCAGTATATATTTGTTCCACGCGACCCGGCCACCCCCTAAGACCCCCCCCCCCCCCTTTTTGTCTCTATCTCTCAGAGACACACAAAAAACCCCCGCCGCTTGCCACCGTCTGCCGCCTACCGGAAATCGCCTCACGGCGGTTCCGGTAGGCAAATGGCCACCAAATTAACACCATAGATCCCCCTAAACCCCCTCTACATGAATCTGTGGTCGGCTAACCTCGAATCATCCCCGAATGTCTCGAATCTTCAATCGAAGATTCGAGTTAAAACCAAAGCCACGCCAAACCACTCCAAACTCACCCCGAACACTCTTGTGACCTCCCTCACACACTTACCACCCTTAGTTTCACTCGAATCTGACCGAAAATACTCGAACCCCAAATAGAGCCTCCAAGAACCCTAGAATTCGAAAATTAGGGATTTTGTTCGAATTAAAAGAAGTTGGAGTTAATAGACTTTAGTTGGAATGTTTTCGTTCGAAAACATTTCAATTAAAATTTGTTCAACTTCAAAAAAGGCAATTTCAAGTCTCATCGAGCCCAAGTTCGTTCGATTTCCGATTTTCCTCACTGTTAAGGTATTTTCATTTTTTATTGTTTAGTATAAGTGTTTATTGATTCCATTTTTGTTTTTTTTTTGAGTTGTTTTCTCTGTTTTTCATTTCTCCTCCTTTAAGACCTTTTATTTGGTCGATTCCTTCTGTTTTCTTTAGTTAAAATGAATCGTATGTTCAGTTCGATTAAGGTCGTCAAGCAATTAATTCATATTTATTGATCCCCTTGGTCTGCCCGTATGCAATTCATTAGTCTATGATTTGTTGTTTGTTTGATTATAGATTAGGGGTTAATTGGACATAATTGATAGGGTTTAACTAGTGTTAGTTCTTTAATATTCTGCCCGTAAGAGAGACTAGTGGAACCTGTTGTACAACAGGGTATCCCACTAGTCTCATGAGATCAATTGTTTTAATGTAAAACCCATACGAGGACACTTAATAGTGGGGGTTCAGAGAATATGATGGGCTGGGGTTTAATTTAAGGGGTGGCACCATTGGGAGTTGATTTTCAAAAACTATATAGAAGAGGGACAGGCAGTGATAGAGGATAGACATCGACATACAGATAGAAAAAAGAGAGCAGACCCTGTGAGAGATTTTGGAAACACAGTGAGATATTATATAGGAGGGACATACATACAGAAAAGGGAGACAATTTGAAAGAGAGAAAAGAGAAAACACTGAACAGACTACTGTTCCATTGAATTTTATTCTCATTTTGGTTCGATTTCTGAAGTTTACCAGTCTTTGAAACATTCTGTAGATCCACCTGGGTTTGTTTTTTTAAAACAGTCTGATTTTGAGTATTCCGGAGGGTCTGGATGTATACTGTTGAAAGGGGGTACTGTTCTATTGGTTTTTGTTGATCATTGAATCATTCCTGGGTTGAACCTGCTGTGTTGGTAGCTGTTTGTGTTGCTGCGATTGACTGTGGTTTACTGTCTTGTTGCTGATCCTATCCTCTTCTTTTGATTTAAATCTCAGGTACACATTTGAAATCTCAAGCCTATGAAAATCAATTGAAGAAGCATATATTAAACAGTTTATTGATTTATACGGACTGTTGTTGTTGAGTTTATTGTTTGGTTGAATTTAGTTAAGCTTCGTCTAGCCTCTTTTTGTTTATTTTCTCTTCTTCTGCTTTTCTTCTCTTAGATTCGAACTATATTTAGCTATTGAATTGAAGGAATAGTTATTGTATTGCAAATTTGCATTGAGTTGGTGTTTAAATATTTCGCATAATATGTAAATATGAAGGATTGATTATGTTGTTTCAGATCTATGTTTCAATTAAGTATAATCATCAGTTGTAGACTTTTAGATGTCTTTTGATATTTATAGTTGTACAGGACTGCAACCAATGGATTGTTTCAGGTTTTAATTGTCATGTAATTGAAACATCTGATAATGCTGTATAATAGATTTTAATATTAGGCAGTTAAAGTTATCATATAAAACAAATAATAGAGCATTGAAGCTACTGTAAAAAATGAAGTTCGCTATCTGACAATTAGAAATTAGTATTTGATAATAATTGAAACGTTTGGATTGGCAAAAAATCATAGATTTAAATTGCAAAATCAGCTAAACTCTGAAAATCCAGTAAATTAATTCTAAAATGAAGATTGATTATTCAAATGTGTTCCAACATGTAATAAACGCCTAACACTGTTAAAAAGCAGAGATTTTGAATTTAACTTAATAAACTGTTGTAACATTATTATTAAATTGTTATAGTTTTAATTGTTTTTTTTATAATTCCGTTGTAGTTCTGAAAAACCGTTATAATTTTGTCAATAATATAATAATTAGTCTTGATAAATGATTAGGACCTTTTCTTTTCTAATGACAAATAAAGTAGAAAATATAGATTGCTTTAGGACTGACCTTTTAATAAATAATAATGAGGCGAGCCTCGCTAGAAAACAAAACACACGGGGCGCTCAAATAATTGTTCTAAAAATTAGACTCGGAAGGACCGTTTAGCAAATTTCACGGTTTTTCCTGAAATTAACCAAAGACGTAGAATCTTTAGGCATGACTTTAATAAAATACTTTCCTAATTATGGGTGCGCATTTATGTGACCCAAATCTATCTCTCGGCGAAACTGAAATACATTAAAGTCACAGGCGTACCGGTTGCGGTGTGACCCGAAATGTGTTTTCATGACGTCGCAATTCTTCTAAAATTGAAAAGCGGAACATAAAAGAACATAATAAAAATATATAAAGAAATTAGATAAAAAATAAAAATCGCAATTGAGCGACCGCGCTAAAACCACGGAATTCGGGAGTGCCTAACACCTTCTCCCGGGTTAACAGAATTCCTTATCCAGGTTTCTAGTTTCACAGACTGTAATACAGACTCATAAATTTCCTCGGTTCGGGATTAAACCGGTGACTTGGGACACCATTATTTTCCCAAGTGGCGACTCTGAAAAATTAAATTAATCCCGTTTCCGATTGTCCTTTAATTGGAAAAACTCCAGCGCACCCTCACGGGCAGCGCCAAAAAAGAGGTGTGACAGATATTTTGGTATATTCCCGGAGTCGAAAAGAGCACGGGCATCATCTGAAGATAGTGCTTCAGACTCTGAGGGAGAAGCAATTATATGCAAAGTTCTCTAAATGTGAATTTTGGCTGAGTTTAGTGGCATTTCCAGGCCACGTGGTGTCGACCGATGGTATTCGAGTGGATTCGAGGAAGGTGGAGGCCGAGCAGAGTTGGCCCAAACCCTCATTGGCTACTGAGATTCGCAATTTTCTTGGCTTGGCGGGTTATTACTGTCGCTTCGTAAATGGGTTCTCTTCAATCGCGGCACCTACGACCAGGTTGACCCAAAAGGGTGCCCCTTTCCAGTGGAAAGATGAGTGTGAGGAGAGCTTTCAGAAGCTCAAGACAGCTTTGACTTTGGCCCCTATGTTCACAATATGGAGCTAGCTGCCATTGTTCACGCCTTGAAGATTGGCGTCATTACTTGTATGGGGTTCCTTGTGAGATCTACACTAATCATCGGAGCTTGCAGCACTTGCTTAAGCAGAAGGACCTGAACATGCGTCAGAGGAGATGGTTGGAGCTATTGAAGGACTATGATATTACTATCCTCTATCATCCGGGCAAGGCCAACGTAGTTGCCGATGCCTTGAGTTGCCGGGCGGAGAGTTTGGGGAGTCTGGCATATCTACCAGCTTTGGAGAGGCCTATAGCGATGGATGTTCAGGCTTTAGCCAAGCAGTTTGTTAGACTAGATCTTTCGGAGCCCAGTCGGGTTCTGGCCTGTATGGTTTCTCGGTCTTTTCTATTTGATCGCATCAGGGAGCGTCAGTTCGATAACCCTCATTTGCTTGTCCTCCAGGATAGAGTTCGGCATGGTGATGCTCGAGATGTTACCATCAGGGATGATAAAGTTATGAGGATGAATGGGCGTATTTGTATGCCCAATATAGATGATCTTCGAGAGCTGATTCTAGCAGAGGCCCATAGCTCGCGGTATTCCATCCATCCAGGTGACGTGAAGATGTATCAGGACTTGAGACAGCATTACTGGTGGAGGCGGATGAAGAAGGATATAGTTGACTTTGTTTCTAGGTGCCTCAACTGCTAGCAGGTGAAGTATGAGCATCAGCGTCCGGGTGGGTTAATGCAGCAAATTGAGATCCCAGAGTGGAAATGGGAGCACATCACCATGGACTTTGTATCTAGACTTCCACGAACTGTGAGGAAGTTTGATTCCATATGGGTCATTGTGGATCGACCGACCAAGTCCGCCCATTTCATACCGGTGAGCACTGTGAGCACATGATTTTTGCACCGAGCAAATAATTCCAAAATTAAAATAAATATGTTTTTGAGTGCAATTACTTGCTTTGTCTGAAATTAGCTATACTTTGTGTATTTGCATAAGTAGAAATTAGAAGAAAATCAAAAAAAATAGGCTAGGTAATTAATTTGTTAGTTAGATTTTAAGAAAATTAGCAAAAGTAGTGTTAAGCAGTAGAAATTAGGAAAAAATAGTAGAAAATTGCCAAAAAATATTAGATAATTAGAGTAAGTAAGAAATTAGGTTTTATAATTTTTCATAAAGGAAAAAGAAAAAAAGAAATATAAAAGAAAATACATAAAAATAGATTAATAATAATAAAATTGGTAGTGTAGTAAGCTTGGGCCAATTTGAGTTGAAATTAGAGGCCCAAGCACTTTAGCCCAAAGGAGATCCGGTCCAGAGGTTCAGTCAAAGAGATCTCAGCCGCTCATTTCATCAGATCCAACGGTAGAGATAATTGGGCGAATTAATGGTTAATTAAAATAATTTGGGTTTAATCTGAGCCGTCTATTTTAGATGATCTAACGGGCAAGGCATTTGGTCTCTTCAACCCCCAAACGACGCCGTTTATGTAACGCGTCTAATGGCCGTTGATCTTCACCAGATCACGGTCCAGATCACCTTATCCCCCCCCGCCTATAAAAGGCTTTTGTCCGAAAATTTTTGCCACTTTCTTCAATGCCTAACCCTAGCCGCCCTCGATTCTCTCTGCTTCTCTTCATCACCCTCATCTTCTTCAAAGACCAACGGCCATGGCGGCCACCACTCCCACGGTGGTCGCCGGCCTCCTCTTACTTCTCCCCTCTTCTTCTCTTTTTTTTTTCTTTACTCGTCACACCCCCAGAACTAAGAAAACAATCCTTCTCCATAAATCCCGGTCACCGGAATCCTCGCCGGTGACCACCAAACAACGAGAAACCACATAAAACCAATGCCAAAAGAACCCTCTCCACCTGATCTATCACCCTACCCCACTGGTTCCCTTCGAATATCTCTGGAACTCGTCGAATATCCAAAAGAAGGTCGTCGGAACCCTAACTCCGGCGACCCCCAAAACTAAAACCACCCAAGACCTTGTCTTTTACCACCAATAAATACCCTCACAAACTCAAAATCCCGAAAGGCTTCGTCTTTAAGCCTTAAAAGAAAAATCAGAAAAGAAAAGTAAAAAAAAAAAAGAAGAATAAGGAAAAGAAACAAGGAAAGGAGGAGGTCTGAGAGACGAGAGAGAGTGAAATAGAAGAGTAAAATGGGAAGCTCAGGGGACCGGCCCTGCGAGCTAAGTACCCCACCCCCTCTCTGTTTCTTTGGCTTACTTTTTCTGTTTATTGTTTGTGTGTTTATCATGTTTTGTTAATTAGTCGCATGAATTAGATTTTGATAAGTTTATGTTTTATCTATATGTCCTTTTTCTATGTCTCATGCTTCACATGTTAGTCATAGGGTTTGTTCCTTGCTGGTCTTCTGTCGTCGTTGTTCTTTACTTTGTTCTTGTGTTTCACATGCCATGTTTTCTTCTGCTATTCTATTTATCTTCTTTCGTTTCACAACATGAACTTGTTCATCTTCTAAGAGCCTACTATGTTAAGGTTTTTCTATCCCTCTACTTATCATTAGTTCTTTGCTTGTTGTGTTTCTTTGCATGATTAGTTATAAATTTCTTACTAGTTGTTTCTTCTTCTGTTTCACATCTTCTGCATGTACCTCTAATGCTTAGTCATGGGATTTCGTAACATGTTCCTTCAGAGCCTGTTAGTAATAGAACTTTATCCATCATATGTCTTGTGTGGTCACATGGTTCTTTGCTATAAGATTGAGAAATTCATCTTTTCTGTTTTGGCTTCTGTTTCATCTCCTTTTCTGGTTAACGATTTGTCCATGATTTGGATCTGGTTGATTATGTTCCCATGATTCTATAGTTTATTTCATATCTTTGTGCAAGTTGCTCTGATAATTAGTCTTAAGGCTTCTTAGTTGGCTCATCTTTAGCCTGTTATGTTGAGATCCTGTTATTTGTCATGTTAATCCCATGGTACTTTACCCTAAGTTCAAATATCTCATCTTTCTTTGACCTATTGACTGTTAGTTCCCGATTCATATTGAAAGCATGACTAGGATTCTTCACATGTTTGACTTTAGTCTCATGCTTTCCCTGTTTCATTGGGTTATCATGATTCTAGGTTTAGAGTTTGAAATTGGATCTTAATTGTCATCTCTCTTAATCTAGGCTGTGATGACTGTTTATGAAAGCCTGTGCTTATGTGTGTAATTGTGCCATGAATTCTAAAGGTTCTGAAATTGATCAAACTTTCATATGACTTGAATTAGTAATAACTAGGTATGAATTGACATGAATTCACACTGCATCACATACAATCTAATAGAATGAGTTAGTTGACTAAAATTCAACCATATCTACTGTTCTCTCTGAATTTGAGTTGGTTAATGCATGTTTCTTGGATCATATGTGTTTCTGTGTGCAATTCATGCTAAGAGTACTTAAGTTTTGCTAGATTTGTGCTTCTTATGAATGTCTGATTAATCACCTGAACCTTAGGTGAATTAGTTTATAGCTGTTAGTGCTAGGTTTCACTAAATGGTTAGTTTTTAAATAGGTATAAACTGAAAATGAACAAAAATAGGCTGTTAGTTAAATAATTGGCCTAAGAATGGTTAACCTTGCAAAGGGTTGACCTATTCTATAAGACCCTAACACACAGTCCACTTTTAAAGTGGTTGGTTGTGCAAAAGGGGCTATGTCTGCAAAGGCAGACTAGCCCAGGCTCTCTTTAGAGCCCTGAACAGCAAAGTGGCCAAACCTGTAAAGGTTTTGGGCCCAGCTGTCCAGTATTTGGCTTTGATAGCCCAAGCTAAGTCTCAACTCGAGACTGGCTAGTTCTTAAATAGTTAATCTCAATAATAAAGCAGGCTAGTCCTGCAATTAGCTTTAAATTGGAATAAATTGGTCTTAATTGACTGGAATTAGTTTAAATAGGCTAAAATTGAAATAGTTTCTTAAAATAGAATTGGCCAGCCCTTAAATACCAATGCAAGGGCTGGCTATTAGTTAAATAGGTTCAAAGGTTGCTGAAATTTGACCTAGGTAGACTTAGTAAATCAGCATTGGCCTTGAGGGCATAATTGGGAGCTAAAAAGGTAAAACAGTAATAATTTAGAACTTAAGAGGGTAGTGGAGTCATTCATGCCCCTGATTTCTGCAATTTTGCAGAGATTTAAGGGTATAATGGTCTCCTAAAAATGGGAAATCTGTAAAAATCTCAAACCCTTAGGGATACATTGGTAAAAACCCATAAAAGGGAATCTTTAGAACCTTCCAGCACATGCTGGAAGGGTTTTGATAACTGATTTTGGGGACTTAAGTGTATAATTCACGATTTTAGGAGGGGGGAGAGTGGGATTAATCCCATACTTCCTCCCCAAGTCTTCAGCCCTAAAGATAACTATATATACCTCTTAAAAGGGGGCTGAAAAGGGGGGTTCCAATTTGGAGTAATCTGAATTCACCTTAAGCTAGCTTTTGGATAACAGTTTCAGAGTAAAAACATAGCAATTTAGCAATAGTGTTTCTGGTATTCTTCGAGTGAGAATTTGCTGATTTCTGTTGATTGTTGGGTTCGTCTGTTCGAGTTTGATCTGGGTTTCTATTGCTTTGCTGATTCCCGCTTGCTATTGTTGTGTTGTTTGGTTTTGGCATCCAATTCCACTGTTGCATTGCTGTTTCAATCCTTGCTATACTTATTTGCCTGAATCCCCTAGACTCATCGGATTTTCTTCTTGATTCAGGTACATTACCCTTTCATTTGAAGCTGTAATGCTGATTTATTGAAATAGAAATGAAGCTCCAGATTTGAATATATGTTGCTGTGGAGTTGTATTTTAATTTTACTAGTTTAAGTTTGTAACTAATCCATTGTAGTAGTATGTAGTAGATGAAGAGTAGAAAACCAAACACTAATGATGTAATAATTTAGTAGTAGTGGTAGTATAGTAGTAGTGGCAATTAGTACCTCACCTAGTTAATTAGGTAAAATCCTTAAAATAAAGTTAAATAATTATCACATAGGCCTATAATAACAAAGCTCTTCAGATGAGGTTATCAATATGCTCACATAGTCAGCTTGTTTCCTCGATATCCAGATGAGTTGGAATAAGAAATAATCAATGAAGTAACGTTAATTTAAAATTGGTTTTAGGAACATCAAATAAATCTGGCTCATATCAGTATTAGTAATTGATCACACTTAAGTCCCAAAAGAGAATAATGATTAGAGAAGTATCATAGTTCATCTGAAATGGAGTAACGTGATACTAGAAAAAGAGCAATTAACAGAAACTCTACTAAAATCTGGTGCAAATTCCATTAGTCACTTAGCATGATAATCTGGCAATTTTTAGCAAGTAATTAGACTCTGGATCATACATAGCTAGACTGCCTACTGTTAGTTCCCTAGTTTAGAAAAGCTTCATTGTTAATATATGTTAGAGCGCAAAAATAAGGATAAAAGTAGCCGGTTAATTTAGTTCTCCTCTTAATTAGTTGTAATCATAGAATTAATATTGATTTTCCTGTACAGTGACTCTATTCTTTCAATGAATAAAAGCAATTTGATTTCGATTCTTAAATCCTGTTGATTTGCGTTATTTCTGGTTCTTTGCATTTATTGTTTTTTCATAGTACATTTATCGGTTTGGGCTCAATATGCAAACGAGCTTTGAACTATAACGTGAAGCTAATGAGGCCAGCAAGTTTAAACCCAAAGCAACCTGAATCTCGAAGACCAAGACAGTCCATACGTTTAATGGAAAGTCCAGGCCCAATAAATAACATAAACTCGACAGGGCCTGGAATGTTTAGTATTAGGAATCGAATAAGGCAAAAACAATACATAGCAAATATAGTCAAATGAGATAGGATTGGACTTTAACAAATTAAATAGGGATGAGCCTCGCCCGAATAACAACGGGGCCCCCTTTAGTAATGATATAATAGAATTAGACTCGGGAAGACTATTAGTTAATTTCATAGTCTTACCCAAAATAATTAAAAGCCGATAGACTATTTTAGGGCACGATTTTAATATACCTTCTTATGAATGAGTGTGCACTTGGTGTGACTCAAATCCAAATCTCGGTAAAGCTGAAATACACCAAAAGTCATAGGCGTACTGGTTGCGGTATGACTCGAGGCGTGTTTTTCGCGATACCGCAAATTCCTAAAAAATGATATTTAACGTAAAAGCACATTATGTTGTTAAAACTTATAATTGATTCAAACAAAAGTCAAGAACGACAGTGGAGCGACCGTGCTAAAACCACGGAATCCGGAAGTGCCCAACACCTTCTCCCGGGTTAACAGAGTTCCTTATCCAGACCTCTGCTTCGCAGACATTTATAAGAGTCAAAATTCCTCGGAATCGGGATTAACCGGTGACTTGGGACACCATTGTCATTCCCAAGTGGCGACTCTGATTAATCTCTAATAAAATCCCAAACCGATTGTCCTTTAATTGGAAAAACTCCTTCCCTTATGTTATTTTATCCGTTTCGGGTAATTGAGCGTCGGGGTATACCCTACGAGCGTATTTATATGCTTTAAGTATGTTGGGGTAGTAAAAAGGAGGTGTGACAGCTCTGGCGACTCTGCTGGGGATCCAACCCTGAACTTCGGTTTTAGGGTTTAAGAACTCGAGCTCCTTAGAACTGCCGTTCGCGTTTTTTGTTTGACTTCATCATGTGATTTGAACAACATGCTATGTGCCTTATCGCTTTGATATTATGTGGACTGTATATAAAACTATGCCGAAAACCCTTCTCTCTTCTCCCTCGGGGATGTGCTTACTGGTTGAGACTCCCCTTTCTGTTAAAGTCACCCTAAATTAAGAAAATAGAGGCCGGATAAGTTACAAAGCCGATTGACTCCGTGGGTCACCGGTACGTAGCCCCCTCCTCGATTCGAGTTGTCCGCTCGGGTACACGGTCTAGCAATCTATGAAACCGTAAGATTTTGGACATAGGTCTAGGACGATTATTTGCATCATATTTGACTTAGGGGACTCAACACAGGGGTTGGGTCCGTCTAGGACAGGTGACCCGGTATTGAAAAGACCGAGCATGCTATGTGTTGCATTTTATTTGATCGTTATGCGGACCGGCGAAAATCCCGAGATTGGAGAAATTGTGGAAAAAAAAAAGAGAGAGGAAAATAATGATTTATAGAAAATAGGTACACGGAAAATTTGAAAATTTGAAAAAAAGAGGTGGAACATTTTTTGAAATAATTGGTCAATTAATCTGACCGAACTACGCAGGTTTGATTCTCGCCATTAGGTGGGATACGTAGGCAACCCTTAAACGGGTCCAACCACACTTTAGAAAAAGACCAAAAAAGATTTTCTTTTCAAATAATCGAGGTGATCGCTATTTTTGGAAATTGCCGAATGTTCCGAAAGGACGACGGAAGGCTGTTTTTGCAAAAATGGCCACTTCGAAAGCCATTTTCTTTGCTTTCCTTCAAAAATTGAAAACTTGCATTGAAAAAGATTTTTATTTCTTCTAAATAAAATCACCTTAATAAATGTGCAGGACGAGCACGATGATGAATGAACACTTTTCCCTAAATAAAATCCCCTTGGAGCTGAGATTATGGTGGCAGGACATGGGATCCGATGGTCAAGACTGGGTCAAAAAGTACTTAAAAGGCCTTACGGGGTTACCAGACATGGTTCCGCGAGGTGATGTGGTTAAAGCATTGGTCACGTTTTGGGATTCGGCACACAACGTATTTCATTTCCCAGATTTTGAACTTACCCCGACATTGGAGGAGATTGCCTTTTACATTGGGAAGACCGAGGTTCCGCTGAAAGGAAAATACCCGGTATCTCCGAGGATGGTGACAGTACATCGCTTCCTCGACTCTTTGAAAATTGCCCGGAATGTTCATAATGAAGATCTGGCCGACGGGTTTTGTTCGTTAAGCTTCATCTACAATAGGTTTGGGCACGTTGGGGGTTTCAATGATCTTACCAACAAATTATGCTGTAAGTCCAACCGAGCGAAATGGGAGGAACACCGGAGGTTCGCATTTTTGGTGGCATTTCTCGGAGTTGTTGTATTCCCGAGGAAAGATAGACATATCAATATAAAAGTCGCCGGGGTAGCTACCACACTGATAGTACAAGAAAACTGTACTCTGGCCCCGATGATTGTTGCGGATATCTATCGTGCTCTGACTGCGTGCAAAGCAGGGGCTAGCTTCTTCGAAGGGTGTAACTTGATCTTGCAAATCTGGCTAATCGAGCATCTATGCCACCATCCTTCGTACTCAAGCTATGGTTCAGCCAAACGGACATGTTTGGAAGAGTTCAGTACGAGGACAAAGGAAGTAAAATTGCCAGAAGGAGTCCAAGGTTGGATTGTGTATCTTCGATCACTAACTAACGGTCAAATTGATTGGACGTATGACTGGTTACCTCTTGACGAGGTGATATATATGCCAACGGAGGGATCGCCATTTTTGATCATGGGTTTGAAGAGTATACAACCCTATGCCCCATACAGAGCCCTGCGACAGTTGGGTCGGTGTCAGATTATTCCGAGAGATGGGGATCTCAGTGTGCAAGCTGTGGAGATTGGTCCGGACGGGCAATTCCCGGAAGCAAAAATCCGGCAAATCTGGAATGAGTGCCAAAACCTGAAAATGGATACTTGTGTGCAGAAGAGAGCCCGGGGAGAAGTATCAGCCGGGTACTCCACATGGTACCGACGAGGGGTTGAACACGAACGTCTTTCAAAGAGACCTCACTTGCAAGACCTTGATAGAGCAATCCGAGGAAAATCTGAAATGGGCGGCCAAGGAAAAGGAATACAAGGCCAAAATCAGTCTGTTGGAAGATAAATTGAGAAATCTTCATTTCGAAAGCGGCTTGCAAGCAGCGTCCGATGAAGTGGAAAAGAAACAGCTGAAAAAAGAAAATGATATGTTGAAGGCTCAAATAGCTCAAATGAAAATTGCATCCGAGACCCCAGTTCGTTCAGCCCGAGATGAAAAGTTAATTGAGATTCTCCGGCGGAAAGTAAATGACTATAGCTTTGATTTGGACATAGCCGAAAGAGAGTTAGTCAAGGCTCGGAAGCAAATGGGCAGAGACGCCAATGAAAGAGCCAAGTTGGTTCGGCAGCTACAAGACAAGCACGATGTTGAAATAGCTCAGCTTAGAAAGAAAATAATCTCAGCCACAGTCAAGAGTAACAAGATTATCAAAGATCTTGAAGAAGAAAGAGAGCACTGCTACACGACTATGGCTAGATTAGAATTGGAGCTGCAACAAGTGCAAAAGGACAACCAACACACCTTGGATGCTCGCACTCAACAAATAAGCCGGCTATTGCAAGAAAAAGGGGTCATCAGAGAAAAGATTGTTCGCATCGCCCAATACATCACCCGAAAGACTCAGCTTTGTGAAGATATGTCTCGGGGGACTTTTGTATCTGCAGTGAAGTTTTTTGTACAACAAGTCATGGCCGACCTGGATAGGCTTCAAAGGGGATTAGCATATAGGCCCGCGGCAAGGCCGAACGACGCCTCGCGGGCACTAGGTGCATTAATGTACTCTTAGGTCATGCATCATCTTTTATTTTTCTTTTTAAAACATCACTTTGTAATCAATGTTTTGAATTATCAATGAGAAAACAAGTGTTGTTACCAATTCTTTTGCTTCATGTCATTTCCTTTGAATCCGCTAGGCAAATAAATAGGAACGTAATTATGAAAACGACAAGGAAAAAGAGGGAAAAGAAAAGAGAGAAAAGAAAAGCAAGAAAAAGAAAAAAAGAGAAAAAAAAATAAAATAAGTAAAGCAAGAAAAGAGAAAAAGCAAAAGAGAAAAGAAAAGAAAAGAAGGAAAGAAAGAAAAAAAAAACAAAAGAGCGGAAAAAAGAGAGAAAGTTATTGGTCCAAATGAGCAGCGGCCGGGATGATGCATAACGACTCGAGGAAATGTGTTTGTTTTTAAAGTCGTTGCATCTTATTTATGCGCTAACAACTAACGAGTGTTGATGTTTGTGAGTCCAGATTTTCTAGGCAATTGGCATTCTGGCTACCCACCCATACAACACCAGATACAAAAAGATGACAAAGGCTGTGTCCCAGGAAATCGAGGCAACTATTGTAGACCCTGCTCACGAAGAAGAGATTGTGGACGTGGCAGGCATGAAAGAGGAAATGTACAAGCTGAGGCAGCAGATGGCCGAGATGTACCAGGCCTGGTCTAGAGGTCAACCACTACCAGCCTACCCTGCTAACCCCGCATATGTCCCTCCAGCCAATCCTAATCCAGAACCACCTACAATGAACTCATCCTCTACCTACCCCGATTACCCTCCCTACTATGCTTCCACCTCCCAGATACCACCACCTCCAGCCAAGCAAGCACCACCTCATATGCCACAAGTTGCTCCTGTATATGTGGCACCTCCTCCCGCTGTTATTCACAAATCCTCTAGTGAACCGATGTTCCATATCCAGGATCCTCACTACTACCCTCCGGAGCCGACTTTCAGACAACACGAGTCTCATGCTCCGATGATGGAAGCAAGTGCCGGGCAGGAAGAGATGGCTCGAAAAGTGAAAAGTCTTGAGAATGCTTTCCGCAATATGCAAGGACTGGGAGGGCAAGTGAGCGTAGCCTATAAAGACTTGTGTTTGTTCCCTGAGGTGCAGCTTCCCGTGGGATTCAAGCTGCCAAAGTTCGACATGTATAACGGGCACGGGGATCCGGTAGCTCATCTCAGAGGATACTGTAGCAAGATGAGAGGCGCGGGAGGTAGAGATGAATTGTTGATGGCGTACTTCAGCCAAAGTCTGAGTGGATCAGCTCTGGAATGGTATACCCGACAGGACCATACAAGGTGGTTCGTCTGGGATGACTTAGCACAAGCTTTCGCTAGTCACTTTCAGTACAATTTGGAGATCATACCCGACAGATTATCCCTTACCAAGATGGAGAAGAAGCCAGGAGAAAGCTTTAGGGAATACGGTTTTAGATGGAGGGAACAGGCCGCTAGAGTGGATCCACCCATGAAAGAAGGGGAGATGGTGGATTGTTTTCTGCAAGCTTTGGAGCCAACATACTACGGCCATCTAGTGTCAACAATTGGAAAGAGTTTTAATGAAGTTGTGAAAATGGGGAGTTTCGTAGAGGAAGGTTTGAAGACAAACAAAATTATGAGTTTTTCGGCTATCAAGGCCACCAATCAAGCTATACAAGGTGGAAACGGGGGAGTGATGGGAAAGAAGAAAAAAGAAGAAGTAGCGACCGTAGAAAGTAGGTCATGGAGTCTCAACCCACATTATAACCCACCAAGACCCTACCGCCAACACCCACCAAGCCCAGCAACTCCATATAATCCACCACCACCATCTTATCCGCCAAACCCGTACAACACACCAAGCCCATATAACCCACCACCACCTCCGTACCCACCAACTGTCCCACATTATCACCACCCACAAGCCCAAGCCTACCCACCACCACCACCTCATGTGTGGAGAGCTCAAGCTCCACACAATGTGTACCACACCCAGAACACATACCCAACCCCTAAACCTTACCGAAACCAAAATAGACCCAGGTCGGACGCTGATTGGAGAAATAAAGCAAGAAAAACATTCACCCCGCTCGGAGAATCATATACCAGTTTTACCACAGGTTGAAAGAGTTGGGGATGTTAAGACCAGATTGCACCAAAAGTTCCAAACCCACCCCCGAAAAATCTTGATTCTTCTGTCAGATGTGAATACTGTTCGGGAACATTGGGCCACGATACTGAAAAGTGTTGGCAATTAAAGAATGCCATTCAAGATCTTATCGATGAGAGGAGAATTGAAGTACAGGCTCCCGAAGCCCCAAACATTACCCAGAATCCGCTGCCAAATCACCACGAAACACATATGATAGAATTGGTGCAGGGTGATGGCAGTCAAAAACCATCTCAGGCCATAATGATGATAAAGTCGAGTGACAAGTTAGAAAAGGAAGTTGTGAAGGAGAAGGCGATTGTTGAGAAACCAAAGCCAGTAGTGGTGGGAGGTTTAAAAGTGGTAGTTCCAGGTGCAAAGACGATCGTGACTGTGAAAGGAGCAAGTGCAGAGCCAGTAATCATAAAACCACTAGTGCAAATGCCAGTGCTAAGTACAAAGACTGTACCTTGGAACTATAACAAGGTAGCAGTAGTTTACAAGGGAAAAGAGATTTCTGGTGAAATTAACGAAACGCATGGACTCACCCGATCTGGAAGGTGTTTTGCTCCAGAGGAACTGAGAAAGATGAAGACGATAAAAGAAAGTCAATTGAAGAAGCCAGTGTCGGAGGAGGAAGCAGAAGAATTCCTTAAGAAAATGAAATCACAAGAGTACTCAGTGGTTGAGCAATTAAGAAAGACCCCGGCCCAGATTTCTTTGCTATCCTTGCTGATAAATTCAGAAGAACACCGGAAGGCTCTTATGAAGATTCTAAATGAGGCTCATGTTCCGGAAAAAATTTTAGTGTGTCACTTGGAGAAGATTACCAGCAAAATTTTCGAGTCTAATAGGATCGCCTTCTCTGATAAGGAGCTGCCGGTGGAGGGAACTGAACACAATAAAGCATTGTACCTTACAGTAAAAAGTGAAGAATCGGTAGTGACCAGGGTATTGATTGACAACGGATCGAGCGCTAATATTTGCCCGCTGTCAACTTTAGGGAAGCTGAACATTAGCCCGGACAGAATCCGGAGGAACAGGATCAATGTGAGAGGGTTTGACGGCGGAGGTAAGAACACGTTAGGAGATATTATTTTGGAAGTGACCATTGGTCCCGTTGATTTTACTATGGAGTTCCAGGTGCTCGACATTGCCGTGTCGTACAACTTGTTGTTAGGCCGACCCTGGATTCATGCGGCCAAGGCAGTACCATCTTCTCTACACCAGATGGTCAAGTTTGAGTGGGAACAGCAAGAGATTGTCGTACACGGGGAGGAAAATGCTTGTAATGTGGTAGCACCTTTTGATGATACTAATGGGGATAGAGGTCCTTGGGTCTACCAAGTGACGGATGCTGTTGTGGTGAATAGAGTTGCTGAAGGAGAAAAGTTACCAACCCCTATGATGGCACCAACTGCTTGTGATGGTGGCCAGAGAAATGCTGAGAAACGGATTTGCACCGGGGAGGGGATTAGGAAAAACACTGCAGGGAGTCATTCAACCAGTTCAGCTTCCGGAGAACAAAGGTACATTCGGTTTAGGGTTTAAACCCACCTTTGCCGACATCCAAAGAGCCTCTAAAGCCAAAAAGAACTGGACCTTGCCCAAACCGATACCCAAATTATCCGACACCTTCATCAGGCCTGGTACAAAATATCAACCATCTGCTGCAACAAAGTGCATTGAGACCCAACTTGATGAAGAAATGCTTGGTTTTGAGAAAATGTTTTGGGAGGTGAATACGATTGAAGCAGGGGAAGGCACGAGCAGAATGGACGTGCAATTTGTGGGGCCTGGAATCACATTGAACAATTGGGAAGCTACTCCTTTCCCTATCAGGAAGGAGTCTTGGTAGTTAGCTCATAATTTCATCATTGCTTTCCCGAAAGTTGTTATTTTTATAGTTTTCCCATTCCCCTCATGAAAAGAAACCACCATGTATCCCGAACATTGTTCACTCTTTTATCAATGAAATGCAGTTTTCCTTTTTCTTCACTTTTGCCTTATTTTTCTTATTTTTCTTTTTGTACAGTTTTGCATGTGTTGATTCCAATGCCATGTCATGCGTGAAGGATTCTAGACCCAGTTCTGACAATCACGTTACTATACAAGAAATCGAGGAAGATAGTGAAATAGAATGTGGGGATGAGGAAGCCCTGGAGGAAATAAGTAAGGACATGAAACAATACAAGGAAAAACCCAAACCGAATCTGAGTGATACGGAATCTGTAAATTTGGGGAGCGCAGATGATGTCCGAGAAACAAAGATTAGTGTGCATTTGGAGGCACCCCTCAGGGATGAATTGATAAGGTTGTTACATGAATTTAAGGACATCTTTGCCTGGTCCTATAATGACATGCCCGGGCTTAGCACAGATTTGGTGGTACACAAGTTGCCTATTTACTCGGAATGTCGGCCGGTAAAACAAAAGCTGAGGAAATTCAAAACGGACATTAGCGTGAAGATAAAAGAAGAGGTGAATAAGCAGTTTAAGGCAAAGGTCATAAGAGTTACCAAATACCCCACCTGGTTGGCAAATGTTGTGCCGGTCCCGAAGAAAGATGGCAAAACCAGAGTATGTGTAGACTATAGAGACCTCAACAAGGCCAATCCGAAGGATGACTTCCCATTGCCAAACATCCACATATTGATCGACAATTGCGCCAAGCATGAAATCGGTTCGTTTGTGGACTGTTATGCAGGTTATCACCAGATCCTGATGGACGAAGAAGATGCTGAGAAAACTGCCTTCATTACACCTTGGGGAACATACTCTTACAGAGTAATGCCGTTTGGATTGAAGAATGCCGGGGCAACTTACATGAGGGCAATGACCACAATGTTCCACGATATGATGCATCGAGAAATTGAAGTATATGTGGACGATGTCATCATAAAGTCCGGAAAACAACTTGATCATGTGAGAGATTTGAGGAAGTTTTTCCAAAGACTCCGGAGGTACAATTTAAAGCTCAATCCGGCGAAGTGTGCTTTTGGAGTACCTTCAGGAAAACTACTGGGGTTTATTGTGAGTCGGCGAGGTATCGAACTGGATCCATCAAAGATCAAGGCTATTCAAAGTCTACCTCCGCCGAAGAACAAGAAGGAGGTCATGAGCTTATTAGGAAGGTTGAATTACATTAGTCGGTTCATTGCTCAATTGACATCAACATGCGAGCCGATCTTCAAGTTGTTGAAGAAAGATGCAGCAGCGAAATGGACCGACGAATGTCGGAAGCCTTTGACAAGATCAAGGAATATTTGGCCAATCCTCCGGTGTTAGTACCTCCGGAACCAGGGCGACCTCTGATTTTGTATTTGACGGTGCTAGATAACTCTTTCGGTTGTGTACTGGGTCAACATGATGAGACAGGCAAGAAAGAACAAGCCATCTATTACCTCAGCAAAAAGTTTACATCCTACGAGGTGAAGTATACCCAACTGGAAAGAACTTGTTGTGCATTGATTTGGGTAGCTCGGAAGCTAAAGCATTATTTGTCAGCATATACCACGTACTTGATATCACGACTGGATCCTCTGAAGTATATATTTCAGAAGCCTATGCCTACGGGAAGACTGGCCAAATGGCAAATTCTGCTCACGGAATTCGACATTGTCTATGTAACTCGTACGGCAATGAAGGCACAAGCTATTGCGGACCACTTAGCCGAGAATCCGGTGGATGATGAATATGAACCATTGAAAACATACTTTCCGGATGAAGAGGCAATGCTTGTCGAGGAGATGGAGCAAGACGAGAGACCATGATGGAAAATGTACTTTGACGGAGCCGTCAACAACAGGGGCATTGGTATCGGAGCGGTACTTATTTCAAGCACAGGTCAACACTATCCCGTCACAGCTCAGCTTCGATTTTTCTGTACCAACAATATGGCCGAATATGAGGCGTGCATCTTGGGATTAAGGATGGCAATTGACATGGGTATTCAAGAGATTTTGGTCATGGGTGACTCGGATCTCTTGGTACACCAAATTCAAGGGAAATGGGAGACACGAGATTTGAAATTGATACCATATCGGTATTGTTTGCACGAGTTGTCTCAAAGATTCCAGTCTATAGAATTCAAGCACATCCCGAGAATGCACAATGATATCGCAGACGCTTTGGCCACATTGTCCTCTATGTTGCATCATCCGGACAAGACATATATAGATCCACTCCAGATCCAAGTCCGAGATCAGAATGCTTATTGCTTCGCTGTGGAAGAAGAGTCGGATGGAGAGCCGTGGTATCATGATATTAGAGAATACTTGAAAGCTGGCAAATACCCGGAGCAAGCCACCGGAGACCAGAAGAGGGCCATCAGGCGTCTAGCCAATGGATTTTTCCTCAGTGGAGGAGTGGTATACAAAAGAACACCAGATCTGGGTTTGTTGCGGTGTGTAGATGCACAACAAGCAGATGAAATCATGATTGAAGTACATGCCGGAGTATGCGGACCCCATATGAGCGGATATGTTTTAGCAAAGAATATTTTGAGAGCTGGGTACTACTGGCTCACGATGGAGCGTGATTGTATCAGGTATGTAAAGAAATGCCATCAATGCCAGGTACATGGGGATCTGATCCATTCCCCGCCTTATGAGTTGCACACAATGTCAGCACCTTGGCCCTTTGTTGCTTGGGGCATGGATGTCATCGGCCCAATAGATCCAGCCGCTTCTAATGGGCACAGGTTCATTCTAGTTGCAATAGATTATTTCACCAAGTGGGTTGAAGCTAAGACATTCAAGGCGGTGACGAAGAAAGCGGTAGTGGATTTTGTGCATGAAAATATTATATGCCGATTTGGAATCCCCAAGGTGATTATCACAGACAATGGAGCCAATTTAAACAGTCATCTCATGGCGGAAGTTTGTGAAAGGTTTAAGATCACACACCGCAATTTCACACCTTACAGGCCAAAGGCGAATGGAGCAGTAGAAGCAGCTAACAAGAATATCAAGAAGATTCTCCGAAAAAATGGTGGAGGGATCCAGGCAGTGGCATGAAAAGTTACCCTTTGCTCTCATGGGTTACCGCACGACGGTATGTACTTCTATCGGAACCACACCTTATACACTGGTGTACGGAACGGAGGCTGTTATACCCGCAGAAATAGAAATACCGTCATTGCGAATTATAGCCGAATCCGAGATAGATGACGATGAATGGGTAAAGGCCCGGTTAGAACAGTTGAATTTGATTGATGAGAAGAGATTGGCCGCAGTCTGCCATGGGCAGTTGTATCAGCGGAGAATGGCCCGAGCATATAATAAGAAGGTACGACCTCGAAAGTTTGAAGTCGGACAACTGGTATTGAGGCGTATCTTACCACATTGGGCCGAGGCAAAGGGCAAATTTGCGCCAAATTGGCAGGGACCATTCGTGGTATCACGGGTGTTGTCCAATGGAGCATTATATTTAACAGATGTTGAAGGAAAGTGCGTAGAGACTGCTATCAATTCAGATGCGGTCAAAAGATACTATGTATGATTCCTTTTCAAGTATATGTTTTGTATTTTGTTGTGATTTTGGAATTGAAATGACGAAGGCGTTTTATTCTCTATCCAAACACTTTATCCATTGATAACCCCTTTGAGCCTTAATGAATGAATTCTTTCATATCCCTCTCTCGGAATCGCTCTAGTGCAATAAGATCGAAATTGCCAGAATGAAAAATGAAATGATGGAAAAAATGAAAAAAAAAATGATGGAAAAATGAAAAAAAAATGAAATAAAAAAAAAGAAAAAGACAATAAATCGGGAAAAAGTCAAAAAGAAATCCATCTAACTTATGAAGTTGGATGAACTACGTCTGACTTGATCCCGAAAGGGTACGTAGGCAGCCTCTCTGAGGTTCAATCACAATAAAGAAAAAATCCAAAAATTCCCCACATATTGAAACTGGGGCAGAAGTTATGTTTAATAATTCCGAGAGTTGTAAATATTTTTAACCCTCGTTGAAATTTTGAGCCTTTATATCTTTCTTTCTTAACCCATCCAAAAGCCACGTTACAGTCCAAAGAAAGACCTTCTGATCAATTTTGAAATGATAACAAATATAATGAAGGAGGAGCAAAGCATCGGATAATCCCCCTGGTACAGAAAACAAATTACAAAAAGGAAAAATGGAAAAAATAAAAAAAATAAAAAAAAAATGAAAAAATGATGAGAGAGTCTCATCAGTGCAAACCTTAGCCGGCACTGTGAGGCGATTGTGAGGTTGAGAGAAATAAAATGAGAGAGTCTCATCAGTGAAAACCTTAATCGGCACTGTGAGATGATTGTGAGGTTGAGAGAATAAATGAGAGAGTTCTATTGGTGAAAACCTTTCGAGGCACCTTAGGGCGATCGTAAGGACTATCAGAAAAGAGAAAAGGCAACAAAAAAGAGTATCGGTTTGAGTCAAAGGCAATTCAGAGTCAGAATAATGATTGGAACGAACTGGGTCAGAGTTTAAATACATGGCATGGTCAGCGGAATCAGCCAGCAAATACCCAGATAAGTTCTGTCATCTCTCCAAAACACCCTTACTTTTCTTTCATTTTCTGCATTTCATTGTTTACCTTTTTGAGAGCTAACTACCGGCTCCTGATAACGGAAGCTGAAACAACACTGGATCAGAAAGGAAAGTAGATTCGGGAAGGGAATAAAGAGGTTTGGCAAACATGGCCAAAGAAAAAGAAAACAAAACAAAAATGGAGAAATGAGAAAAATACAAAAAGAGTCTGCAAGGGACAAGAAGTCGAAAGTCATGCAACATGAGAGAGCAAAAACAAAGGAAGCAATAAGAAGTGGGGACGGCAGATGCCAGTTGCCAGCAGTTTATATCTAATAAATTTTGTTTCATGCAGGAACAAATTGTCACTAATCACTTTAAAGAGAATGTGACCAATGTGGAAAATTTAAAATACCAAAAAGAGAAAGTCTGCCGAATAAGTGGAGAAATTCACAGGCAAGAGATAAGTTGGTAAAAAGAAAATACCAAAAAGAGGAAGGTAACATCTTCTAAAATCCACTCCCCAGTCCTCAGGCTGCGGGAATATTTTTCTGCATTTGCATTGCACGTTTAAATTCTGTTAGGTTCCCACCTTCTAATACGGGAATACTTTTCTGCATTCGCATTGCACGTTTAAATTCTATTAGGTGCCCACCTTCTAATACGGGAATACTTTTCTGCATTCGCATTGCACGTTTAAATTCTGTTAGGTGCCCACCTTCTAATACGGGAATATTTTCTGCATCGCATTGCACGCTTAAATTCTGTTAGGCGCCCACCTTCAAATACGGGAATACTTTTCTGCATTCGCATTGCACGTTTAAATTCTATTAGGTGCCCACCTTCTAATACGGGAATACTTTTCTGCATTCGCATTGCACGTTTAAATTCCGTTAGGCGCCCACCTTCAAATACGGGAATACTTTTCTGCATCGCATTGCACGTTTAAATTTCGTTAGGTGCCCACCTTCTAATACGGGAATACTTTTCGCATTCGCATTGCACGTTTAATTTCGTTAGGTGCCCACCTTCTAATACGGGAATATTTTTCTCGCATTCGCATTTCACGTTTAAATTTTGTTAGGTGCCCACCTTCTAATACGGAATACTTTTCTGCATCGCATTGCACGTTTAATTTCGTTAGGCGCCCACCTTCAAATACGGGAATATTTTTCGCATTCGCATTGCACGTTTAAATTCTGTTAGGTGCCCACCTTCTAATACGGGAATACTTTTCTGCATTCGCATTGCACGTTTAAATTCGTTAGGCGCCCACCTTCTAATACGGGAATATTTTCTGCATCGTATTGCACGCTTAAATTCTGTTAGGCGCCCACCTTCTAATACGGGAATATTTTTCTGCGCATCATGGTTTATATAGTTAAAAGCCCACACTGGGGCAGAAAAAGAAAAAAAAAAGGTAGTTTGTTGTTTTGTTTTGAGCAGGTTCAGCTCGAGTTCAAGAAAAACAAGAAAATCAACAAAAAAGAGAGACCAAGAAAAACAAGAAAATCAACAAAAAGAGGGTCAACAAGAAAAGAAAAATCAACAAAAAAGGAAGATTCTGCATCACCGGAAAGGGAAGAAGAGCAAAAGCTAGATTAAGAACAATTGTAATTGTAGGATCATAGCTTAGAATAGCTTCTTCATTTTACATTCCCCCCCCGGTGTAATAAGGAGTAAGTCAGCAGGTCTCAACAGTGTCAATGCAACAGTGAGTCTGGTAGTTTTTAAAACTGCCAGACCTTCCCGAACTACACTGACCTGATTCCTGTTTAGCCCAGGATATGTAGGCAACCTCTAAAGCAGGGTGCGGTCAAAAGGTTTTCAAAAATGCTTTCACGGAATGTGCCGATGTGCAAAAATCTCTCATTACTGCTCACTTGTCTTTGCACTGAAACTCTTCGTGTTCCCGAGCAAAGAGGGGCAGCTGTGAGCACATGATTTTTGCACCGAGCAAATAATTCCAAAATTAAAATAAATATGTTTTTGAGTGAAATTACTTGCTTTGTCTGAAATTAGCTATACTTTGTGTATTTGCATAAGTAGAAATTAGAAGAAAATAAAAAAAAATAGGCTAGGTAATTAATTTGTTAGTTAGATTTTAAGAAAATTAGCAAAAGTAGTGTTAAGCAGTAGAAATTAGGAAAAAATAGTAGAAAATTGCCAAAAACTATTAGATAATTAGAGTAAGTAAGAAATTAGGTTTTATAATTTTTCATAAAGGAAAAAGAAAAAAAGAAATATAAAAGAAAATACATAAAAATAGATTAATAATAATAAAATTGGTAGTGTAGTAAGCTTGGGCCAATTTGAGTTGAAATTAGAGGCCCAAGCACTTTAGCCCAAAGGAGATCCGGTCCAGAGGTTCAGTCAAAGAGATCTCAGCCGCTCATTTCATCAGATCCAACGGTAGAGATAATTGGGCGAATTAATGGTTAATTAAAATAATTTGGGTTTAATCTGAGCCGTCTATTTTAGATGATCTAACGGGCAAGGCATTTGGTCTCTGCAACCCCCAAACGACGCCGTTTATGTAACGCGTCTAATGGCCGTTGATCTTCACCAGATCAACGGTCCAGATCACCTTATTCCCCCCGCCTATAAAAGGCTTTTGTCTGAAAATTTTTGCCACTTTCTTCAATGCCTAACCCTAGCCGCCCTCGATTCTCTCTGCTTCTCTTCATCACCCTCATCTTCTTCAAAGACCAACGGCCATGGCGGCCACCACTCCCACCGTGGTCGCCGGCCTCCTCTTACTTCTCCCCTCTTCTTCTCTTTTTTTTTTCTTTACTCGTCACACCCCCAGAACTAAGAAAACAATCCTTCTCCATAAATCCCGGTCACCGGAATCCTCGCCGGTGACCACCAAACAACGAGAAACCACATAAAACCAATGCCAAAAGAACCCTCTCCACCTGATCTATCACCCTACCCCACTGGTTCCCTTCGAATATCTCTGGAACTCGTCGAATATCCAAAAGAAGGTCGTCGGAACCCTAACTCCGGCGACCCCCAAAACTAAAACCACCCAAGACCTTGTCTTTTACCACCAATAAATACCCCCACAAACTCAAAATCCCGAAAGGCTTCGTCTTTAAGCCTTAAAAGAAAAATCAGAAAAGAAAAGTAAAAAAAAAAGAAGAATAAGGAAAAGAAACAAGGAAAGGAGGAGGTCTGAGAGACGAGAGAGGGTGAAATAGAAGAGTAAAATGGGAAGCTCAGGGGACCGGCCCTGCGAGCTAAGTACCCCACCCCCTCTCTGTTTCTTTGGCTTACTTTTTCTATTTATTGTTTGTGTGTTTATCATGTTTTGTTAATTAGTCGCATGAATTAGATTTTGATAAGTTTCTGTTTTATCTATATGTCCTTTTTCTATGTCTCATGCTTCACATGTTAGTCATAGGGTTTGTTCCTTGCTGGTCTTCTGTCGTCGTTGTTCTTTACTTTGTTCTTGTGTTTCACATGCCATGTTTTCTTCTGCTATTCTATTTATCTTCTTTTGTTTCACAACATGAACTTGTTCATCTTCTAAGAGCCTACTATGTTAGGGTTTTTCTATCCCTCTACTTATCATTAGTTCTTTGCTTGTTGTGTTTCTTTGCATGATTAGTTATAAATTTCTTACTAGTTGTTTCTTCTTCTGTTTCACATCTTCTGCCTGTACCTCTAATGCTTAGTCATGGGATTTCGTAACATGTTCCTTCAGAGCTTGTTAGTAATAGAACTTTATCCATCATATGTCTTGTGTGGTCACATGGTTCTTTGCTATAAGATTGAGAAATTCATCTTTTCTGTTTTGGCTTCTGTTTCATCTCCTTTTCTGGTTAACGATTTGTCCATGATTTGGATCTGGTTGATTATGTTCCCATGATTCTATAGTTTATTTCATATCTTTGTGCAAGTTGCTCTGATAATTAGTCTTAAGGCTTCTTAGCTGGCTCATCTTTAGCCTGTTATGTTGAGATCCTGTTATTTGTCATGTTAATCCCATGGTACTTTACCCTAAGTTCAAATATCTCATCTTTCTTTGACCTATTGACTGTTAGTTCCTGATTCATATTGAAAGCATGACTAGGATTCTTCACATGTTTGACTTTAGTCTCATGCTTTCCCTGTTTCATTGGGTTATCATGATTCTAGGTTTAGAGTTTGAAATTGGATCTTAATTGTCATCTCTGTTAATCTAGGTTGTGTTGACTGTTTATGAAAGCCTGTGCTTATGTGTGTAATTGTGCCATGAATTCTAAAGGTTCTGAAATTGATCAAACTTTCATATGACTTGAATTAGTAATAACTAGGTATGAATTGACATGAATTCACACTGCATCACATACAATCTAATAGAATGAGTTAGTTGACAAAAATTCAACCATATCTACTGTTCTCTCTGAATTTGAGTTGGTTAATGCATGTTTCTTGGATCATATGTGTTTCTGTGTGCAATTCATGCTAAGAGTACTTAAGTTTTGCTACATTTGTGCTTCTTATGAATGTCTGATTAATCACCTGAACCTTAGGTGAATTGGTTTATAGCTGTTAGTGCTAGGTTTCACTAAATGGTTAGTTTTTAAATAGGTATAAACTGAAAATGAACAAAAATAGGCTGTTAGTTAAATAATTGGCCTAAGAATGGTTAACCTTGCAAAGAGTTGACCTATTCTATAAGACCCTAACACACAGTCCACTTTTAAAGTGGCTGGTTGTGCAAAAGGGGCTATGTCTGCAAAGGCAGACTAGCCCAGGCTCTCTTTAGAGCCCTGAACAGCAAAGTGGCCAAACCTGTAAAGGTTTTGGGCCCAGCTGTCCAGTATTTGGCTTTGATAGCCCAAGCTAAGTCTCAACTTGAGACTGGCTAGTTCTTAAATAGTTAATCTCAATAATAAAGCAGGCTAGTCCTGCAATTAGCTTTAAATTGGAATAAATTGGTCTTAATTGACTGGAATTAGTTTAAATAGGCTAAAATTGAAATAGTTTCTTAAAATAGAATTGGCCAGCCCTTAAATACCAATGCAAGGGCTGGCTATTAGTTAAATAGGTTCAAAGGTTGCTGAAATTTGACCTAGGTAGACTTAGTAAATCAGCATTGGCCTTGAGGGCATAATTGGGAGCTAAAAAGGTAAAACAATAATAATTTAGAACTTAAGAGGGTAATGGAGTCATTCATGCCCCTGATTTCTGCAATTTTGCAGAGATTTAAGGGTATAATGGTCTCCTAAAAATGGGAAATCTGTAAAAATCTCAAACCCTTAGGGATACATTGGTAAAAACCCATAAAAGGGAATCTTTAGAACCTTCCAGCACATGCTGGAAGGGTTTTGATAACTGATTTTGAGGACTTAAGTGTATAATTCACGATTTTAGGAGGGGGGAGAGTGGGATTAATCCCATACTTCCTCCCCAAGTCTTCAGCCCTAAAGATAACTATATATACCTCTTAAAAGGGGGCTGAAAAGGGGGGTTCCAATTTGGAGTAATCTGAATTCACCTTAAGCTAGCTTTTGGATAACAGTTTCAGAGTAAAAACATAGCAATTTAGCAATAGTGTTTCTGGTATTCTTCGAGTGAGAATTTGCTGATTTCTGTTGATTGTTGGGTTCGCCTGTTCGAGTTTGATCTGGGTTTCTATTGCTTTGCTGATTCCCGCTTGCTATTGCTGTGTTGTTTGGTTTTGGCATCCAATTCCACTGTTGCATTGCTGTTTCAATCCTTGCTATACTTATCTGCCTGAATCCCCTAGACTCATCGGATTTTCTTCTTGATTCAGGTACATTACCCTTTCATTTGAAGCTGTAATGCTGATTTATTGAAATAGAAATGAAGCTCCAGATTTGAATATATGTTGCTGTGGAGTTGTATTTTAATTTTACTAGTTTAAGTTTGTAACTAATCCATTGTAGTAGTATGTAGTAGATGAAGAGTAGAAAACCAAACACTAATGATGTAATAATTTAGTAGTAGTGGTAGTATAGTAGTAGTGGCAATTAGTACCTCACCTAGTTAATTAGGTAAAATCCTTAAAATAAAGTTAAATAATTATCACATAGGCCTATAATAACAAAGCTCTTCAGATGAGGTTATCAATATGCTCACATAGTCAGCTTGTTTCCTCGATATCCAGATGAGTTGGAATAAGAAATAATCAATGAAGTAACGTTAATTTAAAATTGGTTTTAGGAACATCAAATAAATCTGGCTCATATCAGTATTAGTAATTGATCACACTTAAGTCCCAAAAGAGAATAATGATTAGAGAAGTATCATAGTTCATCTGAAATGGAGTAACGTGATACTAGAAAAAGAGCAATTAACAGAAACTCTACTAAAATCTGGTGCAAATTCCATTAGTCACTTAGCATGATAATCTGGCAATTTTTAGCAAGTAATTAGACTCTGGATCATACATAGCTAAACTGCCTACTGTTAGTTCCCTAGTTTAGAAAAGCTTCATTGTTAATATATGTTAGAGCGCAAAAATAAGGATAAAAGTAGCCGGTTAATTTAGTTCTCCTCTTAATTAGTTGTAATCATAGAATTAATATTGATTTTCCTGTACAGTGACTCTATTCTTTCAATGAATAAAAGCAATCTGATTTCGATTCTTAAATCCTGTTGATTTGCGTTATTTCTGGTTCTTTGCATTTATTGTTTTTTCATAGTACATTTATCGGTTTGGGCTCAATATGCAAACGAGCTTTGAACTACAACGTGAAGCTAATGAGGCCAGCAAGTTTAAACCCAAAGCAACCTGAATCTCGAAGACCAAGACAGTCCAAACGTTTAATGGAAAGTCCAGGCCCAATAAATAACATAAACTCGATAGGGCCTGGAATGTTTAGTATTAGGAATCGAATAAGGCAAAAACAATACATAGCAAATATAGTCAAATGAGATAGGATTGGACTTTAACAAATTAAATAGGGATGAGCCTCGCCCGAATAACAACGGGGCCCCCTTTAGTAATGATATAATAGAATTAGACTCGGGAAGACTATTAGTTAATTTCATAGTCTTACCCAAAATAATTAAAAGCCGATAGACTATTTTAGGGCACGATTTTAATATACCTTCTTATGAATGAGTGTGCACTTGGTGTGACTCAAATCCAAATCTCGGTAAAGCTGAAATACACCAAAAGTCATAGGCGTACTGGTTGCGATATGACTCGAGGCGTGTTTTTCGCGATACCGCAAATTCCTAAAAAATGATATTTAACGTAAAAGCACATTATGTTGTTAAAACTTATAATTGAGTCAAACAAAAGTCAAGAACGACAGTGGAGCGACCGTGCTAAAACCACGGAATCCGGAAGTGCCCAACACCTTCTCACGGTTTAACAGAGTTCCTTATCCAGACCTCTGCTTCGCAGACATTTATAAGAGTCAAAATTCCTCGGATTCGGGATTAACCGGTGACTTGGGACACCATTGTCATTCCCAAGTGGCGACTCTGATTAATCTCTAATAAAATCCCAAACCGATTGTCCTTTAATTGGAAAAACTCCTTCCCTTACGTTATTTTATCCGTTTCGGGTAATTGAGCGTCGGGGTATACCCTACGAGTGTATTTATATGCTTTAAGTATGTTGGGGTAGTAAAAAGGGAGGTGTGACAAGCACTACTTACTCATCGGAGCGACTGGCGGAGATCTACATCAGGGAGATAGTCTGGCTGCATGGTATTCCAGTTTCCATCATTTCAGATAGAGGCACTCAGTTCACTTCACGGTTATGGAGAGCCGTGCAGCAGGAGTTAGGCACTCGTGTGGAGCTGAGCTCAGCATTTCACCCCTAGACTGATGGCCAGTCCAAACGTAATATTCAAATTCTGGAGGATATGCTTCGTGCGTGCGTGCGTGATTGAGTTTGGAGGTTCTCGGGATCATTTCTTGCCACTGGCAGAGTTTGCCTATAACAACAATTATCAGTCCAGTATTCAGATGGCATTGTATGAGGCCCTATATGGTAGGAGGTGTAGGTCTCCCGTGGGTTAGTTCGAGCCGGGCGAGGCCAGGCTGTTTGGTACTGAGATAGTCCAGGATGCAATGGACAAGGTCAAGGTGATTCAGGACAGACTTCGTGCAGCCCAGTCTAGACAGAAGCGTTATGCGGACAAGAAGGTCCGCGATGTGGCTTTTATGATTGGCGAGCGGGTTCTACTTCGGGTCTCACCCATGAAGGGCATCATGAGGTTTGGGAAGAAGGGGAAGCCGAGTCCTAGATTCATTGGCCCTTTTAAGATTTTGAGGCGTGTTTGGGAGGTTGCTTATGAGTTGGCCTTACCTCCTAGCCTAGCGAGAGTCCATCCCGTATTTCATGTCTCTATGCTCCGGAGATACCATGGTGACCCATCGCACGTGTTGGATTTCACTTCAGTTCGGCTAGACGAGGATATGTCTTATGTTAAGGAGCTAGTGGCCATTCTGGACAAGCAAATCGGGAAGTTAAGGTCAAAGAACATCGCTTCGCTAAAGGTCCAGTGGCGGGGTCAGCCGGCCTAGGAGGCGACTTGGGAGACCGAGCAGGATATGCGCAACCAGTACCCTCATCTCTTCAACACTCCAGGTATGTTCTCTATGCTCATTCGAGGACGAACGAATCTTTTAAGTGTGGAAATATGTAACGAACCCGGCCGGTCATTTTTGAAATTTATGCCCCGATCCCCAATTTAACTGTTCCCCTAAGTTCATTTCTGCTATTTTAGTTTGTTGGGAGGTTCGGTTCTAGAATTTGGAGTGCTTTAGGACATTTAGTCCTAAAATGAGAGCTTTATAGTTGAAAAATGGCCCGTATTCAGAACAGTAAGACGACCTCAGAACGGAAATTTGATGGTTCCATTAGGTCCGTTAGGTGATTTCGGGGTTGGGAGCACGTTCGGAATGTATTTTGGAGGTCTGTAGCTCAATTAGGCTTGAAATGCCGAAGTTCGAAATTTTTGGAAATTTGATCGATAGGTGAGATTTTGATCCGGGCGTCGAAATGGAATTCCAACAGTTACAACAGCTTCGTTAGGTGATTTTGGATAGGTCTACAAATTTTCAGGTCATTCGGACGTCGTTTGGTCGGGTTTTTGATCGAACAAGAATTTTGAAAGTTATAGTTAAACTTAAGCTTGAATTTGCTTAAAACGGACGATTTTTATGTTAACAATAGTAATTTTATGATTTGAACAAGTTGGAATAAGGTAATAGATCATGTCTGTATATTTGGTTGAGGTCTCGGGGGTCTCGGGTGTGTTTCGGATATCCAATGGGTCATTTTTGGAAGATTTTGCCCTTTTGAGCATAAATGTAATGATCCAAAGGTCTATTTTTAGTTTTAGAGATCCAAATTTGATTTCGAGACTTCGAGAATTTAAATCATGAATTATAGGACTGATCTGGAAATTTTGGTTTAATTTCATCAAGTCACGATTGGGTTTTCGACGCGATATGTGAGTTAATTGTTTAATGAGCGAAATTGGTATTGAAATGAGAAAATGAGCTCCAAATTAAGTTTTGTTTGAACCAATAGATCCGTATCAAAATTACGGAGCCATAGGAAAGAGAATCGTCTAATTTTGAGTTCGTATGATGGAATTAGAGCCATTTTTGTAAAATAATGGTTGTGCTGCAATTTAAAGAAAAAGCAGCTGCAATGAACAGTACCCGTGAATAGTATATGTGAACAGTACCTTACGTGAACAGTGATTCCGAAAAAAATGGCAGCATATCCGCGAGTTTGGTCATTTCTTCACCATTTTCAACCATTTTTTAGAGCTTTTGAACAGGATTGAAGGGGTTTCGACTGGGAATCGTTGGAGGTAAGTTTTATGAGTTAATTACATGTTTTTATACAAGAATCATCCATGGAATTCATGAATTTATGGCTAAATATTAAGAAAATAGGGCTTCGAGCAAAAACCTTAATTTTAGGATTTGAAGGACCATTTGTGGTCCGAATTGGGAGTTCTTGGTATGTACGGACTCATGGCGAGACGAGGATTCTGAAAATATAAATTTCAGAATTTTTTGTGACGTGGGCCCCGAGCTCGAGTTTTGCCAATTTCGTGATTTTGAGTACTTTTCGAGTTCTTTCGATTGGGTTATGTCCCATTAGAATATTATGATATATTACTTATGATTTTGGTAAATAATATATGCATAGACTCATGTTGAGATAAAGAACCCGAAAATGTAACTTTTGTAATTTTTCGAGAAGCATACCGAAAGTCGGGTTTTGGCAACTTTGTAGTTTCTGGTGTAATTCGAATTGTTTCGATTGGGTAATGCCCAATTGGCCTATTTTAATGTATTTCTATTGATTTTGATCAGATTCTACACCTGTGGAGGCCGATACTCATGGCAAGAGAGTTGTCTCTTAGCGATTTCGTACCGAAATCGAGGTAAGTTGCTTGTCTAACCTCGTGTGGGGGAACCTTCTCCCCTAGGATGTTATGTGTTAATTTAAATGCCTTGTACGTAGGGTGACGGGCGTTTACATGTGCATATTGTTGGAAAGCACCTTACTTGAACTGTTCAAATCGTGATATTTCTCTGTACTTTCCTTTTTATTGTTTGTGTTGGTGGACTGCGAGTTCAATTCACGGAGATCTAAGGGCTGCGGGTTCGATTCCCGGAGACCCAGAGTTGTAGTGTTTGTGGACTTCGGGTTCGATTCCCGGAGATCCAAGGGCTGCAGGTTCGATTCTAGGAGACCCCAAGTTTATTAAGATATTGAGATACAGACTAAGGGTTCGATTCTCGGAGATCCTGAGCTATTGAGACACGGACTGCGAGTTTGATTCCCGGAGATCCTGAGATATTGAGGTATGGACTGCGGGTTCAATTCTCGGAGATCCTAGGGCTGCGGGTTCAATTCCCGGAGACCCAGAGACACTGATGTAGGGAGTGCGGGTTCAATTCCCGGGGATCCTGAGTTGTTGGATATAGAGAGGGACTGCGGGTTTAATTCACGTAGATCCTGGACTTGCTTAATTGAATTTATGTTGTGTTGGTTACTTGATGTAGCTAAATTGTAAACGGTTGCAGTAATTACTTTATTGTTGTTATTTCAGACTCATTCTTATTTAAACTGCTTATTATTGTTATTATCATTGTGTTATTGTCTCTCGGTAGGGCCTTGACCTTCCTCGTCACTACTCCATCGAGGTTAGGCTTGGCACTTACTGAGTACCATCGTGGTGTACTTATACTACTCTTCTGTACACTTTTTTTGTGTAGATCGAGGTACATCAGGTCAGGCACATTTCAGGTGATCTAGCAGCACTTCACGAGACTTGAGGTACAATCTGCCACATCCGCAGATCCAGACAGTCTCCTTCTATTCTCATTAGTGATAGCAGTTATTTTTCCTTATTCTCATTGTTTAGACATTCTTGATGTATAGAGCCACAGTTGTACTCTTCTCTTAGTCTGTGTTGCCCGTGGGTTTTCAGGTCTTGGTAGTATGTTAGTTAGTGTGTTTTGGCGAAGTGTATGTGCCAAGCGGCACTTATTACATTTCATTTACATTTTTCCGCTGTTATCTTATCTTTTTTTGTTCGTAAAATTGTATATTCCGCATCGTGTTAGGCTTACCTAGTCGCGAAGACTGGGTGCCGTCATGACAGGTTCACGACTGGTGAACTAGGGTCGTGACACTATACAACCGAAACAAAAAGGAAATAACTAGTGTCTCCGGATCTGCGGACGCAGCAGATGCATACCTCGAGTCTCCTGAAATATCTCCTCGATCACCGGTAATGTGCCCGATCAGATGGACCTGGATCTGCACAACAAAAGTGTGCAGAAACATAGCATGAGTACACCACAGCGGTACTGAGTAAGTGTCAAGCCTAACCTCGATGGAGTAGTGACCAGGAAGGTCAGGGCCCTACCGAGAATAATAATAATAAAATATCGAACAGTGTAAGCAGGAATAAATCTAAAATAACATCAAAATAAGATAGAAACTACAAATCATCTATAGTTAAACTAACAAGGAAAATTAACACAACAATAACAGAATCAATAGAACATGATCTCCGGGAATCGAACCTGCATCCATTTAACTCAGTAACACAGGATCTCCGGGAATTGAACCCGCAGTCCATTATATCAGTGACCAGGATCTTCGGGAATTGAACCTGCAGTCCTTTTATTTCAGTATCACAGGATCTTCGAGAATTGAACCCGCAGTCCTTTTATATCAGCATCACAGGATCTCTGGGAATTGAACCCGTAGTCCATTTATATCAGTATCACAGGATCTCCGGGAATTGAATCCTCAGTCCTTTTATATCAGCATCACAGGATCTCCGGGAATTGAACCCGCAGTCCATTTATGGTAGTAGCACCGGATCTCTAGGAATAGAACCCGCAGTCCACAAAACACAACACAAACAAACAAGGGGAATACGTAGAGAAAAATAAAATACACTGCTACGATTAACATTTAAATTCAATCTCAACATGTTCCACGAATTAAGACAAATAGGCATTTAGACAGTTAATCCTATCTAATCATACTTCTCTAACTAACACAAGATAAGTCTTGTAATTAAACCAGTCAAATAACAGAGATAACACCGATTGAACAATTCAAGTGAAGTGGATTTTCAATAATTTGCGGAAGTACACGCTCGTCACCTTGCATACAAGTTATTTAAATCACCACATAATATATCCTAAGGGAAGAAGTCCCACATATAAGGTTAGACAAGCCACTTACCTCAATCCCGGTTCAAACTGCTAAGAAATAATGACCTTGCCACGAGTATCTGACTTTGAGTGATCCAAATCTATTCAAACCAATTATATACTGTAAATAACATCTCAATTACACTGTTAAAATTAAAGCTACGACGCGAAAATAGGTAAAATGACCAAAATACCCCTCTTGCCATCGGCTCAGAATTGAAATATTTTTATGTTTTCAGAACCCTCATACTCACACGAGTATAACTATATAAAAATCTCCCAAATCAGAGGTCAAATGCCCCCTCAAATCATCAAAATTAGTTCTAAGAAATTTACCTTAAGTTTCATCCGAAATCCGAAATTAATGGAGGAATTCGAGTTTAGATTAGTGGATATTAATCATAAGGGAGTAAGGAATCATTACCCAATAATTGCCTCTGAAAAATCCTCAAAAGACCTCCCAAAACCGAGCTCCATAGCTTGAGTTTGAGCAAAAATGGAAGAACCCTCGTTTTGAAATGTTATATTCTGCCCAGGTGTGTTGTTCAATGCGATCGCATTCAAGGGATTGCGATCACGTAGATTAAAATTTGAAGGCCTGGAAAATGTGCTATGCGATCGCAGCCTAAGGCTTGCGATCACAGAAGGTAAGAAATTTGTACATCGCGATCCCATGAAGTTCAATGCGACCGCATAGAAGAAAAGGGACCCTTGAGGCTTAGACTCAAAATGCACTATGCGATCGGGAACAAATAATGTGATCGCATTGAAAAGGGAAACAGACCTATGTGATCACGGACAGGACAATGCGATCGCATAGAAGAAAATTTTTGGACTCCTCACCAGACTCTATGCAATCGCAAGGGAACCTATGCGATCGCATAGAGCAAATGTCTGCACCAGAAAACCAACAGTGCTCACAACTCCGGAATTGGTCCGTTGAGCATCCGAAACACACCCGAGGCCTTCGGGACCTCAACCAAACCACAGACATGACCCATAACATCATTCAAGTTTGTTAAAATCCTTAAAGCACCTAAAACAACGCTTGAAACAAGAATTAACCAAAGATTCAAGCTTATGAGCTTTAAATTCTAACCAAACACATTTTCGATCAAAAACCTATCCAAAACTTGTCCGAATGACCTAAAATTTGGTACGCAAATCCAAAATGACAAGACAAAGCTACAGCAACTTCCGTAATCCCAAAAAGGCCCCCAGATCTAAAATTCACTATCGGACCAGAAATTTCAAAAAATTCAAACTTGGGCATTTCAAGCCAAAATGAGATACGTACCTCCAAAATACATTCTGAACATGCTCCCAACCCCTAAATCATCTAACAGAGCTAATTGAACCATCCTATTTCCGTTCCAAGGTCGTCTTAACACCGTTCCAAATACGAGCCATTTTTCAACTATTAAGCTCTCATTTAGGGACTAAGTGTCCCAAAACACTCCAAATTCTAGAACCGAACATCCGGCAAACCAAAATAGAAAAAATGAACTTAGGGAAAGTAGTTAATTGGGGATCGATGCGTAAATTTCTAAAACGACCGACCGGATTGTTACATATAATCCACTAATCCACCCTTACAGGTCCGGGACAGATTTGGGATACCAAAGGGCGGTTGCGTGAGCAAAGGTAAAATTAGATTTTGAAGAAAGAAAACAAAGCATACCCAAAGAAGAGACACTTACGCTCCATATTCCACAGCTCTAGGAACGGCATCCATCTACCAGGAATAATGTCTGAGGTCCTCACTCGGACAAAGCAACTTATCAACCCTCAATCCTTATGCTAGTCAATGCTCGAAAAAAGGGTTTTAATGCTCGATGGTGAAGCTTGATCAAGCCTTGAAAAAGACAGGGGCTGTATAGACTAATTAGATTATTAAGGGTAAAGATCTTACCCTTGGTTTTAATGGAAAAATAGCGTAGCATGTAATCTATCATCTAGAAAGAAGGGGTAAATTTGGCCAAACATCACTTGATATTTATAACAAAAGTCAAATGACCTAGTCTATAGCCGGAGAAGAAGGGTCCAAGGAGTCGACATGGCCCAAGGTGAACAAGTATGTGTACACATAAAGAAAACCGGCCTTATGGTTCGTTATGCTCTCTTTTGGGCTAGGGATCTCAATTAGCACCGTTTTATCCTGTTGGTAGTGCGCCTAAACTTTGCTTTTGTCTTTCATAATGACGCTGACGAACTGGGATTCGTGTTCACATCGACCCGGCGAAGATGAAGGTCTCTCGACGAAGAAATCCTCCGTGCTACTGAACTCGATGGGTGTACATTGTCCGACGGTAGGGACCACTTTGGGCTTATCCTTGGATTTGCTTTTGGATATCTGAGATAAAGAGGCGGCCTCATTTTTTCGAGGAACTGTCTTAGAAGTTTTAGCCATGGTGGCGGAAAGGCCTTTCTAATAAAGTAGGCAAATAGTCAAGAACGAAAGAAGAAAGAATGTGAAAAGGGGAGGATTTGGCTTTGAAAACTTGAAGATGTTGTAAAAGAGTGAATTATCAAATGAATGATGTATTTATAAAAGCCATATGGGCGGTAAAAAGGAAAAACCAATAGCGGTTTGTGGGCTTCTTGATAGTCGTGTTTGACGACGACCCTTATGTGACTTTTAAGTTATGGCATTTAATCTGATAGGTTGACGTCATGATGATGATTGTTAAGGAGTAAGTGTTAGAATCGTTTCCTATCACTTTGTTCTAGGAAACGCGAGGGCTATCTGTGTATGGTAGAATCAACGGTTCGATTTTACAATCATCAAGCATATCGAGAATTTTCAGTGATTGACTCTAAGGGTTATTAGTGATCGACTTCGAGGTAGTGCAAGTAACATTCGGCCTCGAGGTTATGTAAATTAGTGATCTCGGCGGATCAAGGTGAAGTTCTCAAGGCGCGTGAATAGGACTGGCAAAGCCTAATGGACTAGTCAAAAAATGATTCAAGGCATTAAATAGATATACCAACCCATATTTTTGTAATTAATGCATTTGTAATATGTTGGGATTCCGCACTCATAAAGGGATCCTTGTCATTTTGTAGACATATGTTGCTCTATACTAAATACACAAAATATTCTCTCTGCTCTCTAACACATTCTCTTGATCTTATTACTTCCATTTATTGCTTATATTCATTGTGTTCTACTTATTGTTCTTCATTTATTGCTTATCGTTGGCCATAGAGATCAATTGTTGATTTTATCATAACTGTTAGACCCATCCATTGACTACCCTTGGCGAGACATCAGACTCGACACCGAGGTCCCTAATCGGCATGCTCGAGGCCCCGATCTCCAACTATTTGGTTCGATTATCATACCGTTTCCAAGTTGTTATCTTGACTTCTAACTTTTTACTTAACATCTATTGCCTAAACATTTAGCATAAAAATATAGTATAACATATTTTTAGAATCACATAATCAAATTTAATTATTATTATTATTTTTACGGTAAACAAATACTCCTACTAATGAAAGCATGTCATACAAATGTATGAGTTCAATTCTTATTATTTTTCCTCTAGTTTTTTTTTATCTCAATATACTATAGGAAAAATTTATATTTTAAAAAAAGAGTTTATAATACTAAATGGATGTTATTGCGAAGGCACGAAGATGCACCGACAATGTCGAAGAAAAGCCATGGTGTTTGACGTCAGTCAAAGTACCCATCATTTTCACCACAATGCATGTGGTAAAGATGCTATCCAACACCTCATTCCAAATAGTATCCGTCTATATATACAATATTCCAATATAATCCACATAGCATGCGTTTATATAGACAATAATCCAATATAATCCACGAATAGGATCTGAAAAGAGTACAGTATAGACCTAACCACTACCTTTAAGAAGATATAAAAATAGTTTTTGGAGGACTCTCAACTCAAGAAAGGAAGGGAGGTGTCGATAACAAACAAACTCCCCCACACACAATATACACACACACACACATACATATATATATATATATATATATATATATATTTGATTGCAAGTTTAATTGTTATCATATACTCTCTTCGGACCATAATAAGTGTTCAATTTATTTTTTGAGTTTGGTCCAAATAAGGATAGTTTAGTCATACTAGATAATTTTGTATATGATTTAATATTTTCTTTATGAACGTGCTAAAAATAAATTAAACATTTATTGTGAACCGAAAGGAGTATTACCTTAAGATTATATAAATTATAAGTCTTGAATTAATATTGGAAGACACTAGTCTGCATTATCTATATTCCCACTCCATAGTGTGTCTCCTATGAAGAATAGTAAACCCATCCTGATTTCATTAGACAACATATCTTTCCCCCTTCCAAACATTAAGCCACCAGACAAGACATTTAGGTTCTACCCATAATAACCTGTCCAATTCTAAATAATATTTCTAACATTCATACACGAGCGGTGGAGTTTCTTTTGTACTCGATGGTATATAGCTCAACCATCCTTTTCATCTGTTGAATAAAGTTATTTGGTATTTATACTAATTATTGGCAAAGACAGATGCACCATGTAAATAAATGAGGTATAAATATACATGTAAAATAATTACTAAAATGTCAAAAAATATTAAAATTGGCCTTATTAATTATAAAAACCTTAAAGGTTAAATATTTTAAGTTTAAATATTACCTCTCTGATTAAACGTAAAAAATAAGAAATAAAATATTAGAGGTGCATACAAATTAGCGCTCACGCTCACGACTCATTAAAAATAAAAAAGTTGTTCCAAACTTTTGAGTGATTTATTGATGATGTTATGTTAGGGAAAAAGTTATTATTACTTGTATAAATGGGAAATGAGTGGAACCCAAGCAGCTACTATTATTATTATTATTTAATTGTGTACAACTTATCTTAATGATCATTGTGAATTCAGAATAGATATGATAAATAATTGATCAAAGTCCAATCACGTTACGAAGGTGGGGCATTATGTTATTCGCCTACTTTTAATTTAAAAAGTTAAAGGTGGAAAAGACACTACCTTTTACCATCTTCACTACTTAATTGCACTAATTAAAGTGCAAGTAAGATGAGATCTTTACAAATCAAAGACTAATCTCTTCAATTTAGTGAGTTGAAACCATTTACTATTGATGGAACTACAACATTATTAAAATAGAGTTTAATTCAACAAGAACAATTTCTTTTCTATCAGTGTAATTTATTTAATTAATTATAGTAAATTATTGTTTTTTTTTACACAGTAACTTGATACATCTTATAGCTTGTTTGGCCAAGCTTTTTTTTTAATCGAAATTATTATTATTATTTTTTGCCTAAAGCACTTTCGGCTAAAAATTGTGGTGTTTGGCCAAGCTTTTGGAAAGAAAAAAAGTATTTTTGAGGAGAAATAGAAGCAGTTTTGGAGAAGTAGAAAAAAATAGTTTCTCTTCAAAAGTACTTTTGAGAAAAATACACTTAGTGTTAGTTTTGTATTTTCACTTTAGTTGTCAGATTAATTTGCTTGTTATTACCCCTTCCCTTTTTTCTCCCTGAGCCGAGGGTTTATCGAAAACCGTTTGCGTATATTGTACCCCCTATAGACCCCACTTATGGAATTACACTCGGTTTATTATTGTTGTTGTTGTCATTGTAGGGGTTGTTTGTAAGCAAAAATAATCATAAGATGAAATTTAGTACCCATCTTATCCCTTAATTAATTACTAATCCTGAAATAAATTATCTTGGAGTAAAATAGTACTAGGATACCTACTAAAAGATGGAATAACAATCCAAAATAAAATATCATAAGATAAAATAGGATAATTGTCAATATCAAAATTAATACATATATCAAAACAATCAATAAAAAATAATATCAAAATAACTAATTCTAGCCTATCCCGTGTTCAAACCAAACGACTCTTAGTGCACGTAACATAAGCTCAAATAAATAAAGTTGTGGGGTGGGGGGGGGATGTTCCACTTAAACAATATGTCAACAATTTCAACTGAAAGATTTCAATGTTATTACTAAATTTCAACTAAACAAATCATGTCAAATGAATCCTTAGAATAATTTGGAAAAAGAATAATTATTTTTCTGTCCCTTGTTTCTTTCATCCCCACAAGAAAAAGAAAGAAGCTCTTTTTCTTTCAGTTTCTCTCTTACTTTAGCTTTAGCTCTTTCTCAGTCTCACTGGATCAAACCTCTAGTTTTGTACTAGTAATCTCATTTTTGCTTTTGTGCTTTGATCAGTTTTAACCAATTTTTTATGATTATTTCATTACAAGAATATTAAAAAATTTGTGGTTTTATTACTACTTCCCACCTAACTTAGACAGTGTTATTATATTTTCACCGTCACTACCTTCCTCTTCATTACAATTTACATTGATGGTTGTACCATTTTTGGGTCTCATTTCATAAGCTACATACACTTGTATTTTTGTTGTCCCTTTAACATATAATCATGGTTTTTCTTACTACATTGTACAAAACAGTACAGTGTTCATTCAAATTCTTTTTCTTGCTTGATAGACCAATCAATGGTCTTGTAATTTGATCATTTGGGTTTATTCTTGAGGTGGAAGATGGGGTTGCTGCAGAGTTTCACGTTGCTGAAATTTTTGGTCATTCTATGTGGTTTTTCAGTTCAATTATCTGCAGGTACACATACTGTTATCACTTAGTCTGTAAAATGGAGACTTGATTGCTTCGTGCTTATGTTTATGGTTGAATTTTGTTGATTGCGTGTTAAATAATACAATTCTTGATCGTTTGAGCGAGGGCTTAGTCGGGTGCATCTCCCGCTATGCGCGGGTCTAGGGAAATGCCGAATCCCCGGTGTTTATTGTATACCGCCTTACCCTGCAGTTGTGCGAGCGGCTATTTCCACGGCTCGAACCCGTGGTCTCCTGGTCAGATGGCTATAACTTTACCGGCCAAGGATCCCTGAGCAAGAGCTTAGTTAGAAAAAGAAGTTCAAGCAAATGCAGTGTAATGGCGCTAGGGAGTAGGAATATGAAGTTATGATCTACTTTTGTACCTCTTCTTTTTGTTGTATAATATGAGTATGAGATGAGCTTAAATGGAGTGACGTGGTCAGTGAGGATTCATATAGTCGACCCTAACTTACTTGAATTGAGGGGTAGTTGTGGTTTTTGCACTCTTTTTATTGAATGTTGTTAGATACTGGGCTAGTAAATCCAAGTGTTGGAGCATCTTAGAGCTACTAAATAGCTTTAGCACCATTGCAGGATTCGACCTGCTTTCATTGAAAATTGCAGCTTCTGCAGTTTTCAAATTCAAGGACAGAAGACTTGATCTTAGTTTTCACAAGAATAGAGGATTGCATCTATCCCTCCTACAACAGGGTGAATGAAATTTCTTTACCTTTATATGTGTTTGATCTATGACCTTTACAGATTAGCAGATCTTTTGATATGTTGTTGCATTGCATACACATTGCAGATTTGTCTCCCCTTCCAACTTCTAGCCGGAAGAGACATGACACATTTGCTGCTGCACCCCATTTCAAGGCCTTTCGCAGTGCTCCACAACCATATCATCATCCAACTAAAGGTACTTTAAATAGCTAGAACTATTTATTTTTTGTAAGTTAGCAAGACCTGATAGTCCAGATTTTATTCTGCAGCTACTTATCGGCACAAGATCTTGGAACCATTTAATTATGCGGACACACCTTCAACTTCGCCACATTTTAGGAATTCTGGCAGAAAGCAAATACACAGTTCTGCATCCGCGCCTTCAATCTCCTCTTTTAGGCACCATCATAGGAAGCACAAATACAGTGGCTTTACACCTGACCCATACGATCACCTTCATCCACCCACTTCAACATGGCCAGGTGAGCTATTCCTGAAGACAATCACCTTCCTCTTTAGATAGAAATAGGAATAGTAATTTATATATTTGGATGGTCGAAATACTAGACTACTTTTTTTTTGCCTACTCAAGTAACAATGTTTTACTCTTCTTAAAACATACAGGGCCTTCAATCTCTCCATATAAGTCTCCTGTTCCTTCATCTGTAAGTTGGGCGCCTGTGGCATCACCAATAATGCAACCTAATCACTTCGGAAGTATGTGTATAAACCGTAATCCTAATGCATCGTTTCCTTTCTTGTTTGTGATAAAAGGTAGTGCTTAACAAATGCTGATGATCTGATTCTTCTTATTGTTGCCAGTTCCCACGGCTACACCTACAATATCACCAATGAGTTCATCTTTAAAAGGAAAGAAACGGAGTCCGCCTCCTTTGCCTGTTATGTCACTGCCTCCACCGCCTCCCAATCATGGTATATAGACAAGTGATTTTTAGCTCTCTATTTAAACGAGTTACTCTTCTAACTAATTTTCACTGGAATTGAAACTTCAGCTAAGACCCAAAAATTCTTAAATAAAATGTTTGATCTTACTATAGATTGTAGTTCTTTGACATGCACTGAGCCATTGACGTACACACCTCCTGGATCACCCTGCGGCTGTGTATGGCCCATTCAAGTAGAAATGCACCTCAGCATCACACTATATACCTTTTTTCCTTTGGTATCCGAGCTTTCCAAGGAAATTGCTTCCGGTGTTTCGCTTAACAGGAGTCAAGTGCGCATTATGGGAGCGAATGCAGTCAATCAGCAGCTTGAGAAAACTATTGTTCTCATCTACTTAGTTCCTGCAGATGGAAAATTTGATGCTACCACTGCTTTTACAATCTATCAGAAGTTCTGGAAGAAGGCGGTGTTCATACAAACTTCGCTTTTTGGTGCATATGAGATGGTTTATGTCCGTTATCCAGGTTGTTGATTTGTACTAGTAGTAATATCTTAATCTGATATGTGTGGATTCCACCATGATGTTATTCAAGCACTATAACCTTTTTTTTCTTTCCTTTTTGGTGCACACATGTACATAGTGGTCTAACAATCTTAATTTGTTAGACGGAGAGTGAATTTACAATTTAGGCTTAATAGAAAGCAAGATAGTAGCTTATATAGGCAATATGGAGTTTTGACACAGGTAACAGTCGTGCTAGGTGGAATCATAAAAGAACAATTCAACTGTTTTCTTGTGCATATGAAGAGGTGCTAATATGGTAGATTGGGCAAAGAGCTTGCTAATATTTTGTCTATAGGTCACCTCAGATTTATTCCTTTTCAACAATTGTTCCCCATTTCTGTAATGGTTTGACCAAACTTGTCGTTACAGGACAGCAATGGACTAATTTCCAACGGGTATATGTTATCATAGTTAATGCTCTCAGATTAGTCAAAATTCGAATCTTTACTGTGCATATTTTCCAATAAATATTTGCAGCTAGACTAGTACTTCCGCCCAAAAAATTTCACAATTTATTCTGATTTCAATTTGTCAATGTTCACTGGCTCAATTAATTCTATTAATGCCGACTTTGCTTGTTCACCATTCTCTGATAACCGTTTCTGTGCACTTTATTTGTGTTACACACATTCAATTACTTGAGTTCTTATTAAGTTGATTCTTTTGCAGGGCTACCACCTTCTCCGCCTTCACATCATTCAAGCAGTGCTACTATTGATGATCTACCAGTCTATCCCAGCAATGAAAATAATGGAAGGACCATCAAACCTCTGGGTGTAGATGTGTCAAGAATGAGAAAGAATAGAATAGCAAGAAATATGATTATTGTGATTGTTCTTTCATCATTCACAGCCTTTGTTGTGTGCATCGGATTTATTTGGCTTCTGTTGTTGAAATGCGGATGTTGTGCTAAATCATCTGAGCAACCTCCACATATTTTAATCTCCTCCCAAGGGAAAACATCAGGTAAACTCTACTGATAGAAATTGCAATATCTGAAATATAGCAAATAGAAAATGCAGATAAACTGCCTATTTGGCATATTTTCCTTTAAGCCGTCACATAATGCGTCTTAGAACTGATGAATATATGCCGAGCAGGTGGTGGATCTACGCTTTTGGGAAGTAGGCCCAGCTCAAAATCGTTGTCCTTCAGTTCTAGTGTTTTAGCTTACACAGGAACTGCAAAAATTTTCAGTACAAACGATATGGAGAGAGCTACTAACAACTTCAACACTTCTAGGGTCCTTGGGGAAGGCGGTTTTGGACTCGTGTATAGTGGAACCCTTGATGATGGAAGGAAAGTAGCAGTTAAGGTTTTAAAAAGAGATGATCGGCAGGGAAGCCGTGAGTTTTTGGCAGAAGTTGAGATGCTTAGTAGGCTGCATCACAGAAACTTGGTCAAATTGATAGGTATTTGCACAGAGGAACACTGTCGCTGTCTGGTTTACGAACTTGTTCCTAATGGGAGTGTCGAATCCCATTTACATGGTTGGTACATATCTGAAAAATGAATACACCAAATTTATATTTCATAGTTCATTGAGGTTGAATAAGTGCTTTTGGTTTCTGTTTCTCTCTTTCAGGAATTGATAAAGAGGCCTCTCCTCTTGATTGGTATGCTAGAATGAAGATTGCGTTAGGTGCAGCTCGAGGATTGGCCTATCTGCATGAGGACTCGAGCCCTCGTGTAATACACAGGGACTTCAAGTCTAGTAATATCTTGCTAGAACATGATTTTACACCAAAAGTTTCCGACTTTGGCTTGGCTAGAACAGCACTTGATGAGGGAAACAGACATATCTCCACGCATGTTATGGGCACTTTTGGGTATGTATTATTTCAACTTCTAATAAACAGAAGCAGATTCAACATTTAATCTTGATGTTTTAACCTCTATGTTCTCACCACGAACTGATTGCACCTTTACAATTATGAGTTCAGCATTTAATATTTGTCAAAAGTTTAGTGTTTTTAACACATTTATCCATACCCCATGTAAAAAATACCAAGCTCAGTTAAACCAATTGAACTTCTATTGTATCTGCCTCTGCTAATAAGCAACATGGCAATAAATCCCAAGCTATGATCTTGGCTTGTAACTAATCTTTGCTTATTATTTTTTGCAGTTACCTAGCTCCGGAATATGCAATGACTGGCCATCTCCTGGTGAAAAGTGATGTTTACAGCTACGGTGTAGTTCTCCTGGAGCTCTTAAGCGGACGAAAACCTGTGGATTTATCACAACCGTCAGGTCAAGAAAATCTTGTAGCCTGGGCTCGTCCACTCCTGACAACCAAGGAAGGTTTAGAAACAATAATAGATCCAGCTATAGAGTCTGATAATGTCCCATTTGATAGCATCAGCAAGGTTGCAGCAATAGCATCAATGTGTGTACAGCCAGAAGTATCGCATCGCCCTTTCATGGGAGAAGTGGTTCAAGCCTTGAAATTAGTATGTGATGAATTTGACGAGACACGAGAGCCTATGTCACGAAGTTGCAGCCACGATGACCTTTCCGTTGCAGACTCTTCACTAGTCTATAAATCAGTTCCAGGTTATGATTCTCCCTTAAATGTCAAAACGGCGTCATCGGCTTCACATTTAAAGAGTATATCAGCTAGATATGAAACACTGGAATCTGAGTCTTTTAGGAGGCAATTCAACTCTGCTCCTTTGAAAATGGGAAGAAAAATGAATTTCTGGCAACGGTTGCGAGTTCTTTCAAGTGGTAGTATGAGTGAACATAGTTATTCATCAAAGCCAAGATGAAGTCTTTTAGCAACAACCATAAAAATTTACATTATATCAGAACATAAAATTGCTGTTCTTTGTTCTGGTTCTTGGAGTTATGTTATTTTTGTCTGTAGATAGTATAAGAAGACTTGAACCTTAAATTTTATTTTTCTTGTTTTCTTCAAGAAAATCTTGGCAGATTATATTGAGGACACCTTGATACTGAAATGCAGGATTTTTACCTCTATTTGTAAACCTCATGTAATCAATTCAGCCATTTTCATGTTATGATTATGGAGAAATATTAGATTCTTTTGACTTGAAATTGGACCAAAGGAAATTTTATATTCTTGTAGAGGCAGTTCCCTAGGCCTAAATATTGTAGAATTGTCAGTGCTCGATGATTTAAGATGTTCATTTTTGTACTCCCTCTCTACTTTTAAGTGCAAATCTTAATGCTGGACTAGAACTTTTCAGTTAATATTTTATTTAGTTTTTTTTTTAAATATGAAAAGTAGCTCAAGTTATTTTGAAAAGGTATTCTAACATCATTCTCTACCGTCTCTTTTCTCTTTCTAATTCCTCTATTACCAGTCCTTCACCTTGGGAATTAATCAAATTGACATGCCAATGCATTAAGTTTTTGCTATGTGTGGGGTCCACGAGGACCATAAGTATCTATAATACGTAGTCTTACCATGCAATTTTCTAAGGGATTGTTTCCACGAGTTGAACCTGTGACCTCGTGTCACTAAGCTTTCGCTATGTGTGGGGTCTACAAGAACCATAAGGATCTATAATACGCAGTCTTACCATATATTTTTGTAAGAGACTGTTTTCACGAATTGAACATGTAACCTCCTCATTACAGTTAGAGACTTTAAGCCATTTGACTTTAAAGTAGAAGAAGTGTGAATTGGAAATGTAGAGAAATAAGATGGAGGGAAAATAAAAATTTGAAGAAATGAATTTTTGTCTTGCACTTTGTTCCTCATTAGTGAGGAACAACAACATTTGTGTGCTTATAATATAGAATCACTTCTTAAAACTCTTAAAAGGAGTTGAAGAGAATGAACCGTCAACAATTGTTTGAGTTGTTTCACGTTCATTTTAGATATCAAACTTTGATAAAAGTCACTTGGCAAGTCAAGTCAAATGCATTAGACAAAGGAAGTTTAAATTTTATGCACATTACAATGTAAAAAAGAAGCAGGAATAAGAGGTTATATAATAAGCATGCACTTCATATATATTACGTACAAACAACATAAGAAGTTCCAATTCCAACCTCAGGCATACACATAGAAAAACATTTTTTTTCTCAATGGCAAGCCAATCTGGACAGACTACACACAGCTGCTTGCTAAGAATTAGAATGGTAGAATGAAACCTACAGTTTTTGGTTAAAAAAGAAAGACACAAACTCTTCTTCACATAATTACCAACTCTCAACAAAACAAAACTAAAAGAATGGGTTTAATCCTCTTCTACTTCAAAGTTATACAAATCTCTTTACAAACCAGCTGCTCTTCCTAATCTCTCTCTTAGAATCTTCACTCCCATGTACCTGCATCCACGCGGCATGAATCACGAAACGGTTAGCTTTTCGATGAAGTACTACTTTTTCCGGTCCCAAATATTAGTCGTTTTAGCAAACTGAATTTGTTTTACAACGTTTGACCAGGAGGCAGGAGGTCACAGGTTCGCCATGCGGAAATACAGGATAAGGTTGCGTATGATAGACCCTTGTGGTCCGGTCCTTCTCTGAAACCCGCGCATAGAACAGTAGCTTAGTGCACCGGACTGTCCTTTTTCTTTTTTTTTATAGAGAAAAAAGTCATTAATTTATTACATTTTCTTTCAAATCTACTTTTCCTGTTTCAATTAGTGGAGTGTTAATTAGTCGAGATTTTTAAGGAGAGATAAAGTATAGTTTAGACAAATCTCCTATGACCAAGGCTATTAAATGTTTTTCTTTAAGGGTGTGCAGAAACCTTATAAGACACATAATATGAACCAAAGGTAGTAATTATGGTCTTACCTGCCCATCATCATAACAGTGGCTTGAGGATTTGTGCCTGGCGATTCTTCAAACGTCGAACCATCAATAACTCGGAGCCTATGGACACCAAGAACCCTGTAGTCCGGGGCAATCACCTTGCCAACATGACATCCGCCATGGTAATGCCATATCGTGATCACAGTATCTTTGCAGAACTGTTCTAATGACTCTGTGTTATTAGTGTGTTTTGGTATAAGATTAACATTAGCTTGGACACTCATGTTAAGGAGCTTATCTAGTGTCTCTTTGTCACACTGTGTGTAGTTGGTGAAGTGTTTGGATTTCGCGATCTTCTCCACAATGCGTATTCCATCTACACATCGCTTTAGATCACGTGGATGGCTGAAGTAGTTGAAGGTGATTGAAGGGTTGTCATTGGGATTTGTAGTGACAAGGCTAATGTTCCCTCTTGACAAAGGTGTTGCTATTTTTTCTAAGATGAAACCTCCCCTAAACAACTCGTGTGGAATGTTTTTCTTGCTTCTTCGGTATGCTTCAATTGCTTCAAATGTTCTCTGCTTTGGAGGAATGGTGGATAGTTGCCCAATCTGGTTAATTATTCCAAAATGCAGACACAATGTTAGGAGAACCATGATTAACGGACATACAATACAATATAGCCAAACCAATAACGGCAGTAAACAATACAGTCTATCCAAACATTGCTTAACAAAACAAAACACTAAAAGCTATCAGTAATAAAGTCCAAACAGCTTGTAACTGAGATAAGTTGAAACATTGCTACTAACCTCAGCTGAAGCGACTCCATGGTTGCAACGAATGCTATCTCCAGACTGTCCAAATCCACTACTAGCTTCAATATAGACACCCTCCTTAGTAATTCCTACAGTCTGAATCAGTGACTGCTCAACAGGCCTTTTTGTGGGAACGAAGATCGTGTTTAAGGGGTTATCTGACATGCCTTGACCAACGAACTTATTGTCAAGAACCACCGGGATATTCAACTTTTCCAACTCGGATTTTGGTCCGATTCCACTAAGCATCAAAATATGAGGACTACCAATTGCACCAGATGACACTATAATCTCACTTCCCTTCCTTTTTGAAAGAAATGCTTTGTGTTGGTTCCCGTTTTCGTCTTTGAAAATGACTCCCACTGCCCTTGGTTTCTTTCCTATGTAATTATTCAATCCGATTATATCTACAATCAGGCAAGTATGTGGAATGTAGTACAACTAGTAGGATGTTTTGCATTACGTACCTGATGTATCAAAATCAATCTTTTGAACTGTGGCATGCACCAAAACATCCAACGCCTTTGGATTGGCTGAAGCAAGTAGTTCAGCTGCAGTATGACGACGTCCAAACCGGTCGAATATGGTTCCACCAACCTTAGTTCCATAGATGTGATCATAAGTGAATCCATTGAATGGTGAGATACCAATTTCAAGAAGACTGTCCCTTACTGCTCTTTGCCATGGAGCCAAGTTTGGTTTATGAACAATTTGTTTCTCAATCCAAGGATATGATTCATTCACCAATTTAGAATCCCAACCTGCTTTCTTGATATAACTGCATGTTCAAAAGATCACAGGATTAGCACAGGTATGATCCTGCAATCAATTTTTATAACTCAACGCAGCAATTGTAAGTCTTTACTTTAGTGCTTTAGCCACCCTACTAACACAAAAAGAAGTTAAAAGAAGGCCCGTAAAGTCTAAATCAACGACAACAACCGAGTATAATCCCACTAGTGGGGTTTGAGGAGGTTAGATTGTATGCATACTTTACTCCTACCCTGAGGGTGTGAAAGACTGTTTCTGGAGACCCTCGTAGAGTCTAAATAATGAATTAAGTTGGGGTACTATCACTTTCAGCCTGCACCAGAAACTATTTACATCCGTTAACCAAAAAAGTGTATAACATTAGTATAATTTTGTATATGTACATTTTTATAAAAATGGCTATATAGTGTCATTTTTCCAATTAAATTATCATCAAAAGTAGGCCATTAACAGGCCGATTCAAGTTATACACTTTACATAAGTTGTATAACTTAAACTTATTTAAGTTATACACTTTAATACTAGACTAATTTAAATAATAAGGATGGATTTGATAAACAAAATAATAAAATGGGTTCTTATCATTTAAAACGTCAAATATTTTGAGACAAATTTTGTTTGCCAAAATGACTAATATTTGAATGGTCTGATAGTTTAATTTTAAAACAAAATTGTTTTGCCAAAACCCTTAATATTAGGAGAAGGCATTAATTTCATATTTGGATTCACAAATAATTCATGCTATAAACAGTACGGAATAATTTAAGAACCATCATAAAGAGGGAAGTTAATTTTTATGTCCTTGAATACAATTAATGACAATATAGGTTTGGTAGTTGGACTTTATTTCGGGGTATTTATCACTGCACACTCAATATTTTGCTGTCTTTAAATACTTGTGCAATTCCCCACCAAATCTTTTATTTCAAGGCCTACAAAATAGAATTGACATACATAACATGTCAAATATTCTAAACCAATCTTTAATTAGTTGATCACATGAGCTTTTTTACAACGTCTAAATCATGATATTAAGGTCTACGTAGTTAGACTGATCCAAAAAGGAATATGTTTCACTATAAATGCACGAATTAATTCAATCCTAAAGCATTTGGGTGATGCAGGACGGGAAGTCTTGGACTAGGGAGAAAAGTTGTAGCCATGTGATCAGGAAGTCAGTCACATCACAGGTTCAAGCTATGAAAACAACTTCTTACAGAAATGCAAGGTAAGCCTACACATAATAGACGCTTATAATACGGTCTTTCTCCGGATTGGACAGTAGTCATACTAATGACATAACAAAAAGTAAGAAGCACTATATTTTTTTTTTTTTTGGTTCAAAGAATTAACCACTAAAGTTTAATGTGAGTTGACGACCATACGAAAAATAAGAAATTATTTAGAACAAGAACATGACCAAAATTGATTGGCATTAAAAACTACATGCTGGATTTCACTTTTGTAATTGAGAGATCATTATTCACCTACCCAAACAGCAATGAACATCCCCAAAATTAGGCTTCAGTAACATATTTTCTGTTTTTTTTTATAAACAATTACTCTCACTTCCTATTTTCCTATAAAATAGTCATCCTTTTTGTTTACTAAGACCCGAATATTTACAAAGAAATAGTAATGGAATGTAACTATTATCTGATCACAGGAGAAAAAAGATTTTTAGGTTAGTTTTTACACTGACATTGAAAGAAAAATTAAACACATTACAACGTAAGTTAACCTATGATAGCATGTTAATTATCATGTTTATCCTAGATATATAATTCATGTATATATAATAGGTAGATAAAAAATAAAATAGACAAGTAGAGAAGAAGTATATATACCTAGGGGCAGCGCGAGTGTAAAAACCAGCATTAATACAAGTGCCACCACCTAAAAGTCGAGCTCTAGAATTAAAGACACCATCAGTAGAGACGAAGTATTGAGAAGCAGAAGAAGGTGAAGTGTCAGCCAAAGCAATATGAAAATTCTGCATGAATGACACATTTGCATTTGCAAATGGAACTCCTCCTCTTTCCAGCAATAATACATTAAATTTCTGTGATAATGTTGCTGCCAATGGACAACCTGCTGTGCCACCTCCAACTATTATATACTCATAAACCTTATTTGCATTATTTGAGAATGAACTTGCTTCTCTTATAAATGGATATCTCTTTTCCCATTTGCCTGCTGCTGCTGCTGTATCCAAAAAAAATGCTGCTATTCTTAATTACAAAATAGAAAAACAAATACTAGGTAACTGTTTTAATGTCCAAGGCAAGTAGGAGTGACACTAGTTATATATATATATATATATATATATATATATATATATAAACATGGCATCAAAAACATTATTAATTTATGGTTGTCAGAACTTGTGACATTTCTATAATTATAAGAACATGTCATTATGAATAAAATAAAAAAATTTAGAGTTGACAAGTTTTTTTTATATAAAAAGATAGATTAAATTAAAATTTATAAAAAGAATGTCATTCTTTCTAAAAGAGATTAAGAATTTAACATAAAATATTAATTAAGTAGTAAAATAAAATAATCAGGAATCTTTGGTCTTGGATTGGTAGACAACCATGGGAACTCGGAAAGTAGAGGTGTTAACAACAAAGAATGCAACTTTAGCCCATGCTCACTCCTTGTTTCCTCCATTCTTCTTGATTTTTGTATTTTATTATTATTTTACGGAATTAATCGATTATCAGAATTCAGAACTATACAAAAGAAACGGCAGCCCGGTATACTAAGCTCTATAGAATAAGCTTTGTGTCCTAACCATATGCCGTGGGGCGATAAGGGGTGCTTTAATTTATCTAAACTAGGCAGGAGAACTTGGTTAACTTTCCTACTCTGATAGCATCTCTGAACGGCAGGTACCCACAACCGCCGTAACGAAGGAATGAATCTATTAAGTGAGAAAGAGCCCTCGCAAGGCTCTGCGAGCAGAGCGAATGAACATAAATCTTTCCGAATATCATGAATATCCTTCGCCCCTTATCTCCTCATCTTCCTATTTATCCCGTTATACGCGAGTATGAGGAAGGTCAGACCACAAAGGTCTATTACACAGCTTCACCTTGCATTTCTGCAAGAAGCTAATTTTTCACGGCTTAGAACCCGTAACCTCCTGATTACATGGCAGCAACTTTACCAATTACGCAAAGAAACAAGAACTATAGAGGGAAAACAAGAAAACAAGCAAGTTGGGTGGATAGGCTATAGCTGAGCATGGTGAAGATCAAAGAGGAAATAAAGAAAAAATGGAAATATTCCTAAACCAGAAAATGCTAGCTGATCTTTACCCACAAGAGAAAAGAAGAGAGAAATTAAACAAGTAAAAAGGGAACTTTGATATCTTTTTTTCAAAATTTCCATATTTCATACTGAGAAACCACCTCGACTTGTACGAAAAAATGTTCACTAGCTAGAAAAAGAGAGAGAAGGAAAACAAAGGAAATCATGATAATGATAAAAATATATACCTTGAGTGAGAGTAGGAGAAGAGTTAAAACATAGAAGTAAAGAGAGAAGAAGCTTCAAAATCAGAGGTAGAGCTGCTGCACCACCAACCACAGCCATTGAGCACAGAGAGCAAATTAAAACTGTTAAATTTTTTTTTATTAAGAAACAATAAAATTGCAGCAGGAGAAGCAGTTTCTCCCACCTCAAGCTTTTCTGTATGTGGCTTTCTCTGGTTGGCCTTGTTTTGTGTGTACTCACTCTATATTATATAGCTGCAATATATTGTGTATATGCACAACTCACATTTGTATTCTCTATATATATAGCATTTATATCTACTAATGAAACAACATAATTATATCCTTTAGTTAGGTAGCATTAATGAAGAGACCTCATAAAAAACACAAGTAATTTGATTTTCTAGCTCTACCTCTAATCATGGAAGAAATATGAGAAGAGAAAATGGTTGAGTAATTTGGTTTTTCTACGGAAGAGGTATTTGACGTAATTGATAAAATTATTGTCACGTGACCAATAGGTCACATGTTCGAATTGTAAAAACAGTAGAAATGCAGGTGTTAGACTGCTTATGATAGGTCCTCGTAATCTGACATTTATAACGGAAGTTTAGTGCACTAGACTTACCTTTTTTTTTTGACAGAAGAGATTAAATGCGAGAGAAACTCAACCCCGATAGGTCATTAATGGCGAAATGAATGCCCAACTGTTGGAACTGTATCATATCAATGCATGGCCGTCCGATTAAATTTGATTTCTCTCTACTTTTATAGGATCACTTTGACAGCTCATTCATACAATTGCATACAACGAGCCAGCCTACACTAACTGCCTGTTCTTAAGAGTATAGAAAGATAGAATTGAAGGAAATCTTTAAGGTGTGAAATCTTGATATAGATGTTGTAAATGGACGGGTTTATTTGATTTTGTATGTTTGGGTTAGTGGTGATAAACGGGCGGATCAGGTTAGATATGAGCGGATCAAAATAAGTAACATAAAAATGGATAAATTTTTTATGCGACACAAGTTATCAATTTTCCTGTGTCTAAACTTGAGGAACTCCTAACTAATTTGAGGCTTTATAAATGTAAAAGTTAAACCAATTAGTTGTTCATTGGTTATCCATTTTCCAAATGAATAATATGATTTTTATCCATGTTTGACCCGTTTTTAAAGTAAAAATAGCATAGGCTAATCAATTTTCGGACTCGTAATTGAAAAATAGCAAGTATTTGCAAAGTGTTGAAAAATAGCTACTATTTTACTGCAACACGGAAAATTCTAGCATAATATACTGGGTATTGGTGCACATTTGTATGAACTTCCACCATATTATGCTTGAACTCCAACACACAGAAAGTTATACTCGAGATTGGAGCACTTTGCATACATTGTGATAGTGAGGCTGCAATAGGACGGGCAGGGAGTGTTATGTATAACGGAAAGTCTCGTCATATACGATGAAGACATAACGCCATTAGACAACTACTTTCTAGTGGAATTATCACTATTGATTATGTAAGATCAAAGGATAATGTTGAGGATTCGTTTACAAAAGGCTTAAATAGAGAGGGAGTTGAGAATCATCTAAGGGAATGATACTATGGCCGTGGACAAGCGGTAACTCTACCTAGAATTTTGGATGTTCCGAGATTTAGATTCAAGGAGCTCAAATAAAGTTATGATTGACCGGTTCAACATTGCCAAAATATAAACTTTGGTCCATTCTCGTGATGAAGACAATGTTCAGTAACAATAACTTTACACGTTCTTTAATGATTACCTAAGTTTGATGAGATAATTATCAAATAGTGTCTATCTAAAGGGTTACAAGTTTAGGAATCGCCTATGTAAGTGTGAAGTGGAAGTCGCTTCAATGAGAATTCTCAAAGGCCAATCCTCTATGCACTTATGAAACCAGGCGATGTTCATGGCTAAAACAAACACAACAATTAGAACCAAAAGACGGTTAACGGTTGGTTGTGTGACATATGGTTGTCTAGGTATACACTAAAGTTCGACGGTTCAAAGATATCAAATCTACCGATTGACTGAGTATATCCGACATATGTTCACTATGGAAAGTTCAAAGGGAATCTTACTTATCTAGATGCAATTAATCCTTACTTGTAAAATCGCATAGCTTTCATCTATGATCTTTCTTGATACAGTCATTCCCATTCATGTGGGAGATTATTGGACTTTAAGCCATTGGGCTTTAAAGTAGAAGAAGTATGAATTGGAAATGGAGGGAAATAAAATAAAGTAAAAATAAAAATTTAAAGAAGTGAACTTTTGTCTTGCACTTTGTCCCTCATTGGTGAGGGACAACCATATTTGTGTGCTTATATATAGAATCACTTCTTAAAGTTTTTCATTAATCAAATATCTTACTAACCATGAATGATTTCACATTAAACAAATAAAACCATACGAGTGATTCATTAACAAGTTTGCAGTTTTTACAACGCCCGACATAACATAATGTATACATAAGACTGGAGTCCCACAGTTTACATGTCTACAGAGCCTCTAGGATACAAAAAAGGGAATACAATACTTGCCGGTAACAAGGCTCCGGCTATACCTTACAAAACCAAAATGAAATCTAAACAAAAGTGGCATGAACCACACGGGGCCCCGAGGAAGAAAGGGGCTCACCAAAACGGGCAGTGGAAGGTGAAGGATACTACTGCCGATGAGCTGAAGTGCCTGCTACTGATCCACCTACAATCATAATACGAATGTAGCGTCCCCGACAAAAGGGACGTCAGTACACTTGAATTGTACTGGTATGTATGGACAAACTTTGTCCCAAGTAAACTCAAGCCATTAAATTACATTAAAACTAATCAAGCCGGCCGACCATGTTTTCCACCTTTTACTCATTTCAGATAAGCCTCAACATAAGCACATTCAAGGTCAACAAATAGAACAACAACCAATCAACAACATAAATTGCAAGTAGTCAAACATAGGGGCAATCAGTGCCCCCCAGGTTGCAAACTCTCCTGCTGTCTCCTTTCACAATTTCACATCATTGATTTTTGTATCAATTTTCAATAGCGATTTCGATCGCTTTCCATCCTTATTGCCCCCGACCACCCTTATTACCTCGGCCACCCTTATCACCCCAACCCACACCTTATTTCCTCACGTTGCGGCGCGCAACACGACCCCGCCTTACGGTTTAAAACACAACAATTTCAAACAGCAGATAAGGTACTACACACAATTTCAACAAGTTCAAATAAGCAACTTGCACATTGTTTCATGTTCTCAATTATTTTTCAAATCAATATCACAACCATGTTACAATATTTCCATAATTCAAGTGTTTCATCTCTTTCCACAATAAACAAATTCTCAAGCGTTTCGTTTGTTTTACACAAGGTGCCATATAGGCCATCATAATCATTATTCACAATTCTTTACCCAATTCGACTCTCGTTTAACTTTCGGTTCATATTCTATACCACATCACTCATATTTCAACAACAACTTTGAGAATTTCACACAATTTGTCAAATTAACATTAACCAAGCAATTTTCACACATATAGGCGATTTCACAAGAAGCAAAATTAGCCATACATACCTGGTGATGAGTTTTCTTTCGTTAACTTTCTACTTTATGCTTACCCAAGATATCCTACTCTTGCCAACCTTGTTCTTGAAGACTCTTACTTCTACTCACTTCTTTTTACTAGAAATCAAGTTCAATAATCATGCATGAGTGTAAAATTCTATTTTCAAAAGCTATTATATGCAAACCTCTCTTTACCCAATTTAAAGCTGAAAATCAAAGAAAATAGTTAGGGTTTTTACCTTGAAAAGATTTGAGGAAGTTGAATCTTTGCCCTAGAATCCTTTGAACTAAGATGGTTGGAACAATCTTTGAAGATGAAAGATTTCTCTCTCTAAAAACCCTCTCTTCTCTCTCTAATTTTGGTAAGATGATATGATAAAATGAAGAAGAAAGGTGTTATATTAAAGAAGAGATCGGGTCAAAATGTTACAAAAATCTGGACCGGGTCAATTATGCGGTGCACTTTGCGACCGCGGAATCAACATGCGGTCCGCATAGTGACCGCAGAATGGCCTCAAAATGACACAAGTTCTGTTACAGAATGCGACCAATATGCGGTCCGCATCCTTGATCTGCGGTCGCAAAGTGCACCGCGGATTCACTATGCGATCGCATATCGACCGCATTTTCAACATGATTTTTGGGAGGCTTCTGTTAAGCTTTGCGGCAAGAATGCGGTCCGCATAACGGGTTTGCGGTCGCATTCTTGACCGCATATTTGACACTTTTCTGGAAAACTTTATTCTCTACATTTTTGACACTTAAATCACTACCAAGGGTCCGAACCGCAAGAATTCTACGCATTCCTAACACATTATTCGGACCATGACACCACAGCTACTAGGTTTTATGCACAAAAATTTTACGGGGCCTTACATCCTCCCCCCCCTAAGATCATTCGTCCTCGAATGAGGATTTTGAAATAAATGAGTTGGTTTTGAAAGACATGATATGCAACCATCAAAATTTTGACTAACTCTTATATTTTAGAAAAATTTCGCTAGAGTTTCCTTTGTATTATGGACATATCCACCTGTCAGAGGGCCCCCGAAACACATTACCAAACAACAATATACAACTACAACACTTTCCACAACTGGTATACACTTTCTTACCTCGACGAATGCACATATTCTATCACATTGTTACAATTGCACATAAACTAGTCACTTCAATGAATTCTTACCTTATTTAACCATTTTAACACACCATGTACACTTAACAAACCATTACCAATCTACACTTACTATTAGTTGTTTATTTAACACGCGAATATTTATAAGGATTTCATTTATCAAGAAAGGTTCAAGTGACCCAAGGTAACAACACATTTAACTCATTACAAAATGAAGGAGACTTTACTAATACTAAGAGGGAAACAACTTAGACAAGATGACAGTTACTAGGAGTAGAAGGGTCACCTAATTTCTTCTAGGCTTGATCGAACAAATGGGGGTACTTTTCCTTCATCTCTTTTTCCGCTTCCCATGTGGCCTCCTCAACTTGTTGACTTCGCCACAATACTTTAACGGAGGCAACTTCCTTATTTCTCAACTTACGGACTTGCCTATCAAGAATGGCAACTGGAACTTCTTCATATGACAAATCTTCATTAACCTCTATAGCTTCGACCGGCATGATGGTGGATGGATCTCCAATCACTTTCTTCAACATGGACACATGGAATATCGGGGATGCACTGATGACATCTCGGGAGGCAACTCTAGCCTATAAGCAACTTGACCAATCCTTTGAACGATCCGATATGGCCCGACATACCTAGGACTCAATTTCCCTTTCTTTCCAAATCGCATGACTCCCTTCATAGGAGATACCCTCAAGAACACCCAATCATCGACTTGAAACTCCAAATCCGTTCGACGAACGTCTGCATAGGACTTTTGACGACTCTGTGCTGTTTTCATTCTCTCCTGAATAACCTTGACCTTTTCCATAGCTTCGTACACCATATCTAGCCCTAGCAATTCCGCTTCACCTACCTCAAACCACCCGATTGGCGATCTACATCTTCTCCCGTACAATGCCTCAAACGGGGCCATTTGAATGCTAGCATGATAGCTGTTATTGTAAGCAAATTCTATCAGTGGCAAGTGCTCATCCCAATTACCTTTAAAATCTAAGACACAAGCCCGCAACATATCTTCGAGCGTCTGAATGGTCCGCTCGGCCTGACCGTCGGTCTGTGGATGGAAAGCTGTGCTGAGATTCACCTGAGTTCCCAAACCTTGCTGAAATTTCTTCCAAAAGTTAGCTGTGAACTGAGCCCCGCGATCTGAGATGATAGAAAGTGGAGTGCCATGAAGCCTTACTATCTCCTTGATGTACAATCTTGCATATTGCTCCGCGGTATCAGTGGACTTGACAGGCAGGAAGTGAGCTGATTTGGTGAGTCGATCTACTATCACCCATATTGAATCGAACTTACGCTGAGTGCGAGGTAAACCTACCACGAAATCCATATTGATCATCTCCCATTTCCACCTTGGTATTTCTATAAGCTGAGTTAATCCACCGGGCCGTTGATGTTCGGCCTTCACTTGTTGACAGTTCGGACATTTAGCTACAAAGCTTGCTACATCCCTTTTCATACCGTTCCACCAATAAATCTCCTTAAGGTCATGATACATTTTCGTGGAACCTGGGTGTACCGAATACCTGGAAATATGAGCCTCTGCCATTACCCTTTCCCGAAGCTCGTCCACATCCGGAACACATAGCCTATCTTGACACCGCAATACACCATCTTCGCTGCTGAGTACAAATGCTGAGGTCTTGTTATTCATGATTGCTTCCTTTACCCGAACCAATGCTGGATCCATGAACTGTTTTTCCTTGATTTCCGCGACCAATGATGATTCTGCTCCATTATGCACCAAAATATCCCCCTCGTCTGACGCCGAGATACGAACCCCCAAACTGGCTAATTGGTAAACCTCTCGAGCCAGGGGTCTCTGATCCACACCCAAATGAGCCAAACTACCCATGGATTTTCGACTAAGAGCGTCGGCTACCACATTTGCCTTCCCTGGATGGTACAATATGTCCATATCATAGTCCTTGAGTAGTTCTAACCACCGTCGTTGTCTCAGATTCAGCTCTTTCTGCTTGAACAAATACTGGAGGCTCTTGTGGTCTGAAAACACATCTACATGTACTCCATAAAGATAGTGTCGCCATATTTTCAAGGCAAACACAACAGCTACAAGTTCCAAATCATGCGTCGGATAATTCTTCTCATGGTTCTTGAGTTGCATGGAAGCATAAGCTATGACCTTTCCGTGCTGCATCAATACACATCCCAAACTGACTCTGGAGGCATCACAATAGACTACAAATCCCTCTGTGCCTTCTGGCAAGGCCAATGCTGGTGCCGAGGTCAATCTTGACTTCAATTCTTGGAAACTTTTCTCACAAGCATCGGACCACTGGAACTTCACTGCCTTCTGCGTCGGTTTTGTCAATGGGGAAGCGAGGGTTGAGAATCCCTCTACAAACCTCCGATAGTACCCTGCCAAAACCAGAAGCTACGAATCTCTGTTGGGGTCGTGGGTCTAGGCCAATCTTTCACTGCCGCAATCTTCTGAGGATCCACTAAATTCCCTCACTGGAAATAACATGCCCTAGAAAAGCTACGGACTCCAACCAAAACTCACATTTTGAGAACTTGGCATACAATTGATCCTGAAGAAGGGTCTGCAATGCTGCTCTGAGGTGAACGGCATGATCTTCCCTGCTTCGAGAGTAGATGAGGATATCGTCAATGAATACAATTACAAAGGAATCTAGGAATGGCTTGAAAACACGATTCATAAGGTCCATGAAAGCTGCTGGGGCATTGGTTAGCCCAAAAGACATGACCAAAACTCGAAGTGACCATAACGAGTTCTGAAGGCGGTCTTAGGAATATCCTGCTCCCTGATTTTCAACTGGTGGTACCCGGACCGTAAATCAATCTTTGAGAAGAACTTCGCTCCCTGCAATTGGTCAAATAGATCATCCACTCGAGGCAAAGGATATTTATTCTTGATGGTGACTTTGTTGAGCTGCCGATAATCAATACACATTCGAAGTGACCCATCCTTCTTTCTGACAAAGAGAACCGGAGCACCCCATGGTGATACACTCGGTCGTATGAACCCTTTTTCTAATAAATCCCTCAACAGCTCCTTTAATTCCCTTAACTCTGCTGGCGCCATTCTGTATGGTGGAATGGATATTACCTGAGTATCTGGCAGTACATCAATCCTGAAATTGATCTCCCTATCTGGCGGGATCCCTGGAAGCTCCTGCGGAAACACCTTGGGAAATTCATTTACAACTGGCACGGACTCGAGGGTAGGCACATCCGAGGTGGTGTCCGTTACCCGGACAAAATGATAGATACACCCCTTCTTAATCATATTCGAAGCCTTAAGGTAGGAAATAAACCTACCCGTTGGCACTACACCATTTCCTCTCCATTCAATAACTGGCTCGTTAGGGAACTCGAGCCTCATAACTCTCGTCCGACAGTCAAGTTTGGCAAAGCACGAATAGAGCCAATCCATCCCCATAATTACATCAAAATCTACCATCCCAAGCTCGATAAGATCGGCTGTGGTATCACGACCACCCACCGTAACAACACAATTCCTATAGACTCGTGAGGCTGTAATAGAATCACCAATAGGAGTCGACACAGAGAACGACTCATGAAGTTGTTCGGGTTCTATCCCAAAGCTTGAAGCAATGAATGGAGTAACATAAGACAAGGAGGACCCTGGATCAATAAGGGCATAGCAATCAATAGTCTGAACAGACATGATACCTGTAACAACATCTGGAGAAGCCTCGGCATTTTGGCGGCCACTCAATGCATAGAATCGGCTAGGTCCACCCCTACCCTGAGCTCCACCCCTAGCTGCACCACGCCCTGCTGATGCTGGAGTACGCGCTGATGATGTAGCAGTCGAAGAACCGGATGACTGAGCAGATCCCCTACCTATACCCTGACGGGGTGCACGACAATCTCGTTGAATGTGACCTCTCACCCCGCACCCGAAGCACACTGGAAGGTCAAGGTAGCAAGTCTCTGTATGAAATCTCCCACACTTGGGGCATGTAGGTCTCCCCTGCTGCTGGGATCTCACCCAGGACGACCAGACTGACGAGACCTCCTGCTGTCCGAACCGGGTCTCGAGTAACTGCCCTGCTGATGACTGTGCACGGATGGCGGTGCACTCGCGAGGACTGAGCATATGACTGGGATGGCCCTGATGACCCTCTCCCTGGAAGTGATCTCCCTGAATGACCCATTGACCGGGCCCTGCTGCTACTTTCTCTTTCTGCACGAATCTTCAATTTCCTGGCCTCTGTGGCCTGAGCAAACCCCACGATCCTCCCATAGTTCATATCCGAGTGCAAAGCTGCTGTGGCGGCCTCATTCACTACCAAAGGGCTAAGGCCCTGAACAAACCGTCGAACCGGGCATCCATGGTCGACACTAAATGAGGAGCGTACTTGGACAACCTTACGAACTCCGTGTGATACTCCCAAACACTCATACTGCCCTGTTTGAGAACCTCGAACTCAGTGGCACGGGCTGCCATTGCCTCAGCAGGTAAGAAGTGGTCCATAAATGCATCCACGAACTCATCCCATCTGGCCGGAGGGCTCCCTTCCTCACGGGAATCCTCCCGCATTTCGAACCATGAACGTGCCGCTCCCTTCAGCCTGTAAGAGGCCAACTCTACCCCTATATATCTGTAGCCTTCATCACTCTGAGGGTCTTGTATATCTCCTCAAGGAAATCCTGTGGGTCAGCCTCTGGATTGGTGCTTGAGAATTCTGGAGGGGCCAACCGCAAGAACTGGTGGACTCTGGAGCCAAAGGAATCTCCCTGTCCGCTGGAGGATGCAGGGGCATCATGGGATCTCTGGGCCTAGGCGGCCACTAGCTGTGTTAACATATGAATGGCTCCCCTCAGATCCTCATAAGAGATACCAGAGCCCGAAGCGGGAACTGTATCTGGGTCAGGAACACTTGTAGGAGGAATGGTGGCATCCTCTGCCGCAGCTGGAATAGGGACACTTGGGTTTTGAACAGATGGGCCAGGCAAATTCGGGACTGGTGGGTCATTCTCTCCCACGGCATCGGGTACATGATTAACGGCTGCACTTGGGCCGGCATTGGCCCTAAGGCCGAGTCTAGCCTTCTTCTTAGGTGCCATATTCTGAAAATTTGGGAACAAGGCGCGAATTAGACACAGATATTTCCACATTGCACTTTACCGCACGATATAGATTAACAAAGAAGTAGGTAAATTCCTAAATGCCCGTGTAGCCCCCTACTTATATGATGTGGTCGACAACACACCTATAAGAAGGGCACTACTAGACACGGCTCCGAGACATCCTAGGACACTTTAAAACCTTAGGCTGTGATACCAAGTTTGTCACGCCCCAAATCGAGGGACATGACCGGCGCCTGACCGGGTTGCCCCAGTCAAGCGGACCTGGATGCCTTTCATTCCCACGCGTTACCCCTGTGTTGATTGTTTCTCATTAATCAAATATCTTACTAACCATGAATGATTTCACATTAAACAAATAAAACCATACGAGTGATTCATTAACAAGTTTGCAGTTTTTACAATGCCCGACATAACATAATGTATACATAAGACTGGAGTCCCACAGTTTACATGTCTACGGAGCCTCTAGGATACAAAAAAGGGAATACAATACTTGCCGGTAACAAGGCTCCGGCTATACCTTACAAAACCAAAATGAAATCTAAACAAAAGTGGCATGAACCACACAGGGCCCCAAGGAAGAAAGGGGCTCACCAAAACGGGCAGTGGAAGGAGAAGGATACTACTGCCGATGAGCTGAAGTGCCTGCTACTGATCCACCTACAATCATAACACGAATGTAGCGTCCCCGGCAAAAGGGACGTCAGTACACTTGAATTGTATTGGTATGTATGGACAAACTTTGTCCCAAGTAAACTCAAGCCGTTAAACAAGGATCATGATAACAAGACAGACAAACCATGTTTTCCACCTTTTACTCATTTCAGATAAGCCTCAACATAAGCACATTCAAGGTCAACAAATAGAACAACAACCAATCAACAACATAAATTGCAAGTAGTCAAACATAGGGGCAATCAGTGCCTCCCCAAGTTGCAAACTCTCCTGTTGTCTCCTTTCACAATTTCACATCATTGATTTTTGTATCAATTTTCAATAGCGATTTCGATCGCTTTCCATCCTTATTGCCCATGACCACCCTTATTACCTCGGCCACCCTTATCACCCCAACCCACACCTTATTTCCTCACGTTGCGGCGCGCAACACGACCCCGCCTTACAGTTTAAAACACAACAATTTCAAACAGCAGATAAGGTACTACACACAATTTCAACAAGTTCAAATAAGCAACTTGCACATTGTTTCATGTTCTCAATTATTTTTCAAATCAATATCACAACCATGTTACAATATTTCCACAATTCAAGTGTTTCATCTCTTTCCACAATAAACAAATTCTCAAGCGTTTCGTTTGTTTTACACAAGGTGCCATATAGGCCATCATAATCATTATTCACAATTCTTTACCCATTTCGACTCTCATTTAACTTTCGGTTCATATTCTATACCACATCACTCATATTTCAACAACAACTTTGAGAATTTCACACAATTTGTCAAATTAACATTAACCAAGCAATTTTCACACATATAGGCGATTTCACAAGAATCAAAATTAGCCATACATACCTGGTGATGAGTTTTCTTCCGTTAACTTTCTACTTTATGCTTACCCAAGATATCCTACTCTTGCCAACCTTGTTCTTGAAGACTCTTACTTCTACTCACTTCTTTTTACTAGAAATCAAGTTCAATAATCATGCATGAGTGTAAAATTCTATTTTCAAAAGCTATTATATGCAAACCTCTCTTTACCCAATTTAAAGCTGAAAATCAAAGAAAATAGTTAGGGTTTTTACCTTGAAATGATTTGGGGAAGTTGAATCTTTGCCCTAGAATCCTTTGAACTAAGATGGTTGGAACAATCTTTGAAGATGAAAGATTTCTCTCTCTAAAAACCCTCTCTTCTCTCTCTAATTTTGGTAAGATGATATGATAAAATGAAGAAGAAAGGTGTTATATTAAAGAAGAGATCGGGTCAAAATGTTACAAAAATCTGGACCGGGTCAATTATGCGGTGCACTTTGCGACCGCAGAATCAACATGCGGTCCGCATAGTGACCGCAGAATGGCCTCAAAATGACTCGAGTTCTGTTATAGAATGCGACCGATATGCGGTCCGCATTCTTGATCTGCGGTCGCAAAGTGCACCGCAGATTCACTATGCGATCGCATATCGACCGCATTTTCAACATGATTTTTGGGAGGCTTCTGTTAAGCTTTGCGGCAAGAATGCGGTCCGCATAACGGGTTTGCGGTCGCATTCTTGACCGCATATTTGACACTTTTCTGGAAAACTTTATTCTCTACATTTTTGACACTTAAATCACTACCAAGGGTCCGAACCGCGGCGAGCAAGCTCGCCGCGAAGAATTCTACGCATTCCTGAATTGGAAATGGAGGGAAATAAAATAAAGTAAAAATAAAAATTTAAAGAAGTGAACTTTTGTCTTGCACTTTGTCCCTCATTGGTGAGGGACAACCATATTTGTGTGCTTATATATAGAATCACTTCTTAAAGCTTTTAAAAGGAGTTGAAGAGAATGAACCCTCGCGTTGTCATCTTCGCTCTCTCTACTTCGGCTTTGGATTTGGATTTGGATTTGGATTTGGATTTGACAAATCGATCGATAAGATTATTTTTGGACAAAATTTATTTAATTATTTAATAATTAATTAAATACCAAATCACTACTGAAAATACACTAGAACCCTGCTGAAGGTTCAGAGGGCCTCTCTGGCCACGGTTCTACCGCGACCGTAGAAGAATCGCGACAGGCAGATTTAGAGTGCCTCTTTGATCGCGGTTCTGCCGCGACCACAGCAGGCAACATATTCTTCTGAAAGGCACCTTTTCCAGACACCTCTTCTGATAATTGCCTATAAATTCTGAGGCATGGCTCCATTTTCTACACACGAAAAATACTCCAGGACTTCTTTCTTTCTGAATATACTGCATCCTAATTCACAGTCTCTCTCTCTCAAATTCGTAAGTGTAATTTTGCTTCGTTCTTTGACTTCGTTAGTACCTGCAGTTTCTATTGCCACTGTTGCAGGAAGGTTAATTTCATTTTATCCTGGGAGGATTTAATCCATTACCTTGGCAACGTGTGAGGGGGTTAAAATTCCTTAAGTACACACAAGAAACTTGTGGACTCGAAATATTTCTGATTCTCTACTATTTTTCGGATTTCCTTAATTCTTCTAACAGTTTTGTTTGATTTTTGGTTTAATACAGTAACACTCACATAAACAACAGTAACTCAATGTAATTTCACTGTGGGGTTTTCAAGAAGGTAGTATATACTTTGTAAGGATAGAGAAATTATTTAGGCAAAAATTCTCAACTTAAAAAAATGCAAAAACCAAGAGAACGTGTGCAGTAATCACTTATGCCTTAATTATCAAGTTTTGTTATCGACACTTATCCAAATTTATGACTTTCTTTATTAAATAGTTAAGAAATTATTTTAAGGTATTACTCTGAATATATGGATATGATGAGGAATTTTATTATGATTTCACCATGATCAAAATAACCTGATCTTTATCTCAGAACCTGACAAGTTTAGAAAAAAAACAAGAGAACGTGTGCATCTTGTTATCTTTCTTTCTTCTTTTTTTCGTTTTGAAACGAGGTGAGGGATATTCATTTCACATTTGTTGATGGCGTAATACGAATGTATTGCGGTAGAGCTAGAATTTAAATTTTATGAGTTTGAGATTATAATTTTTTAAAATTATTGAGTCCTATATTAAAAATTTATATATATTAATTGAATTTTTAAAACAAATAAAATATTTAAACGAAATCTATTAGATTCCGCCAAACTCGCAAATAACACTGCGGCTCCACGCCTGTGGATATTTGTATATGTCATGACCACAGGAGACAAACTTATATTGGGACAAACTTTGATAAATGGGGGTGTGAAAATCTAGACCATAAACGTTACACTAAACATTGACTTCTCTACTCCTAGATTAATATTGTTCTCATAACGCTCTAATATTGATTTATATATACTAATTATAAAGAGAATGAAATATTATTATATTTGAAATTATTTCACTTTGAAAAATTATTTTATGTTGTTAATGACATGCTCGTATAATCTTGAATATAGTGTCACGAAATGCATATTTTAAGATCACAAAATATATATATGTACCAAAAATTCTGTGCACCGTCAATAATTGTCATATATAAAATGAAAAAGGTGGACATACTCCATTAATCATATCGAAAATGAACTTTTTGGCCAACAGAGGACGAGTAGAACCATAGGTGAAATCAATAATATTACACCACAGAGACTTCTAGAAGGATTATATAATAATATTGCTAGATACAATAACGAAAATGATGAAACGGGATAGGGGAATATTTAAACAACAGAGATGGATCCACGAAAATATATAAAATATAAATGTTTATAATACATACTGTATTACTGTTGGCACATGTTTCTGCGTATTTTTTTTGGTTTCCCACTCGGTCTATGGTATTCGCATTGAAACCCGACTATATTCGGATTCGTGCTCGCATTGCGTAGAGTCCCATTTGAGGGAAATCACTCTCTACCAAAGATTTTTCCATACTCAGGACTCAAACTCGAAATCTCTAATTAAGGAAAAAACAGTCTTATCCGCTGTACCACATCCGTTCGGTGGTTGCTTCTGTATATAGTTAGAGTACAGTAGAGTATGTTTTTCCATGTTCACCGCTATTTTCAGTCAGTCTCCAATTGTTATTTATTTTTCTCCTCTTCCAAGTGGGAATTAAATGATTATATATATATATATATATATATACCTGTTTGTTCGTTATAGAAGGAATATAATTCAGAAATGTACACTTGCCCATATATTATGTTTTCCAAGCATATATATTTGATTATATTATTTGTATCACCAAGAAATCAGAAGAAGAAAAAATCAGAATGGGAGTTGAATGTATTAATTATTATTGATCAATAAAGGTGGAGGTGGAGCCCCTAACTGAAACCTGTATACATTCAATTTCAATTACAATTTTTAACTTTTCTTTTTTGCTAGCTCATGATCTACAGTATTCTTGTTATTTTATCTATCCAGCTGGAAAATTAAATGTTACTTTTTCTCTTTGTTGGTTAATAAATGGAAAACTTTTATATTTGCAGTAAATGTATCCAACACCTTTTATATTGTCATTTATTTATCGCTATCACAACTTTCTATTTCATATGCTACAATGTATTGGCATTGTTAATATATATTTGTCTAGTGAAGATTTTAAAATGTCGTGTTGCTCTGTTAGAAAGATAATTTCTTGTAATAATTACATGTAATTTGGCTTTTACACTAATTATTTGACTGTGTAATAAATCAAAACACTTGCTCTTTCTTGATTTGGTACGTATCATAGGATAGTTTTTTAGTGTTTAATATAAGGGGTGGCAAAATGGATAATAAAAAGAGTAAGTAACCATACATATTATCCGCTAAAATATGGGTTTGATAATGATTATTTAAAAATAAATCAAAAGAATATTATCCATATTATTCATTTTATACTGATGGGTAATAAAGTCAAAAGCTCCCCAAAAGCATTTTCGGTGAACAAATTAGCGTGCCTAAGCAATGGATGGTGCCTAAAAGGAACAAATATTTGCACATGGCAGGAAATTCATATTAGAGTTACAGTTAATCGTTTTATCCGTCGATTAACCCGTTTTTCAATTTATATTAAATATGGTTTAGGTCGGATATTAGTTTATCCGTTTTTGCATTACTCGTTTTCGACCCGTATCCGATCCGACCTTCCCGTTTGCCATCCCTAAATATAATTATAGGCGCCTCCTAATTAGTTTTAACTTCAATTTCATATTAGTATGGTACATGTTTGCTTTTACATATTATATTCATTGGCAGAGACGGATCTCCACAAAGGGGTTCAATATTTTATTTTGTACTAGTGGGAAGCTATGACCTTACGAAGGTTTTGAACCCCCTTCACCGCTAAATTACATTTTTAGATTGTGTTAAGGGGGTTCAAAACTTAATATATAGAGATAAAAATAAGTTTTACCTTATATATACAGTATAATTTTTCGACAAAGGGGGTTCTTTCGCCCCATAAATCTGTCCCTAATTATATTAAGGTGTGTATAAGGGAGATCGAAGAAATTATATAGGGAAATAATAGGTAACTGATTTCTTGCCTTCGCCTAATATTATGTTGCAATAATGATCATGTTTGATGGTAGGGAAAATAGGAGTTTGAAAGTAACAATAACAACAACAATATAGTGGAATTCTACAAGTGAGACCAATATCTATAGTGTGAAGGCAAACCTTACCCCTACCTTATAGAGATAAAGAGGTTATTTCAGATAGACCATCGGTTCAAGGACGATGAAAATAAAGTAACAAACAATAGTAACAATAATGTAATAGGGCAGTGGACGTGAATGACACAACCAATAATAATAAAGTATTAGGGATAAGAAAATACAAAACAGTACTAGTACTATCGGTAAGCCTGGGAGAAACTTAGGACTACCTGTCAACCTTCAACCCTATCCTCGACCTACGCACCTTACTATTGTTGGTCACGTCCTTTGTAAACTGAAGTAATGACTTATCCTGCCTAATCATCTTTCCCTAGTACTTCTTTAACCTTTCTTTACCCTTTTTTAGACCCGCCATGGTCAACCTCTCACACCTCTTGGGCGGGAATCTATGCCTCTCCTCTTCACATACCCGAATCATCTCAGCCTCGATTCTCGTAACTTGTCCTCCACCTAATCCAATCTCATTTTATCCTTAATAACTTTATTCTTAATCTTGTCTTTTCTAGTACACCCATACATCCATCTCAATATCATCATTTCAGGTTACCTGAAATTTTTGGTTTTTGCAATTTCAAATTTCTATTTTTACTATTTTCTACTCTCTAACCAAATAATAGAAAATAATTTCCGGAAAATATTTTCCACTTACCAACCAAACAAGAGAAAATAAGTGATAAAACTACTCATTTTCCATGAAAACATTTTCTAGGAAAATATTTTCCATGGAAAACATTTTCCTTCATACTCGTGTTTGGCTGGTTATACCAAGCCATAGTCTTTTATACAACAACAACAATAACAACAACCCAGTATAATCCCACAAGTAGTCATTGTCTTTTATCATATTGTGAAATCTATACATAAGATTTTCTTGCTCTGAGCTTAATCCTTGCAGTAACTGTGTGTTAGGATCCCGACTTTTGAACATCGGGCGTGGTGCGGCTGTGGCAAGGATTTGGGCGTGATGGCCTTGCCAATGAGCTACGTGCGGGCGGAACGATCATGCAAACAACGGGCTGTTAAGAACAAGTATTGGCCAAAACCTTGGCATGGGCAAGGCATGGTTGGCAAAGGCTTGAGAAAGCAGCAAGGTTGAAGTGGGGCGGCATGGCACGGCATGCGCGCCGAAAACCGGTCGGATGGCACATTTGGGTTGTGGCAGCTAGATGCGGGCTAAGCTAAACCAAAGCGGAAAGGCAGGATGATGGCAAAGGCTTTCAATAGCTAAGTCAAGGCTATTGGAAAGAAAATACAAGCAATGGCATGAGGGAAATAAAGGTTGGCAAAGACAAGGCAGAAACAGGGCCAAGGCAGTGCATGGGCGGCAGCGGCGCCGGGCGTGTGCGGGAAAACTGTGGCAGCGGGTTGCGGGCAAGACATTGGTGCGGAGCAATGTTCAAACGAGCTAAGGCATGGCATAGAGCATGTCTTGGGCGAGATGCAGCTGGCCAAGTGAGAGAAGCACATGCCATGCACATGTAAAGGCGTAAAGCGGTTGGCGGTTACCTTATTTTGTGGCCATGATCTCCCATTCTCCCATGATCTGCCATGACTAGATCATTTCGTGATTATTGTGGCCTAAGTAGTTGGGGATGTCAACTACAAGTTAGGGACAAGATTTAATCTTAGCCGGACAAGTGTAAAAGCTGTAGGCAATGTGTGTCATGTGCTGCCAAGTCTTAAGGCTGCCTATATGTTATAAATAGGGCCTTTGTGACTTAGGCAGAATTGTGCATAGAAGTGTGCAACGTGAGGTATGCAAGAGTATGCAGTCTCGTGCATAAAAGGCTAGAATATGCAGTCTCGTGCATATGAGAGAATATGCAGTTTTGTTTTATAAATAGGGCCTTTAACTTAGGCAGAAGTATGAGGGGAATTTCGTGTGGAATTCTAAGTGGGAAACAAGAAAGAGGCATGAGGGTTTCTAGTGTTTCAAAAAGGGGCTAAGGCTGGGCAAGGACTGGTCTTAGTGTTGGCCAAGAACGACTTGTGTTCTTGCCAAAAGTGAGGGTCCTTTGTATATTTTCAATATTAATGCAAAGGTTGGGAAATTGTTCCCGTATATGCTGGTGTTATTAAATTCTTGTTTTGTTGCCTAAGTTTTATAAGGGGCAAAACTTGTTGCCGGGTGAAAATTGGCCAAGGGCTATAAGGGAAAGGCTGAGTCAAGCAGCGGACTAGACTGCCGCGCGGGTGTGGTTTCTGGTTAACGCACTTAGACTCGATTTCATAGAGGCAAGCTCGGTCGGAAAATAGATTCATGGCAGGTTCGTGGCAGTGGCAAGACGATCAGTGGCAAAATTCGTGGGAAGAGATGAGCACAGTTCGGGACAAAATCCATGGAAGAAAGTGTTAATGTAGCCAAAGGGGATGGGAATGGAAACAACCTCTTGGGGCTAATTAACCAAGATGGATCGACGAGGACGCCGATTTCAAAGGGTGCGGATGGTTTGTTAAGACCCCGACTTTGAACATCGGGCGTGGTGCGACTGTGGCAAGGATTTGGGCGTGATGGCCTTGCCAATGGCCTACGTGCGGGCGGAACGATCATGCGGGCAACGGGCTGTTATGAACAAGTATTGGCCAAGACCTTGGCATGGGCAAGGCGTGGTTGGCAAAGGCTTGAGAAGGCAGCATGGTTGAAGTTGGGCGGCATGGCATGGCATGCGCGCCAAAACCAGTCGGGTGGCACGTTTGGGTTGCGACAACTAAGTATGGGCTAAAGATAAATCAATGCGGGCATGCGGAATGATGGTGATGGCTTTCAATAGCCAATGCAAGGCTATGTGAAGGAAAATACAAGCAATGGCACGAGAGAAACGAAGGTTGGCACAGACAAGGCAAAATCAGGGCCAAGGCAGTGCTTGGGCGGCAGCGGCGCCGGGCGTGTGCGGGAAAACTGTGGCAACGGGTTGCGGGCAAGACATTGGTGCGGAGCAATGTTCAAACGAGCTAAGGCATGGCACATAACATGTCTTGGGCGAGATGCAGCTGGCCAAGTGAGGGAAGCACATGCCATGCACATGGAAACGGTTGGCGGTTACCTTGTTTTTAGGCCATGATCTCCCATGATCTGCCATGACTAGATAATGCTTGTATAGATGTCATTTCGTGATTATTTGTGGCCTAAGTAGTTGGGGATGTCAACTACAAGTTAGGGACAAGATTTAATCTTAGCCGGACAAGTGTAAAAGCTGTAGGCAATGTGTGTCATGTGCTGCCAAGTCTTAAGGCTGCCTATATGTTATAAATAGAGCTTTGTGCATAGAAGGCAGAAATATATGAGGTATGCAAGAATATGCAGACTCGTGCATAGAAGGCTAGAAGATGCAGTTTTGTGCTGCCAAGTCTTAAGGCTGCCTATATGTTATAAATAGGGACTTTGTGACTTATGCAGAAGTAGTGTATAATTTCGTGTGAGAAATTATAGTGGGAAACAAGAAAGAAACGTGAGGGTTTCTAGTGTTTCAAAAGGGGCTAAGGCTGGGCATTGGGCAGGTCTTAGTGTTGGCCAAGAACGACTTGTGTTCTTGCCAAAAGTGAGGGTCCTTTGTATATTTTCAATATTAATGCAAAGGTTGGGAAATTGTTCCCGCATATGCTGGTGTTATTAAATTCCTGTTTTGTTGCCTAAGTTTTGTTTGTGGCCAAACTTGTTGCCGTATGAAAATTGGCCAAAGGTTGTAAAGGAAAGGCTGAGTCAAGCAGCGGACTTCAACAAAAGCCACTAGCACCCAAAGACACTACACTATCGGACTGATCTCCTGCCATCTAACCCGCAATCCTAAAGAAGTAATATGGACACGAACGAAACCACTAGCAGCCTTAGACAAACATACGCTTTTTTATCCGGCTGGACCAAATGTTTGTAACATTTTTTTTTAAAAAGTTTTGCTTGTCCATTGCCCGAACATATATGCTCTGTTCGTTCAATTTTACTTGTCTGTCAAATATTTCTATTTTGCGTACCTATAAGACATCATAAATAAAAAAGTTTTTTTATTTTATTTATTAACTTACCCTTATCTCTATTCAATAAATGTGCCCTTTATCAATATTTTTACTTCTCTACTAAATCAAATTTTTTTTCTTTTACAAGTAATGGTACTAAATTAAGTAATTGGATGGTCGAACTAGCTAGGACTCCAGTATAGTGGTACTGACAACATAGTTTATTAAAGGCATAACTACACCCCTATTAACAAATAATTGAGAATAGCTACATATATTAATATGTTACATCTTTAACATCATTGAATTTTGAAACTGGTTTAGATCCTAGATGGTCTCTCAAATTGGTCATATAACTGATGGTCCACTCTCTCTTCTTATGGTTAGGGACTATTTCACTCGTTTTTATGGCTATTTTTTCTGATTTTATTTGTACAAACTTTTAAACATGTTTTTCTTTATTTTTAATTTAAAGGTTTCATCAAGTGAAAGAAATTAATTATCTTCTTTGCGTAAATCATTTTTCTACTCTAAAATAAGGCATTGCATGGATCGAATCGGATTTAGCACATTTCGCATCAGATTTCGGATTCTTAAATGAGATTTTTACCTATGTATACCATATAGCAAACCTTATTACTTCCCATGTTTAAGGTTTGTGTTTATTACATTTAAGCATACCAACTTTTAATTTATGTACCATAATTAAAATTAAGACTTTAATTATACTATCATATAATGTAGGCTTGTATTTAGGGACAAAATCTTCCAATTAATATTTTTACTCGATTCTCTCTCATCCACATAGTTAATTCCCCCCCCCCCCCCCCCCCGCATTTTTTCTTTCTTCAGTTTTCTTTCCCCTTTTATTCGTATAGCAGCAACCCATAATTCCAATCACCTTCATTCACTTCCCCCACCATTTTCATCCAATTCAAACTTTGTATTCATCTAAAGGATTTGATGGGTTGGTCAAAATCAAGCCTTTAACTTTTATGTTTGATTTCGCGGCATTTTCATATGCTTCTTTCACAGCTTTTGTAGTGAATTGGAAATTGTTGGAGTTATCGCAAGGAATTCATTTATATTGAAATGAATCTTCAATTGAGAAGACAATAAAGTTGACATTGTGAGTGCAAGGAATTTTCTAGTTTATCTGTAGAAAATTTGTAGATGAAGAACAAATTTTATTGTCACCATTTTTTTTGACATAAGATTGTAGTGTAATTGTAGTATAAAAGTAGTAATTTTGTAGATACTCATAAAAATAATACAACTTTATACAATACTTAAACTGATTTATAGTTTATTTGTAAAAAAACTAACTATAAGATATCAACAAACTGAATATATTAAATTTTAATATCCCAATTCTCATTTCAATTGTAGCATAATTGACATTTTTGACAACATTGTAGAAGACTTGTAGAAGTTTTAGTCTTCCCAATCTACAATTTATCTACAATTTATCTACACTTTATCTACAACTTATCTACAATTTTTGGAAATATGTCGTCTTCTTCTTCGACGAGTTTCAATGTGAAATTCTGTCAAAACTAAGTCTAATCTTCACCAAAACTCCTCAAAATTGAGATATAAACTCCTAAACATATTCCAAATTATTTACAACAACACCCAATCCAAACAAATAATGATTTTTGAAAACACAAATTTAAATTCAAAGCTTTCAAGCTTTTTAATGGCTATCAATAGTGACAAATATATGGAAGAACATATTTTTTTTCAACTTCGAATTTTTCGTTATTTTCAACACTTCCTCTCAAAATCAACACTTGACTTGATTAGTTGAAAAGCAGACCAACAACACTAACCTTCTGATCTTGTTGACATATTGAATTGTAATGTAGACCTTCTTATTAACTTCTGATAAGATTGAATTACAATTGAATTGTTCGATCCAATTAGTTGGTCAACTTCCTCTCGAAAATTTGAATTCTTCATTTTTTATTTTTATTTTTGAGAATTTGAATTATAGTTCTAAAGAAAAATACATAGATGAGAAATCTCCTTTCCCTTTTTAAAAATCGAATTTAATGTAAAATGAATTAACACCAAAATTCTCTCCTTAATTTTAGCTCATTGTTTTAGGGAATATTCTGTCCTTTTAATGCATATTAATCGAATGATACAAATTTGTAGGTAAAACGTGGACTGGACTGGTAATTAACAAACTATGCACATTTATGGTAATAAAGTTTCATATATGGTATAGGTAGGTAAAAATCCCTTCTAAAAAATGCAATCCGAATCCGGTCCAAATTAATATCGGATCCGAGTCCGATCCAAAAGTCGATATTTTAATAAACACAATCCGAAATCTAATCCAATCCAAAATCTGAAATTGAACGGAATGGTTCGGAATTCGGATATCCGATCCAAATGAACAGCCCTGACAAATTACTTCTTTGGTTGACATATATGAAGTTACACTCCTTTCCAGCTGCGTTTAGAATAAGGGAAAATGATACTATATAATCACTCCCAAAGTAATAGCCGGGAGAAAAATATTATATATATATATAATACCCCTAAAATAATAGCAAGGGGGAAATGATAATTCATCAGAAAACGAGAAGAAATATATTGACCATCAATACTTAGTCCTACTTAGTCCTACTGATAAAAGTCTCACACATTTCCCTTGGCGGATCCACTATATAGTGGAATATTTTTAAAAAGAAAATAAAAGGAAGAATACACAAATAAAATAAGCAAGACTTCTAAGAAAATATCACCCTAATTGTTCTTTCTTTAAAATCTTTTTGTAGACAAGCATATTGTCTGAATTTTGGAAACAAGAGAAGAAAAAAAACTTTTTCAGCCAGTGCAATGATCATTTAGCAATGTCAAGATACAGACAAGTGAAGCTGGAAACATTTCAATGATTTCTTAATGATTTTGACGAAAATCCCATCTCATTAGAATATAGTTTGATATCTTCTGTCACTTATCCATAAATAAAATACAGATTCATATTATGCTTCTCATAAGAAAAAATTTGATGGCAAACTGGAGAACGGATAAAGAAAAAGCCAGAATAGGAGGACCCTCTTAGTTTACCAACAAAAGAAATCAACTGACATCTATAGGCTGGGGCAAAAGTGGGCACAAGGTTAATAAGAAAAAGAAAGAAAAGAAAACTAAAACACAACCTATTCAGTGGGGACTTCTTTCATGACATCACAAGCCCCAGTTTACAAAAATCAATGCCTTTAGTTTCTGATTCTTCACACATGCTTTGCCTCTAAAGATGAAAGCCATCAGGCAGAATCACGCACCATATAGCATCCGAGTGAGCATAAAAACTTTGCTGTCGCAGAATAAGAAAGGCTCTATAAACAATAACTTACTGCATTTTGTCATGTAACGAGGAGCTAGAGTATTCTGTTCCATTTTCTGAAGTTACTTCAGATGTAGCACTTGTTGACACATCACCATTATCATTCGTGCTAGAGCTACCGCGGAAGCTCTTTGATGCAACGGCAGGGTTACGTTGAGTTTCACCACTTGCTACTCCTTGTCCTTCCTCAGCTAGTTTTCTAAGAAGATTCATGACTGTAGGAAGCAACTTTGTGGACAAAGAGAGAACTCCAGGAAGCTGCCAAAAGCATAAAGAAGCTCACATCGCCAAAAAAATAATTATCTCAAAAGTTTCACCCTCGACAAATCAGATATGATAATAATGAAAAAAAATCCTGGTAGGGAGCGCTTCCCCCTTTAAGGTGCCTTACGCGGGCGCAAATCTGTGATTAATCAAGGCTCCAATACAGGTACCCGACACCAGGTGGTAAACAAAAAAAAAACTGAAAGACCGTGAACCTAAAGGTATACTTCTTGCATCGCTTGGAAACTAGAGAAATGAATAGAAAGAAAGGAAATGTTATAACATTTTCCATTCTGTTGTTGTGTTTGTTTGGATGACGGAAAAGAAAATGAAAGAGAATCATTTCCCTTCCGGCTCACAAATTTACTTTTTACTAGAATGAAAAGTCACATGTTTTCCTCTTTTCTTTCTTGCTTTCCGCCCAAACCAAGCAAAATAAAGAAAAGAAATTTTCTCTTCCTTTCCCTAGTTGTTGCCTAACATAGGGTAAAACGTCTCCAGGAAAATAATGAACTTATGAACTGAAGCACCACAGAAATATCAAAACTTCATTAATTCTCTTCTTGTAGCTTTGTCAGATATTATTAGAATGCCACTTGCAACTGAAACTCATCACTGTTTCCCTTAAAGAGTGTAGAAAATTATTAAAATAATCTTCTAAGAAGCGACAAACAAGAGCTTGTAACAGTTGTCTGGTTGATTTTTCTAAATAAGGATATTTAGTTGAATTGCTTCAAATACACAAACATTAGAACTCTAGGAAAATCAAATTCAACACTTACAACTCCATTGCGGAATTCGCCTGAGATGTCCAACTGCACCCAAAGTGCTTTAAATAGCAAATACGCAACGAATATAACCCCCAAATATAATGGATTTCTGGAAAAAAGTAAAACCCAACATGAGCTATGAGTTAACCCAATATGCTGTAAAAACTGGGGGTGGAGCAATCATGAACTGCAAGTCAGAAAGGATACCTTAAAAGTGTCATGAACTCATTGAATCCCAAAATCACCATAGCAGCAATTGCCCATGGAGGTGGTAACCAATTATTATTTCTCTTGCTAGCCTCCTGAAAGTTGAATAAAAGAAAATCAGAACCATTCAAGAACAAATGGCGAAGATTATCAATGCCAGGATACCACAAAAAGGTAGTTAGGTACTCTCCAACTTTTTTTGAGATGGTATGTACTCTCCAACTTTTCAGCACTCAAAATTAGAATTCACACACACCGTATGAAAAGACAATAAACCTCCACGTATTACATCCCACTCTTTGATGCAAAAATCAAATCTCAGATATTCAATGGACAAGATTTCACTCCAAATGTTCTAATCCTATTATGAACTCAAAATACCCAGCATCACTCTGTATCTTCTATTATTAATGAAACTTACAGAACATATATAACCGACAATCAAACAAGCACATACAAGAATGCACTATGAGAAAAGCAAAAAGAGATGCACAATAGCATCTAAATATCTTGCCTGAGCAGCAATGGCTTGTGAAACAACATATTCAGTCTCCGTCTGAAATTGTCTCCACAAAGACTTGCACTGGACAGGAGTAATCAAAGTTTTTGATGGAGGGACCTGCATTATAAATGGACCACAGGATGAAAATTTTTATGGGCTGAACTACACCATGCAAAGATTACTTCATCATACAAAAAGGGAAAGAATCTTGTCTACCCCTTTTTGTTGAACACATTTTTTTGCTTACAAATACAAATAGCTTCCAAGACAAACCACATAAGTAAGCCAATTACCTCATTCCAAGTGCTAGAGGCCAGAGGATCAACTGATGTAATGCTCCTTGCGGAGGAAGCACCTGCCTTTCCATCCACAAGAGCAAGGGAAAGTGTTTTGTCTATATTATCGCCCTCATCGTCCAAGCGAACTGCGGCCATAACTGACAGTAGCTTCAGAGACTGAGAGAAAATTGAAAGAAGTCAGCACAAACTTAAAGGTAATAATTGAAACGTGAAACCACACACCAAGAAAAGGAAAGTTTATTTCAGTCAATCATACAGCTGATCGCGCAGTTTTAGTAATTGCTCGAATGTCTTCCTTGCCAGTCCAAATCCGTGGCATTGAATCCTGATCATGGCTGAATAATGTTGAAAACCTGACAATATTTTTCAGCTCAGCATAGTACTTTGTATTATAAATAATTTATGTCAGAGCAGTAGAACAAGATCAACTCATGTCCACACCTGTCCTTCATGCGAATCAAGACCCTTCCAGCTTCTTCCTTTGTCTTTGCTTCAACTACTCCACGTGCATAATCTTTTAATCGCAAAACCATATTCTCCCTACTTTCTTCATCCATTTCAAAACCAGAAAGTGCAGCAGCAAAACCCGAGACTGCCGTGTCAGTCTCACGCTGAAGCAGTTTTCTTATTGCTGGCCATGTATCATCACTAGCTCCATCTAAAAGAGCCTCAACAGGTCCAGCTAATGCCTCATTCAGTTTCGTCTACACAAAAAATATTTCATCAGTTCCAGCATATCTATATCAAAAAAACAATCTCAAATGGTCAATGCGGTTTGTCAAAGAAAAATGTTGCACCGGCCATTCAGCTATCAGATGCAACCAAGTGATGGCATGTTCTCTTATTGAGAGATGGGGAAAAGACTAAACTTCCCATGTATATCCAATGCCCTCATTTTCACCTCAAAATCCTAGAACAGAACACTACAAAAACTGAGGTAAGTTCCTACTAGTTTTGCCGTTAATTTTGTTTAATATAATGGACTTAGGACCTAACTCCTCCTAAAAGATAAATGAGGAGTTAAATGAGAAGATGAGGATTGTCCAAGCAAGTTGGATATATGGTGCGTGAATAACATAAGGGTCTAACATTGGACGACAGTGACACAACAGGGATATGTTTGGGTCTAGGTTTGGCTCTGGTTATGATATAATGTTAAGAAAATGAGCCTTGAGCCTACTCAATCTCAAAGGTTAGCTCAAGAAGTGAGGATCTCCAAACTATACAAGGAGAAGACAGGCAATAGCCACAACATGAGAATTAATGCTGAACTATAGAGGTTGTCAAACTCCATACCTCGTAGAGGGATGTAACTTCAGCCAGCTTGGCGCTACAAACTTCAGCAATATGAGCATCTACATCACGCCTCAGCTTATCCCTCACTCTAGATGAGTCCCATTTTGCTTGGTCGATAATAGCATCTACAAAATAATGCATCAGCTGTCAATTTCAAAAAGCAAGCTGCTAACACTAAGCTCAACATTTCACTCCCCGCACAAATTATCACCCATTAAAGCTTTCCAATCTTAGGGCATTTCATTAACTACAAGGAAAAGTATTTATTGATTTGTAAAATCTGATTGTGATTATATGTGATCAAATCAAATAAGAAATGTTGCTTTGTATTATTTGATTATTGCGCTCAAATCAGATCAGCTAAGTTAGGAAAGTTTTGTATCCTTAGGGATTAGATTAGATTAGATTAGATTAGAAATTCCCCTTTGTCTGGAATCAGGGGATTATTTCCTTTTCTATTGATTTGTTTTCCCTTATAAATTGTGTATTCTTTGAAAGAATACATACTATTCCGATACCAAAACTAACAGTATTTACAAGAAAATTATTAATAAACGCTAGATTCCAATAAATGCTGAGAGTCAGCAAGTGATATAGCAATCTCTTTGCAAAAATCCTTTTCTAGTTTGGTATCTCCAGTCAGAGAAGTCGCTATTTCTCCAAGAGAGGGAAAGAAGAATATGTCAACAGTCATTGCAGGTCAAATTGCATGCATCCAAGAAGATATAGAAATGGGTACCGTACAGCAACAAAAGAAGAAAAAAAAAAGGGGCAGCCCGGTGCACTAAGCTTCCGCTATGTGCGGGGTCCGGGGAAGGGGTTACCCTCTAACCCTAAGTGAACATTTCAATAAATAATTTTTAGTAAGCAACTACTTCAACTAAAAAAATTTGTCAGCTCTACAAGTGTATTACTAGAAAGTTGCTATTACTCAAATCTTTTTTATGACCAGGGGGAAGGGGTTGCACGTGAAGGATAATATTCCCTCCTCAGAGGAAAAGATATAAATCAAGCGGGGTAAACCAGTAACCGCAGGAACAGGTTATAGCCTATACCTGTGCATTCTTCATCAAACCGGGAGATAAAAGACTCGGTGCATTCACGAGCAGCCAGAGCAAACCCTTTACCCCCCTTCAATGCCTTATCAAATGCTTCTTTGAATCTTTCAAAAGTGTCCGATCGTATGTGTCCCAGCATAGATTGGTAGGCTGGTTGGACAAGCTACAGCAGAAGGAAGGATAAATCAGGAGATGATCGCAATCAAAAAAATGACCCTCTGCTTTGAGGAAAATAAGTAAAGCATTAATGTATTTTTAGAGCGAGAGAGAAAAAGCATTTACATCATTAGCTCAAGGAGTACCATTAAATTAGATATTTAGTATGTGAATATATTTGGTTGACTCTAAGAAGGCCGAAGATATATCTATAAAACACACAGGAATCCAACAAGTTTGGTTGGTCAATCATGAAAATTAGAAAGCTTAATGCAGGAAATATACCCAAAGGTTGGGCGTATGCAGTAAAACAAGTTTAGGAGAGAGCAAAGCCTAGGCCGGTACCTGCAGCAATTTCTCTTCCAACTGCTTTCGTTTTGAGGATCTAACCCCTTCCTCAAAGAAGGTAGCCTCGGCATCATACCTGAGGAGAAGAAAATCTTATTTTCCATGTGCACCCTGCTTATAATGTATATATTCATACATGAAGACAATCATAACATAACATACCAAGGGAGAAAAATTGTAATTGCAAGAAGAAATGAATTCAGCAAAAAATTACTCTACATTTCAAATCTAGCACGAGATATACAAGACAATGTATAAACTATCCAGAGGTGGAGCTTATGTTACGTTTAGCATCAAACTAGATAACGTTGGCCAATGCTGAGCACGGGCCCAATAGCTACATTCGCGAGATATTGATATATGTAGGTAGTTATATGATGTATGGTCTTTTTTTTAACTTGTGTTTTGTGTTTTATACTGTCAACCTCTCTACGACAAGATCGGTTGTTTCAACGTATTTTTGCCTTCTAGAAATGATAGGCTTATTTTAATCGGATACATGTAAAGCTTTTGATGATTCTAAAATCGGCACATTACTCAACTTGATTATGAGTAGTGGAAACAGCCTCTTGCAACAAGGGCCAGACCCTTTCCCGAACCATGCACATAGCGGGAGTTTAGTACATAGGGCAGCCCTTTTCTCAACTTAGCTATTGGTTATGGCAATCTATAACCTTTTGTAGGGATTGAAGTTAAGCTACATAAGGGTAGTCGTAAAGAAACCAGGAGCGTTTTAGACACTAATCCTTAACAATCACATTTTTAATCATATTCAACTAATAAATTCAAGTACAAAAATCTTCTAATAATTTTAAGATCTTTCGTAACAGATGTAAAAAAATTAAAACGAACATCTAAATTCACAGCTCCTTTGCATGTTCAAGTTTCTAATTAAAAGCCTTGGGGTAAAAATAATTAATAAAAAGTTCAAAAAATAAATACAACAACTAAATTAAAAATCATTTGAAAGGGTAATCATATAGAAATGTCCAAATTGCAATAACAAAATTTGGGGGGAGGGTTCAATCTAAATCCTCTCTCCTAATTTCTTATGTGCATTTTCCCTAAATTTTGCCTTACAATTTTATGGACTTGTTTTCATAATTAAAATGTCCTAAATGTTTTATAATCTGTCTCTCATCTTCTATAGTATTAGGGAATTCATCTACCACAAATTAAACTTTTTATTCTAATACAAATGATGTAATCTGTTATTGCGAAGAAGAAGAAAAACCAATATTGGTAAGAATATTGCACTAATGTAAAAGTAATTAATCTCTCATTTATTTTAAAAATTAATCAAATTGAATTTAAAATAAATTTTGATAATCAAACATCAGAAATTAATAAATTATTAAGTGAATCCTTGTCAGCACTGTCTTAGTCTTATTTTGCATGATTGAGATATTGGACAACCATAAATTAATATGCTTAGGTCCAATAGAATTATTTTCTAATTTATTCGTAAAATATTGATGCAACTTGTAGGTATTTTGCGAAAGCCTGTTTTGGATTATTTTTGTTTTTTTAATGTGCATGGTTTCCAAAAGCATTAGTCATATAGTTCGCATATAGTGGTAATTCAGTATATACTAATTACAAAAACAGAAGTTAAAAGAATAAAATAAGTGTGTGCAGCAGTTAATAGAGGTTAGTATTACATCACTACTTATTATAAGAGAGAATAACCATTACGCAATAAGTTTTGCACTGGCAAAGTATGTTCTTGAGGGTATCCCTTTTTAGCAGAGTGAAAATTAAAAATGAAATTGTACCCACACTTTACATGTTGAAGCAAAGAACACATAAAAGCACCAATTTTTATCCGATTCAGAAAAAAATAGACAACAACCCATATTCTAAATCATCAATCCAAATATTCTTACACCATTAATTTATTTATTTTTAAAAGGAAAAAACCAAACAACATGATCGTGAAACAAAAAGGTAATAACATGGAAAACACTCACCACAACAACCAAGAAAAGATCAACAGCAACACATTAGATAGAGAAACAGTTTGGGTGGGGCTAGGCTTGGGGTCCACGTGGGAAGGACAAAGTAAGGCAGCAAAAGCTGTTGTATGGGAATGTTGTAGTGATGGATAATGATATTAGGAAAGGGCAATTTAGGCAAGGCATGCAAAAATTTATCCACGAGCTACAATAAATTCTATTTTGACCAATCATTATGTTCCATTTTAACTGAAATTACCATATTACCCTTTAAGTCCCAAGCAGACATGTCATCCCAACTGCCTGCGAACTACCTCTTATTAGATAGTAGAATCTAAAGTTTGCTAGGGATGTTTTTAGACTTAGTAGTGACTTCTACATCAGAACAGAGATAAGAGAGAGATTCAAAGAACTTCTAAGTTCAAAAAACTCCTAATTTCCTTAAAATAAATTATTTAATACTATTAGAATAAAAAGAGCCTAATCAGAGTGGATGGATACAAAGGATTCACATAGAGGGACCCCAACTAATTTATGACTCAGGCATAGCTGATCGATTGTTTTGATATAGAAATCCTAGAAGAAGAAAAAAGGAACAAACAAATTCAAAAAATTTATCTAAAAAAAGGGCCAACAGAACACCAGGCAGTATGTCAGCAGTATAACCCTTTTTTTAATAACAAAGAAATCCCCGAGGGCAGTGGCGCAAGATTCAAAAATCAGTGGATAATGGGCCCACCCCTCTACCCTTCTCCACTGAAATACCAGGTTTTTGTCTACGGAATGCCGTGATTTCCTCCTAACCCACATATCACACTTTGCGCTCTTACCACTAGACCATAAATCCCTGGTGCATGGCAGCAGTATTACCAGGCGGCAGGCCATCATCATTAGTGTAGGAGAAGAATCGAAAAAAGAACATAGAGAAAGAGAGCATATATGAGCCCATAAAGAAGAGTAGTAGAGGGGGAGTAAGGGAGATTAGAGCTGGGTGTAGGGAGGAAGCAAAAATAAAGTAGTTTACCAGAGGGAGTTCTCCGATGCTAGAAAGGACGAGAGGATGAACGGGAGGAGGAACACTGAGAGAACAGTTTGCTTCCTTTATTTTATACACTGGGTTTAAGTAATCATTTTTGTAGGAATATTCAGAGGGATATTATGCACGCAACTCCAAGAATTTCACTCTACTTGGAGAGTAAATGCAGATACAAAAACAGAGTGAGATGGTGGATTTATCCATAGCCGGCCACAATATCCACATACCTAATAACCCCTTACAACTATTTATCAAAAGAAAAAAGAAACTTTCACTCTAGCACGACATATAGAAGACAATGTATAAAGTAGCCATCCAAATCTCTTCTCTTCCAACAATGATGCTAAACGAACATAAGGTCCACCACAATTTCAAACATAATTCTGGTGTATCATCAATCTAAACACCATGCTCCACCAGCATTACCTTCTCCAACACCTTAATCTTTAAACTGGTACAATCAGATAATCTAAGAAGGGAAAACCACATGATAAGAATACTAATTTAAGCATTCCTGCAGAGAAACTAGAGACAGTTAAAATTCAGAAAAACCAATCGTCTTTCTTCTGTCCTCAACTTCTTAAAGTTATACTCTTCTCGCAGTTTTTCATAATACCATAAGCTTTATAAAATAACATGAAAATGTGGCAATCAGCAATATTCTCATTTTGTGCTCCTTGCTCTAACCACAAGAACGCTTATATGCATCCTTCTAAAAGTAAAAGGCAAGAAATCTCACACTAGGAGCAACCACAACAGATGAGCTTCCTGCTTACTAGCATCCAGACATTATTCGTTTATTTCTAGACTTGAAGAACCATTCTATGTCAAAAGAAAGTATTGTCCTTACTCTGATAGACAAGTGTCCAAAATTGAGCTGAGCTTCCGTCCAAAGCCCCGTACGGAGTGAGAATGTACTGCCTCTTCTAATTGACACCATTCCTACCAATAAGGTCAATTACTTAACAATTAAGTGGTGATCTTTAAAATAGTAGATAAAACAGAACGAGGTATAATTTAAATAATCCTCAAAACAATTCTGTGTTACCTCATTTGTGGTGAAAGAAGCATATTTTTCATTGGCAATCTCTTCACAGCGCACAGTAGCTACCATAACCTGCAATTACATCACACTCGTGTATGTCAGAAATACAAGGCTAACTGATACTTCAATAGCAGTAGATCCTCGGGTTATAACCTTATGGGCAGGCAGATCAAGGTCTTTGTTCTCCTTTATAACCTTCCATATCTGTTGTGCACTAAATGAAAAGCCTGAAGCAGGAACAACACCCCGCCTATCTCCAGCAAGACCACCAGGTGCAATAGAATGAAAGAACCTTTGTCTTAGATTAGCCACCTTAAAAAAGAAACAAGAAGGGACGCAAACAAGTAAACCAGAGTTACTTAAACAAAATAGTAGATCGTCTAATTTGATTATTGGCTACAACCTAGACAAAATAACCAAATAAGATAAAGAAGGAACATACAATAATCAACGAATTCTCAAAAAATACAATTTTCATATACCTGCTCGTTGAATTGTTCTTCCTTCTCTTCATAACTAGAAAGAGCCACGACCTCGACCTGGATATCCAGTCGGTTTCAACAAATCCGTGAGCAGATAAATAGACAGCAAGAAAGTAACAGCAGATCAAACTTTACTGCCACTCACATTAAAAAACTCACTTAACGGTGTTTCCTTGTGAGCTTGCGGCTTTGGGACAGAATCCCATATCTACAGAAGTCCATAACAGTGTGATCAAAAAGATAATGTAGAGTTCAGAAGGAGGCACATAATAAGAAAATCATGAATATGGTACCTTCTGAATGTCTTCCCTAAGAACAGGTTCCAAATTTTCGAGGGGAGTCTACAAATAAAAGTGAAAAAATGACCAACTTAGTTCTCACAGGACCTGCAGTTTTACAAATGCCAGAATTTCCTTAACCTGTTAAAACATTTATGAGAGAAGAAGGCACCTTACCCTTGTTTTGTCACGAATAACAAACATCAATGTCGTTTTACGCGGACTAAATAACCGCATCATAACCTGCTCAAGATAAAGTAAGTAATAAAACATCTAGAAGGAATATTCGGAAAACGAAGCTTCTCTGTACTTTACCTGGAAAACAGTCTTCAAAAGAGGCTTATTTGCAGCCTGCTCACGACCAATGTCATGACACCACCTGAATTTTTAAATTTTGAGCCACAAATGCATAATTCTTTTCTGGTTTTAATTTATCATAAGTCCACGTACTATCTATTTCACAGAATAGAAGAACTTACATGTTGATAAGCACTATATCAGAAACAGCAAGTGCAAATAGAGCGCTCTGCTTTTCAAATGCAGTGTCATCCTAAAAAAAACATAAAGCCTGAATGAGAAAAGATCTGCTTAATTATTAGTTATTCCACCTAACCAAGGATATGCAGGGACCATCTCAAATTTGGTCTGGTCCAAATTAATCACATAATGGATTATGGTACCCACTTACCAATATCTCAAGCAATGAATCTATACAGAAGTTCGGACACACTGCTACTATTAACACAAAGAACATTGGAAGTGCAAGGTAAAAGATCTCAATCGACTGGAATCTACTGAAAAATGTCTAAAATTACTCAATGAGTTTGTCACATGATACTACAAAGAGGAAGCAACAAAGATTTGAAACTAATCTTTATAGAGTTAGATGTAGGATTTATTAACTTCTAATGTAATACAGGACACTGGAAAGAGGGGATGTCAAAAAAACAGATGGCCACTTTATTTTTCAACAAGTTTAAGCAACAAAAAAAAACGTTTCATAGTGGCACCTGTCATCTGAACCCTTATCAAAGGTGTATCGCGCTTGGGAAAATGATATAAGGATAATATGCCACACTATATAAATGACGGACCAACAAAACTAAAGTAAATCATCTTATATTAAGTATTTTCAACACACCTCTCCTCGTTCTCTACCATCCGTTCCTTCTAAATCCATAACAATGGTGCAAGGTTCAATGCCAACACACCGAGCCATCCAAATACCTTTTGTGGTTTGTGACCTGGAAAATACTTAGTTCCATCAGCTCATCTGCAGTGAAACAGCAGAACTAGCAAATAAAATAATACACTAAATACATACCTTCCCTTATAGGCATCCATCTCTCTAAAGTTAGTACGAAAAAGATGATTTAACAGTGTACTCTTCCCTGCATAGTCCCGGTTGGATTTTGTCAGTATTGGCAAAACAATATAATAGCATTGATTCCAAAAAGAGCATTAAATGATGATTAGTATAGGCAAGCAGTAAGGCCAATAAGGAAACCCCGACAAAAAAGGAGGGGATAAGACTTGAGGTCTCCAAAGATGTGGATCAGTTCCAGTATTCGTCAGAGATATGAGGTACGCGCAGACATGGACACAAAGATATGATTTTGATTTGGAGTCTGGACCTATTGTTCATCTAGTTTCACCAAGCTAAATTGAAGTCATGATATTCCAAAGTGGTAAATGGATGACAGCTATCAAGTTTTTCAAGAGAGAATTCATACCGCTACTTTGTGGGCCCATAATGGACACAACAGCGTATGAAAGACCACATTCTGCCAGTTTAACTTCCTTCATGAAGTTATCAACTCCGGCAACATTGAAGCCACCATCCCCGTCAATGAGATGAGTTGAACAACACCCATCCTTATTATCTGAAAGCATTAGAGTATAAAGAAGTTAACAAAACCCCCAACTTATGAACATGAACAGAACTAATAACCTTCAATAAAGTATCATAATACTTCATAAAAAAATAATGCAGAGAAGCTGAAAGTCGATCAGGCTATATTAAGTGGAACATTTTTAACTCCATTGATAAATAGCAATTAAAAAAGGAATTTTACTATTCTGTATCAGTTCAAAACAAAATACTTCCAAAAGTAATTAATCTTCAGCAACAAAACTATCCCAACTGGAAAGCATGCATGAGCTGTAAACCCATTACATCTACTAAATCACCAAATCAAAAGCAATTCAATTTTAGTCCAACAATTAGACAAACTGCAGTCTACCAAAAGAACTATAAACAATCAAATGCAATCAACAAAGACCAAGCAATCAAGATCAAGATTTAACAGAAACCAAAGGCCCAATAAACAAATAGCCAATTTTTTTACCTTACTGACAACTTTTTTTTAAAAACAATCATTCTAAATAAACCCAAGAAAAGGGCTAAACCGTGAAAACCCATTAATAAATAGCATTCGGTTATACAAAATGAGTAAATGGATCATTAATTTTTAGGGGGGTTTTGATAGTAGTATAAAATGGATCGGAAAAAGAAAAAGTAGAGAAGCATACCCATCTGAAAAGTAGAAAGAGCTCGCTCGATCAAATTGAGAAGAGAAGATCGCTAAGAGTTGAAACTTGAATAGGGGGAACGAGAGTAAACAAAGTGCGATCGATCTCAGATGGGAGCAACGCCCCCTCTTTGTTGTCTTAAAAAGAGCGCTGGACTATCCGATGAACAGAGGGAAAAGTAGGCTAAGCCAAAACAAAAAGAAGAATACAATAGTAGTCAAATTTTACAGAGTTTAGGAAAATGGTTGCTTATGACATCTTTCTTTTTTTCCTTTTTCTTTTATGATTAGGAGTTCTTCTTCCTTTTTTTTTTTCTTTTTTTTTTCCCCTTTTTGTCCTCTTAACAAAAAAACTCAATTTTTTTATTGGTTGAAATCTCAAATATACTATAATAATAATAACAAATAGTATACTCACACTAGTGGGGTCTAGCAGGATAATATGTAAGGAGACATTACCCCTAACCGAGGGGCAGAGAGAATATTTCGAGGAGACTCTTAGCTCAAGAAGCAAGAGGCGATATATTACTACTATCAATAGCTTATAATAAAATAATATAAAATAGAATCTCAAATAGAATATCTATATTTTTTCATTCTTCTATTTTTCGATTTTTTTTTTTGGCAAAATAATAGAAGAAGGAATTTAGGCATTAAGTAGGCGTTTGGATATAATAATCGTAAAATTTCAAAAAAGAGTAAATCAAATTTCAAGTTGAAAATGGTATTTGAAAACTGAATGTATATTTGGATATAAATAGAATTTGGAGCTGTTTTTGATTTTTTGTGAGTGACTTGGAATGAAAATTTTGAAAAAAAATGTTTTTGAGTTTTCTGAATTCCAAAAAATTATGAAATTCAACTTCAGATTGGATTTGAAATTTATAAGGATAAACACTGATTTCGAATAAAGTAAATAAAACTTTTCGGAAAAAGTAAATATATTGAAAATATAAAATTTATATAAATATTTATTACTCCCTCAGGTCCACAATAAGTAATTTTTTGGCCTTTTTCTTGTGGTCCAAATAAGTAATTTTTTCAGATTTTAAGAATGAATTAATTATTTTTTTTCTATATTGTCCTTGGATTAAATAATGTTGAAATATGTGTTAGAAGTGTTTATGTGGAATAGTAAAAATTAATATGTTCTATTTCATTGTTAATTGATGCTAAAAAATAAATTTCTTAATATGTATGAAAATACCAAAAAAATCACTATTTTTTACCGAAGGGAGTAGTGGCCTTTTGGGTCAATGATGAATCATGAAAGTGCAAAGAGGATAACAGCATAAACTTAAATGTGGTGGAATGTAGTAATTATTTATTTCAAATGTAAAATGTAAGTATTAATTTGGAAAACAATACTCTACATAGCTACGTATATTATACAACAAATACCTTCATAAATCAGTACCAAAAAAATACTCCCTCCATTTCAACCGTTTCAATTTATGTGAACTCATTTGACTGGGCACGAAGTTTAAGAAAAGAAAGAAGACTTTTAATCTTGTGCTGTAAAATGAAGCACCTTTATTTTGTATGGTTATAAATTATTGTATAAAGGTAAATTATTTCCAAATAAAAAAATAAGTTTTTTTTTTATACGAACTAAAAAGAAAATAAGTTTATACTCCCTCCATTTCAATTTATATGAACTCATTTGACTGGGCACGTAGTTTAAGAAAAAAGAGAAGACTTTTGATCTTGTGGTGTAAAATGAGGCACCTTTATTTTGTGTGGCTATAAACCATTGCATAAAGGTAAATTGTTTCCAAATAAGGAAAGTTGTCATTCTTTTTTGCACGGACTAAAAAGAAATAGGTTTATATAAATTGAAACGGAGGGAGAATATAAATTGAAACGGATGAAGTATTTATTAATTACTGTAGTACTTTTTATTACTTGTGAACTTAAGATGCTACTGCAGTTAATTCTCCAATGTTTTTAAATTAAAAAAATGGACCATGCTTAAAACGTACATACAGTTGAATATTGATTTGATTTTCATGTCAACCATGGGAAACGGGATTTATTCAGTGGAAGAATCATGATTTCATGAGTAGGTAAAAAGTAAAAGCTTTTACTGCAGGCTAAATCCAATTATCAGTTTACCTTTACCACGCCGCCTCACTGTTTAACTGCCCTTTTTAATTTTATCGAATATCGCCCAAGGGATTTTACGGCTTAATTGGAATACTTGAAAAAATATAAAAATAAAAAGTACTCGTATATATATAAGTTTAAAATAAAAAGACAAAAAAGGAAAATAGTACTTAGTAGTAGTGATGAACGTCTAATATGATGACCGGGTAAGCACCGACATGAGGCCCACAAACCGCCCATCTAAGCTTTTTAGAAAAAGAGCGATGCCCATCGGACGGCGCGTGAGGGCGCACGCCAATTAATGATTCGGGAAATGCTGTCACGCTTTTGAATAGAAAAAAATTAGGTGAAATTTTTAGTGTAATTGAGCTCCGTATTTTTTAATTTTATAGCTCATATTTTAATTTATAACCAACTAACCTAAAAATAATATGTTAAACAACTCTAATAGATTCTTAAAATCACTATTTAACTTTTAAAATAGATTCCTCAAACTTTTAAATTAATTTTCGAATAGTAATTGTGACTCAAATATTAATTTAACAAACCAAATTCATTTGGGTGGTGAAAATTAGATTTTTAACAAGCTTAAATATGTGGGTTTATCCGATTTTGATTTTATTAGAAATTTGGAGTGGGTGTCATTTAGACTTGTTAGAAATAGTATAAGGAGGTTGTATATAAAATTTGAAGTCATTTAATGGAGATTTGAACTGGTTTTGAACAAAAATTACAACTGAAAATCGTGAAAGAAGTTCATCTACAAACGCTTGTATAAAGATGTATAAAAGTGTACAACAGTGTATAATGTGTGTTTATACACACATATACACTATTATACACAATTATACATAATTATACAAAAATCTCACTATGTCTTCTTCCTTGTGTTTTTTTCTGAAATTTAACTTAAATCTTACCCAAATCTACTCCAAATCACTTCCAATTTAAATTTTGAACTCTTTTTGATATTTTCAATCAATTGGAACAACATCCAATCCAAACAACTAACAAATTAAAAAAAAATCAAAACCAAAGCTTTGAATGGTCTTCAATGGTGGACTTCTACTCATCAATTTTTTTATATTGCAAGCAGGTGACATAAGAGGATAAGCAGAAAATACACGGCCACTTGAATCATATGTAGAAAATGTGAGAAGAAAAGAGAGAAAATAATAGTTGTGAGAACAAAGAATTAACTCCATATGTTTTAGAAGCAATGGTTGTAAGAACACAAATTTTGAATTTGCAAGTGCTTTCAAAATATATACAATATGGGCTAGATGGGGTAAAACTTTAAAATATGGGCCATTTTTTGTTATTGTGTGAAGTCATGTGTATTTTCTTGTAATTCTTTCAAAAATTAATCCCTAATATTTTTTTGTGACCAACCTTTATTTACCATGGGGTTGCATCACGGATAGACACTCAACTCTTTTTTATTTGCTCTGTGGATGGGCGTATTGACGAATCACATTCACAGGAAGATATGTTGTGGTGCATGTTATTTGCAGATGATATTATAGTAATTAACACGATATGAGACGGTGTGAACGCGCAATAAATGGTATAGAGGTAGACCTTGGAATCTAAAGGTTTCAATATAAGCTTGACCAAGACATAATACATAGAGTGTAAGTTCAGTGGCGAGACGCAAGGAGGGAATGGGAGGTGAGGCTGGACTCACATGTCATCCCTAAGAAAGGAGTTTAAATACCTTGGATCTATTATTTAGTGGGATTGAGAGATTGATAAAGATGTCACACGTTGTATTGGGGCATGATGGACGAAATAGAGACTCGCTTCTAGTATTTTGTGTGACAAAAATGTACTACCAAAACTGAAAGGTAAGTTATACACAGTGATAGTTAGACCAACAATATTGTATGGGTCTGAGTGTTAGCCAGTCAAGGTCACTCATGTCCAAAATATTAAGGTAGGAAGGTATGGAGGTCGGGGATTAGGGTAGTACAATAGTTAGTCTAGAGTATTCATAATAGTAGTGTTGGCACGCAATCTCACTTTCTGTTAGTAGTAGGTTTTAATGACTAACCGTTATTTCCTTCATTGTCGGTCACCTTACTATCTTGTTTTTATTCTGCTTTTATATGGCTTTTTGGTACTATCCCTTTTTGTCCATATTTTTATTAATGTGGTGCTTATACTTTCCTGAGCATATGGTCTATTGAAAATAACCTATCTATCCTTACAATATAGGGGTAAGGTCTGCATACACACTACCCTCCCAGATCTCACGATATGTGATAATACTGGGTATGTTGTTATTGTTGTTGTCGTTATCATATGTGTTTTTTTATGTTGTCCTTAAATATATTCATAAGCAATTTTGACCTCTAACTTTATTGAATGTAAAATAATTGCCTCGTTAATTATTTATCAAATTTCATTTATTATACTCCTTCTGATGCCCATCAGATGGCGCGTGTTGGCGCACGCTAATTAATGATTCGGGAAATGTTGTCACACTTTTGAATAGAAAAATTTTAACAAAAATGATCCCATGTGTTTTTAACTGATCATTCGGTTATGATGGGGTTGCATTAAGAAACGACACTCAACTCTTTTTTGTTTGCTATCGTAATGGACGTACTGAAGAGCCACATCCAAGATGAGGTGTTGTGGTGCATATTATTTGCGGATGATATTGTATTGATTGACGAAATGTGAGACAGCGTGAACGCGCGATTAGAGGTACAAAGGTAGACCTTGAAATCTAAAAATTTCAACTTGCACAGGACCAAGACAGAATACTTGGAGCATAAGTTCAGTGGCGAGAATCAAAGAGGGGGAGAGGATGTGAGACTGGACTCGCAGGTCATCCCTAAGAGGGAGTTTTAAGTACCTTGGGTCTATTATTTATGGGGGCGAGAAGATTGATGAAGATGTCACACATTGTATTGAGGCGGGATAGATGAAATAGAGACTCGCTTTCGGTATTTTATGTGACAAGAAGGTACCACCGAAACTAAAGGGTAAGTTCTATAGAGTGATAGTCAGGCCAACAATGTTGTATGAGGCTGAGTGTTGGCCAGCAAGATTGCTCATGTCCATAAGATGAAGGTAGTAAAGATGAGGATGTTGAGATGGATGTACAGACACACCAAGTTAGATAGAATCAAAAATGAGGTTATCCACGACAAGGTCGGTGTGGCCCCTATTAAGGACAAGATGCGGGAAATGTGACTTAGTGGTTTGGTCATGTGAGGAGGAAGAGGAGCACGAACGCCCCGGTGAAGAGGTGTGAGAGGTTGACATTTGAGCGCTTATGAAGAGGTACTGGTAGACTAAAGAAGGCGTGGGGAGAGGAGGTTAAGCAAGACATGGCACAACTTCAGTTGGCCGAGGACATGACCATTGATAGAAAGACACGGAGGTCGAGGATTAGAGTAGTAGAGTAGGTAGTCTAGAGTATTCATAATAGTAGTATTGGCACGCAGTATCACTTTCTATTAGTAGTAGGTTCTTATGACTAATTGTTGTTTCCGTCATTGTTGATCACCTTACTATCATGTTGTTTTATATTACGGTTTTATATGGCTTTTTGGTACAGTCTGTTACTCTCTAAACTCACAAGGTAGGGGGTTGTTCTACATACGAATAACCCTCCCCAGACTCCACTATGTGAGATAATTCTAAGTGTGTTGTTGTTGATCCCTTTTTATGTTGTCCTTAAATATATTCTTATGCAATTTTGACCTTCGAAGTTATCAAATGTAAAATAATTGTTTCATTAATTATTTATCAAATTTTATTTATTATACTCCTTGTGATTCAATTTAGATGACATATTTTTCTTATTAGTTTATTCCAAAAAAGGGACACATTTCTATAATTAAAATTAATTCAACTTTGAATTTTTTATTTTACCTATTTTATTCTCAATGAGAAGCTTTTATAACCACATAAATATTATGACTCCACAAAATTTTTATCCATTAAACTTTTAATATCACAAATTTTAAAAGTATTTCTCCTTTCTCTTAAAAAAATCCCTCATTTAAACAGACGAAGTATTTACAACAACAACAACAACAACCCAGTATAATCCCACTTAGTGGGGTCTGGGGAGGGTAGTGTGTACGCAGACCTGTTTCCAATAAACCCTCGGCAACTCACCACATAGCTCTTGGGGTGACTCGAATTCACAACCTCTCGGTTGGAAGTGGGGGTTGCTTACCATCAGAGCAACCCCTCTTGTCCAGACGAAGTATTTAATAAGAATTATTAAAAAATTATAATACACAAATACCAAAAAAAATCGTCAAATTTTAGGAACCGTAACATAAAAAATTGCGTCAGACATAAGACATAAATTTAAAATTTTGCATATGTTGTACCAAACTCTAGAAATAGACCATACAAATAAAACTACACCTCCAAATATAAGTACGTGTAAAATTATCTTTTACCCAAAGTTTTTGTTGGTTTAGTGTTTATGTTATATTTTATATAGACCAAAAATGCTTACCTTTAGGCTTTATTAGAGGATCAAAACTGTTTAAAAATATATTTAAAGAAATAATTTTGAATCTACCCAAAACATTAAGGATCTGTTTTTCTCATTTCTCCTTGTAAATACGTGCCGCGTGGATTCCACGTCATTAAGAATTAAACTTTTTAAAAGTTTAGACCGAAACATTCCCTCAATTTTTTAAAGATTAGAGTCATAATAAGTACATTATATTTCCTCAAAGACTTGTTAATCGGTACTCAGTGAGTTGTGATCTCCATTTGATTTTAAATGGTCCAAATGCGATTAACTCAAGTAGTCCTTCAATTTTTTTTTTTATACACATAGAAAGCAAAATAGAAATTCTATACATGTGCTTACACTTTCCTGAGGATTCTAAGACCCGATCATCCGTTAAAGAAATATCCTTAGATCTCAAGTCTACAGCTCTGTAACTTGTGTCGCCTACATCGGGTAGAAAAGAATGCTTTGCATAAACATTTCAATGTCCAATATAAAAGGAACGAGGGGAAGAATCGACGAGGCGAGTGTTCTCGAAGGGAACATCATGATGAAAAAAGCGTGAGGAGAGTTCTAAACTCGAGATATGCAAAATAAAAAGACTCCCTGGGAGATGGTTGTTTGGCTCGAAAGTTAATCGTTACTTTATAAGCTTGAAACAATCAAAAAATAAGAAAGGGGTAAATCATAATCAAATATAATGAACCTAGGTATAAGATCAACATGATTATGGTGTTAAGATATTAAAAATGAAGAACTTTGAGGGTAATTGCTTGTCACAGTTGAGAGAAGAAAATAGAGAGAACATGAGAGAGTTGTATTATTAGATAATAATACTTGGTCCTTTACAACAAGGAAGCCTCCCTTTATATAGAGGTAAGGCCTCCGTACTAAAACAATAATTCGTCGAGGGGTAGTTGACATCCTTTTAAAGGGGACGTCCAAACACGAATGACATCGTTCATGTTCTTACGCCCGAACTGCACCCTCGCTGTATGGGGACGTATGAGAAGGGTCGTGCCCTTATCACTTGTAAGCGTGGGGAGGGCCGCGTTCGGCCCCATATGGTCATGCCATATTTGGCCCTATACAGTTAGTCCCTCCGCTCGTTGGAGGCATACGCGGTGTACGTCTTCAATGGGCGGAAATGTTGATCCATTGTGGCGTCGTTAATGCGTTGACATGTGGTCTACTTTTGGACTGACGTCACTACCAGCATACGTCATGATTATACCTGCTCCCAAGATGGATCAGGGGGCGATTTGACGTTTTGGTTTTCCGCCCCCTTTTTTCTTCGATTTTCGTGTATTTGAGCCCTATAAATAAGGGGAAGGTTTAATTTCTATTATCGTTTGAACTCCTTAGACTCACTCTCTTCTTTCATCTTCTCTAAGGGAAATTAGTATTTTTTGTTTTGAACCTTTTGAGTCTTCTTTGAAGTCAATTTCTTTAGTCGTTGACACCCGCATTCGTTGATAAATACTTAATATGGCAAGACGAGGCTAACAAAATAGGGAAGATAGAGATGAGTCCTCTTGTAGGGTTCCACCATTTTCGGATGGGGGAAAAAAGACCCAAAGAACCCTCATCCCCCTCACTGTGGACAATATCCTTCCCCGAGACTTTCATGTTCGAATGGATATTCCTACAAGATGCCCAACTCCCTCATGGAATTCCTCCACGTTCCTTCAATCATATTTGGACAGCCTGCGGGAGGCGTGCCAAATCCTTGACGCAGTGGTCATGAAGATCTCCAGGGAGAGCTTTGTTAACGCACACCGACCAGGGTTCTGTCCTCTTTATGAGTACCTATTCTTGATTGGGTACGACCTCCCAATTTACCCTCTGGCGGAGGAGCTTTGCCATTTTTATAATGTATGTCCGGCTCAACTTACTCCGTATATGTGGAAAATGTGTCGCATATTGACCACTTACGCGACTCGGGCCGGACTCAACGTCTCGGTATATCACGTGCTGCAGTTGTTTAGCCCCAGTTTATAAGGGGATCGATGCTGCAGTTGAATAGTCGTGGCACAAAAGGGCCTGGTCGTCAAGACGGATGATAAGCCCAATCGCCGCTTTTGGCTCATATTTTTCTATGTCCGGACGGAGGACCTGGTGTCGACCCCGGGGGGTTCCCGAAGATGTGGAATCCATAACGTGAGTGCTTTTATGCTTATTTAATATTTCTCACAACTTCTGTCTGTTTAGTATTTTTAACTTTATCCCTCTCCCCTCTTTTTTTGTAGTGAGGGCTTCTCTACCCCGATCTGGCACAGATATAAAGTCGTGGGTGGAAAGAGTGATTCCTTTTGCGGAGGAGTGTCGTACATAGTCGGCATTCCTCACCCGATATAGCCTATCATGTATTGCCCCGACTTTTAATTTGGAGATTTTATTTTAAGTGTTTGTTGCTTGACTTACTTTGCTTTGGCAGTTCGGAGCGTTCCCCGTGGGAGAAGAAGGCAGAATGTTGCAGTCCCATCGACGACCAGAATCGATTCTGAGGATGACTATATGCCTCAGGAACCTTCAAGCGAGAACGTCCCTAAGGTTGCTCAGCCTGAGGGTGAGTATGTGACCCAGGAACCTTCAAACGAGGACGTTCCTGAGGCTGCTCGGCCTGAGGTCGTGCCGGTGGTCGAGTCCACTAGCGAGACGACTCCTTTGCCTCCATCTCCTGGTCCCAAAGAGGATGCTTCCGAAGGCGAAGAGCCGCAAGAGCGGAAGATGCGTCGATTGTTTCTTGGCAAGGGAATTGCCATGGAGCATAGGAGGGCAAATGTGCGCCATCCAGAATCGAGGCCGGGCTTAATAGGCGATGCCATTCGCTCGGGGAGGTAGGCCCCTTAGAGGGGGGTTGTACCTGCTATCACCCCCGCAAGTGACGAAGGAGATGTCACGCCGGGTGCTGCCGAGACGGTTGCTGGCGAGGGGAGGGTAGGTCCTAAGTGGGCCCCCGCAACGGAGGACGTGCCATAGGGCGATCACGCTCGAGTGGAGATGGCGGCGGTTGGGCCTAACCATCGGATCGTGATCCTAACCAAATATAACTTGTTGCTGGACAGTGAGCAGGCCGCGGCGGACATGACTTTACTTTGTGCGGCTGCTAAGAGCGAAACTTTAAAGGACGTCAGCGATAGGGACTTATCCCGAAGAGTCGCCGGTGCAGCTTTGCAGGTATACCTTGCTCTTTTTGTTTCTCAGGATGAACCTTAGGTGTATGCTGACTTGTGTTGTTTTTTTTCCTTCTTTTTTTAGACCCTCATTTTGGAAGTGGAGAGGGTCCGGCGTGCTCAAAAGAAGACCGCAACCCTTAGGAAGGTGATAAAAAGTATAAAGAGTGTCGCGCCAAGCACCAAACGTTAGCAGACTTATATGCCCAGGACCCAGAGTTTCAAGTTTTCAGCGCGGGCCTGGAGCAGTCGGAAGCTTGGTTGCGGGAGCGTGTGACTCAGTTGGAGCAAGTAGATGAAAATTTAATGATCGCCTTGGCTCAGAACACGGAGCTGGAGAACCTTCTTCGATTGAAGGTGATGAGTTGGAGGTTGGTCGTGGGGCAATGGCGGAGGCTGCTAATTTGCATGCCGAAGTCGATGCCCTAACTGTCGAGCTCAACGCCAGGGTGGCTGAGGTTGACGCTCTTAGGCAAGTTGCATGGACCGAGTTGGCTGACGACGTGTCTAGCAAGGCACATGATATGTAGGTGTACACCGAAGCTAAGCTGGCAGCATTTGAAGATTTACATGCCGCTGGTCGGGCCACTGAGGCAGAGGTTAAGTACCAACGTTGTTTGGTTCGAGTTGCCCGGGAAGCTTGTGGGTATAGTTCCGATTCTTCGGACCCAGTGGGCTATACCTTCAAAGACGTGAACCATCTGGCTACTGGGTCCTGGATCTCTGCGGCAATTTGGGCCGAAGGCGGCAATGGGCAAGGCGAAGGGCTAGTTGGCTGACGACGAACAAGGTGGCGACGGCTAGGACGTGTATTTATTTTGCTATTACAATTTTGTAGTCCTATAAATAGGACCCTCTATAAATTTATACTTTTATTTTTGGAGGAAATGAAAGTTATTCTTTTGATATATATTTTTTGCTTCTTTTGTTTTGTTCGCTTGTCATAGTAGTATGCGTAGTATCGACCGTTGTCAAGTTGATTCATTGTAATCGAGCTGAGTCGACTTACTACGACAATGGCCTTAGCCATTTGCTCCTCTTGGGGTGGTCGTAACCATTAGTGTCATCTCGACCGTGTCGAGTTGATTTATCTTAATCGAGCTGAGTCGACTTACTACGATAATGGCCTTAGCCATTTGCTCATTTTGGTGTGGCCGTAACCATTAGAGTGATCTCGACCGTGTCGAGTTGATTTATCGTAATCAAGATGAGTCGACTTACTACGACAATGGCCTTAGCCATTTGCTCATTTTGGGGTGGTCGTAGTCTTTCATACATTGGAGATGGCCGTAGCCTTTCATACATTGGAGATGGTTATAGCCTTTTCATACATTGGAGATGGCCGTAGCCTTTCGTACATTAGAGGTGGCCTTAGCCTTTCATATATTGGAGATGGTCGTAGCCTTTCGTACATTGGAGATGGCTGTTGCCTTTCATATATTGGAGATGGATGTTGCTCCAGTCCATTTGGCATGCCTATTGTGCTGGCTTACAGAGTAACTGGCGTGTCAAACTGGCCTCGTGAGCATTTCCGAGCATCTCCTTTGTCGCCTCGTTGAAAACCTTTTCGAGAAAAATTGGGACAAAACTCGGGTAAGGGAAAAAGAGTACGACTCGGGGGGTGCTCTTCAGAAATGGAAATACTTGAGGTGAGAGATATTCCAATTACTTTGGAGTGTCTTCCCTTCCATTCTCTCTAGTTGAAATGACCCTTTATCTGCTGCCGTAGTAATCTTGTACGGTCCGTCCCAATTGGTACCCAACTTTCCCTCGCTTGGGTCCCTAGACGCCAAGTTTTTGGCTTTGAGGACTTAGTCGCCTACTTTGAGTGGTCGGATTTTGGCCCTCTTGTTGTAGTACCTTTTGATTTGCTATTTCTGGGCTACCGTCCTGATGTGGGCAACTTCTCTCCTTTAATCGGCTTCATCGAGGTCTTGGAGTCGGTTCAAGTCATTTTCTGATCCGCTTGTGTGTGAATACCTTAGGCTTGGTTCGCCTACTTCAACTAGTATGACAACATCAGTCCCGTAAATCAGTGAGTATAGTGTTTCTCCAATGGAGGATTTAGGGGTAGTCATGTGCGCCCATAATACTTCTGGTAGTACTTTTGGCCATAGCCCTTTGGCGTCTTCAAGCTTCTTTTTCAGTGTATTCAGTATTGTCTTGTTGGATGACTCAGCCTGACCGTTGGCGGTAGAATAACACGGTGTGGAGAGTATTCGTTTGATGTGCCATTTGTCGAAGAACTCGGTCATTTCTGACTGATGAACTGTCGCCCATTGTCACAAGTGATTTCCTTGGGGATGCCGAAGCGGTAGATGATGTTCTTCCATATGAAGGTAATGATCTCTTGTTCGCGTATTTGGGCGTATGCACCTGCTTCCACCCACTTGGAGAAATAGTCAGTTAAAACTAATAGAAATCGTACCTTTCCTCGTCCGGCAGGTAACGGGCCAACTATGTCCATTCCCCACTTGGTGAAGGGCCAAAGGGAGGTGACTGAGTGGAGGGGTTCTCCCGGTTGGCGTATTATGTGGGCAAACTTTTGGCACCTTTCGCATCAGCGGACGTATTCTGCAACATCTTTCTTCATGGTAGGCCAGTAATAGCCGGCTCGTATTAGACAGTGCAGGAGTGCGCGGTTGCTAGTATAGGCGCCGCAATGGCCTTCGTGTACTTCTTCCAGTACTGGTGTCGTTTGATTAGGACCCAAGCACTTGTCCAGGGGTCCTCCAAAGGTCCTTCTGTAGAGCTCGTGGTTTATCATGCAATATCGGGCGGCCTATACGCAGAGCTTCTTTGCCTCTTTTTTTGTCAGGCGGGAGAATTCCTTCCTGCAAGTAGGATAAAAACCGGTTGCGCCAGTCCCAAGTTAAGTTTAACGAAAGTACCTCCGCATGATCGATTGCCAAATAGAGGAGGGTGACGACGCTTTCTTTGTTGAAGCTTTTGGTGGCTGCAACTAGTTTTTCCAAGCCGTCCGCTTCGGCATTATCTGCTTTGGGGACCTGCTCAAAGCGACACTCGTCGAGTTTGGCCATCAACCTATAGATCTCTGCCTGGTACTTTTGCAATTTTTGTTCCTTAATTTGGTAAGTCCCAGTGACTTGATTTACCACGAGCTGAGAGTCGCAGTGGAGGACGAGTCAGCGAGCCCCATATTTGATGGCCAGTCTTAGACTTGTAGTAACGACTTCGTATTTTGCCTCGTTGTTAGTCATCTCGGGGCATCGTATGGACTAGCGAATGATTTTGCTTGTGGGGACTTCGAGGATGAGTCCCAGTCTCGATCCCGAGGCATTAAAGGCTCCATTCGTGTAGAGAGCCCATAAGTCGGTATTTGAGGGGGAGCGAAGAGCCTACCTTTCCGCCCCTAGTAGTATTTTTGCGGTCACGAAGTCGAAGAGGACTTGTGACTTGATGGCAGTTCTCGGGATATATGAGATATCATGTTCGCTGAGCTTTATAGACCATCTAGCAAGTCGACCCTGATAACTCGGGCTTATGCAGTGTGCTTCTTAAGGGGAACGTAGTCACCACTTTAATGGGGTGGCATTGGAAGTGGGGTCCGAGCTTTATCAAGGTGTGGGTATCGTGTTTCGGCGTCCATCGAGGTTTTGCTAATGTAATGGATGGGGGATTGCGTATCTTTTGTTTCACAAACCAATAATGCACTGACTGAGACTTTTGATATGGCCAGATATCAGTAGGGGCTCGCCCGGATCCACTTTGGCTAGCAGTGGCGGTGACGACAGATATGTTTTTAGTTCTCGTAATTCTTTGACGCATTCCCCTTTCCACTAAAATTTGTTGTCCTTTCTTAGCACGTTGAAAAATTTATGGCATCTGTTAGAGGATCGTGAGATGAATCTGGTTAGGGTAGCTATTCGTCTCGTCAGTTTTTGCACCTGTTTTTTGCTATTTAGCACTTCGGGTATTGTGGCGATTGCCTTGATTTGGTCAGGGTTAACTTATATGCCTCGTTGGGATATAAGGAACCTTAGAAACTTCCCTGAGTCTACGCCGAAAGCATATTCTCGGGGTTCAGTTTCATCACGTACTTTTTTAGTATTTTGAAGGCCTCTTTTAAGTGGCCGATGTGATCTTCCTATCTTGCTGATTTCACTAGCATGTCGTCGATGTAGACTTCCATGGTCTTACTGAGCTGTTATTTGAACATCTTGGTGACCAGTCTTTGATATATGTCCCCTACGTTTTTTAGCCCAACACGCATCACTTTGTAGCAGTAGGTTCCTTGGTGGGTGATGGAGGTTGTCTTCTCCTAATCTTCCTCGGCCATCAGGATCTGATTGTAACCGGAATATGCATTTAAGAAAATCAGCAATTCATGTCCAGCGGTGGCATCGATCAACTGGTCGATGTGGGGAAGGGGGAATGAATCTTTAGGGCATGCTTATTCAGGTCGGTGAAATCCACACACATTCTCCACTTCCTATTTTTCTTTTTGACCATGACGACGTTGGCGACCCATTGAGGGTATTTTGACTCCCCGATGGAGCTGTTGGTGAGTAGTTTGTCTACTTCCCCGTGGACTACCTCATTGATTGCGGTGTTGAACTTTCTTCTTATTTGTCGTACCGGCAGATGTAGCGGTTCAACATTTAGCTTATGGGTGGCAATATCTGGCAAAACCCGTGGCATATCTGCATGGGAAAAAGGCAAATAGGTCTGCATAGTTAGTTAAGAATTCACGGTACTTACTTGGATTGGCGAGTCCATGACCGGTGTAGTCTTTCTTTGTGGGATTAGTGCTGTCCAGTTGGATTGGATCGAGATCTTTGATCGTCGCTTTACAAGCTTCCACGACGTCGGGATCTTTGATGGTGTCTGTCGTCAGGTCAGTTTTAGTCCCCAATATGGCTAATTGCTACGCCTCCGCGCTTGTTCCCTGTAACTGCTAGGTGTGAGCGCAGTCTTGTGTTATCTTGTAGCACTCTTGCGCGGTGCGCGGTTCTCCCTTGATGCTGAATATTCCCTATGGGGTAGAGAATTTGACCAGCTAGTACAGGCTCGAAGGGACCGCTCGCATGGCATGTATACATGGGCGCCCTATGATGACGTTGTATGCCGTCTCCTGGTCCATTATGTGAAAAGTTGTTTCCAACGTGACCCCTCCTGTGAGGACGGGCAGGGGCACCTTTCCGGACGAATGTTCCACTGCATTGTTAAAACCGGTTAGTGTTATGCAGTGGGGTATTACCCTATCCTCAAGTCCCATCTGCATGAGGACTCTCAGGTGGATGATACAGGTGTCGCTTCCATCATTGATCATGACTCTCTTGACATTCGTATCAATAATGAGTAAAGTAATGACTAAAGCATCGTAACAAAGGAAACACAAATCATCGGTATCGAACTTGTCGAAGGTGATACTTCCTTCGAAGTCATCATACCATTCCTGGGAGATGGTCCGCTTTAGCCTATGAGTGTTGGCGAATTTGACATGGTTGATTGCCGAGTCGTTGATGTCGCCAACGATCATATTTATCGTCCGCGTCGTGGAAAGCGGCTTTGGTGGTCCGCGGGGTTGCTCTCGCCTGCGTGCGAAGTTGATCTTCCCTTTGTCGCTGAGTAGTTATTTTAGGTATCCTTGGTTTAGCATCCTAACGACCTCTTGTCGCAGGCCTATGCAATCTTCGGTCCTGTGCCCCATTCCTGATGGAACTCGCATAGGACATTCGATTTCCTTGTGGCGAGATCTAACTTCATCTTCTGAGGCCATTGGACCTTGGTGCCAAGCTTCTCTAGTGCGTACACTATTTTTGAAGGAGACACACAAAAATTTTGTGATGATAATAAGGGGGCGTACCTCTTTCATTTTAGAGCGGGGCGATGTGCCGTTGTAATGCATCCATATACCGGGGCGGCGGATGGAAGGATCTTGTGTATGGCAGATATCCTTCTCTGTTGGAACATAGGGAATGTTCCCGATGTCCCTCGTGGCGTCGGTCTTTCCTTGTTTCTAATTGCATAGCTGTTAACCGTTGGGTTGGCCCGTTGAGGTCGTCTTCGTCTGCTCGTACGTCAGCGCAGTAAGTGTTATGGATTTACTCCCATGTCATAGGGGGATACATCATGAGGCGGTTTAGTAGCTTCTTAGTTGCTCTGGAACTATCTTTGCTTAGTCCGTTCTGGAAGGCAGTGGCTGCCATCCCCTCCGATACGTTTGGCATGCTCATTCTTACCTTGTTAAATCTGGTGAGGAAGTCCCTGAGCCCTTCACATGTGGTTTGTTTGACGGCGAAGATGTTGTTGACCCTTTCCTATGCATTCTTTGCACCCGAATGGGCGGTGACGAACTTATCTGCCATTTCTTCGAATGTTGATATTGCCTTGACAGGCAGTTGGGAGTACCATGTCAAGGCCCCTCCGGTTAACATCTCGCCGAACTTTTTCAGCAGCACTGATGGTGCCTGCTTTTTTGATAGGTCGTTTCCTTTTATGGCGGTAACATAATGGATCAGATGATCCTCAGGATTAGTGGTCCCGTCGTATACCCTTAAGTAAGGGGACATCTTGAATATTTTCGGGATGGAGTAGGGGCAGCTTCTTCAGAGTGGTTGTTCTACAAACCTCCACATGTCGCATTTTGGTAACAACTTAGGGGCTCTGGGGATTTTGTCGACCCTCTCTTGGTGCTCGTTCATCTGGTCGCGGAGAGCCTTGTTTTCGATTTCCATTTCCTCCATCTTTCTTAGGATGGCGGTCAGCGTGCCATCATGGGTCTGTGTTTCGACGGGTTGGTTGTTTACTCGTTTCTCCTTTTGTTCACCCGTGGCAGTGGTGATACTCATTGTTGGTATTGCTTTCATGTTATTTTGTGGTGGTTTTTTGACTAAGCCTCTCAGGTTTCTTGTTAGCCACTCTTCCAGCAATTTCCTGACCATTGAGGCTGCCTCTTTGACAATGGATATGGAAGCTCCTTTGTCATGCAAGGTCGTTGGATCTTCGGATGGGGAAGGTGAGATCTCTATTTTTGGTGCGGTGCCGGGGGTTGTGTTGGTGACAGGGTCATCGCTGACCTCATTGAGAAAGCCAAGAAGATTGGTTGTAACCCCCATTATTGCTTTGGATCTGGCGTTATTTCTGGCCATTATTGGTTTTCGCGTGATATAGAGGAGATGGTTGGCTGATCTTTAGGTAGATACTATGATTTTGATTCTCGAAATCCCCACAGACGGCGCCAAATTGTTTGGCTCGAAAGTTAATCGTAACTTTATAAGCTTGAAACAATCAAAAAATAAGAAAGGGGTAAATCGCAATCAAATATAATGAACATAGGTGTAAGATAAACGTGATTTTAGTGTCAAGATATTAAAAATGAAGAACTTTGAGAGTAATTGCTTGTCACAGTTGAAAGAAGAAAATAGTGTGAATATGAGAGAGTTGTATTATTAGATAATAATACTTGGTCCTTTACAACAGGGAAGCCTCCCTTTTTATAGAGGTGAGGCCTCCATACTAAAATAATAATTCGTCGACAGGTAGTTGACATCCTTTTAAATGGGACCTCCAAACACGAACGACATCGTTCATGTTCTTACGCCCGAATTGCACCCTCGCTGTAGGGGACATATGAGAGGGGTCGTGCCCTTATCACTTGTAAGCGTGGAGAGGGCCGCGTTCGGCCCTATATAGTCAAGCCATCTTTGGCCCTATACAATGGTATTCTTTGTTTTAGGTCTTGATAGATTGATTTTTCTATCGATTGAAGTTATTACGTTGGGTGATTAAATCTTTCTCCGGCCTGGGAAAAGCAGCAAACTCTAGAAGCTAGGTCTTTGTTCACCTTTGGACATGAATTTTTTTCCGTTCTCAGTGGAAACCCGCCTTAGAGATTGAACGGCAATAATATAAGTCAACGTTCAATCTAAGACAATGCAGATAACTAGTAGTGAACAACCTTATTAAGAAACCAACCGAAAGCAGCCTTTGGTACTTAAGTAGTTAAGGTTTGGAACCTTTGTAACTATGATAGATATCTGTTTGCTTGTTGCCAAACCCTTTGCCTTTATTTTGAATCAAAGTAGGTCGCGAATGTTATATTTTAGTCGGTCGGGGGAAGAGATAGCTTCGTGCTCCGCTTCTCTCGCGGTTGTCTTTTAATCATTATTATTATTATTATTATTATTATTATTATTATTATTATTACTATAACTTTGATAAACTTTAGAGGGTCATGTTGTCAATTTGTCACTCCACAACTTTTATGCCCTGTCGGTTCAAATTTGTCAACGGCAAAAAATACCAATTATTAGCAAACAAACTAAGTAAAATAGAAAAATTGTGACATGCATCATCGAAACAACGCAATTAATATGGGTGTTCATAAAAACCCGAAAAATCAAACCAAATTGAAAATCAAATCAAACCGGCCAAAAAATCGATAATTTTTTGTTTGGTTTTGAATTTTAAAAATTGATCAAATTTGATTTGGTTATGATTTTAATTAAAAAAAAATCAAACCTAGCCGATTATCGGATTAACTATTTCAAATTCATTAATACATCTATATATATGTATATTTTTATATAAAGCTTCAAAAACTTTATAGTAAATGTTAATAACTTGCATTTTAGTATAGTTCTTTACCTTAGATTTTAATTTGACTGGTAGTTTTCTTTTATTAAGTGTAAGAATCCATTTAGTATTAAAAATAATATTATTTTAATTGAGTCCTTAAATTATTCATCACTATTTAATTTAATTATTATCAATATATCTTGGTAAATAATAGATTTCTCAAAGGACAATTGATTTGATAGTGTTACATTGAAAATGTGGTCACCGGAATATGTGTTTGGTAGTGTATGTCTTATATTTAAGAAAAAATCGACAAATAACCAAAAAACCGACAAATCGAATAGAGAAAAAATTGACTTAATTGGTTTGGTTCTAATATTTGAAAAACCAACTTACTTGGTTTGGTTTCTTTTTAGGGATAAATCGATCCAAACCAAACCCTGAACACCCCTAGCAATTACCACCAAGGGATGTGGTGCAGTGGATGGACCACTCTTCCCTTAAATAGAGTTTTCGGGTTCGAGCCCTAAGTATGAAAAAGTACTTCCTCCCAAATGGCCATACGTGGGGCTAATTTAAGTGTAATCGGGCTCCAATGTGGATAACGAACACCAGGTGAGAAACCAAAGAAGTAAAAACAACGGAATGAGTTTAGATGGTTAGCATTTAGCTTGGTAGCAACAATTGTATGATGCTTTTTCTGTTTTTATAATTTTGTGGACCATAAGTATAAAATATGAACATAAATTTGTGAGATGAAAATAGGTGCATTAGTTGTGTGACGCACAACCATAAGATATTTCACTAAAATGTGACGACCCAAAGGGTCATCACCTATTTTTCTCATCTATTTCGTGCTTCCGAGTCCTTGAAAACCTTATTTTATATTACCTTGATTTTCGTGCACAGTCTGAGCGCGTAGCTAGAATTTATTTATGTTGGAATGTGTGAGTTCTGTGAAAAATTAAGAATTTTGATATTAATATGATAATAGTTGAATTTGGTCAACATTTTTTGTAAAAGGACCTGGACCTGAGATCGGACTGTCTCGGAAGGTCCATAGAAAAATATGGGACTCGGACATGTGCCCGGAGTCGAAATCTGAGGTCTAGAACCTGAGTAAAAGAATTTTCTGATAAAATTGTTTTCTAGATTATTAGTGAAAATGAAAATAAAAAATTAATTAAAAGACTATGGTATCGGGCTCGTATTTTGATTCCGATGCCAGATACAAGTCTTATATATTGTTTAAGCACTTCTTGTGAAGTTTGATCGAAATCGGGTGTCGCTTGGCGTGTTTTCGACTATATGTTCCAAGTTTGAAAGTTTGTGAAGTTTAGAAGGAAAATCATGAGTTTTGATGCTTGATTCTAAGTAAACGATGTCATATTGGCAATTTGATCGCGCGAGCAAGTTCGTGGTATGTTTTCGAGGTTGTGTGCGTGTATGGTTTGGAGCCTAAGGGCTCGGGTGAAATTTGGATAGGTGTAACGACCCGCCCGTCGTTACGGGAATTACCACCCCGTTACCTTGCATTTACATATATTATGCTTTTAAAACAGTATTAGAGTATATCGGGCGAGTTAGGAGTGAATTGGATTGAAAATGAGGCATATAGCCTTTGTGAAGGAAACTTGAATAAGGAAAGTCAACCCGGAGTTGACTATTTGGTTAGAGGGCTCGGAATCGGATTCTAATGATTCGGTTAGTTCCGGGAGGTGATTTGTGACTTAGGGGAGCGATCGGAATTGAATTTGGAGGCCGGTGTAGAAATAGGCTTGAATTGGCTAAGGTTGAATTTTGGCGAAATCCGAACGGTAGGTGAGATTTTGATCCGGGGGTCGGAATGAAATTCCGACGGTTGCAGTAGCTCCGTTAGGTGATTTTGGATGTGCCTGCAAAATTTCAGGTCATTCGGACGTCGTTTGGTCGGGTTTTTTGATTGAATGCGTAATTCGGAAAGTTTTAAGGAATTTAGGCTTGAATCCGTGTGTAATTGGTGATTTCGATGTTAAGGACGGTGTTTTTATGATTAGAACAAGTTTGAAACGTGTTATGGGGTATGTTGGTGGTTTTCGTTGGGGTCCCGGGGGCCTCGGGTTGATTTCGGGGGTCCAAACGGACCATTTCTTCTATTTTTGAACTGCTGTTGGCTGCTGGTTTTGTTGCAGATGGATGCTCTATGCGATCGCATAGGGTCATTGCGATCGCATAGAAGGATGGAAGTGAGCCCCGGAGTTGTTCTATGCGATCGCGTAATAGGAGATGCGATCGCATAGGTATGGAACCTGGCACTCTGCGATCGCAGGGTCACTGGTGCGATCGCATAGGGTAAAATGATCCGGGGTGCCTAAGAAGCTTATTGTTCTATGCGATCGCGTGGTCGGTCTGCGATCGCATAGTAGTAATTTGGAGCCTGGGTGAGATGTTCTATGCGATCGCGGAGAGGTAGTGCGATCGCATAGCCTTAATTATTTCGAGTTATCATTTATTCTACGCGATCGCAAGGATGGGATGCGATCGCATAGTGTAAACGGCCCAGGCAGTGAATTATAACCAGAAACATTTCACATACGGGTTCATTAACCCAAAACTCCATTTTTGAGTTCCAAGAGGAGAAATTGACGGGAGATTGCTGGGAAATCATCGGGGTTTCGTTGGAGGTAAGTTTTGGGGCTTAATTACATCATTTTAACATGAAATCCTTGGTTAATTCTCTGTAAATGGGAGATTAAATGTGGGTTTGAGCCCTAAGCCTAAATTGAAGAAAATCACCGATTTGAGTGGGCAAACGGAGTCCGATTTTGGTAAATTTTATATGTATGGACTCGTGGCGAGACGAGGGTTCCAGAAATGTGAATTTCGTAAATTTTCGGAATGTGGGCCGGGGCTCGGGTTTTGACAACTTTGGGAATTTTGATGTAAATTGAGTTGTATTGATTGGGTGTCGTCCCATTGGCCTAAATTGTTGTATTTTTACTGTATTTGATCAGATTCTACGCGTGCGGAGCTTGATTCTCGTGGCAAGGGCATTGCGGAGTAGTCGTCGCGCCGTATTGAGGTGAGTAATAGATGTGGGTGATGACCGGCGGGTTCGAAACCCCGGTATACCACTTTGTGACGCTGTATAGCGGCGAGACACACACACTCTTGAGAGTGCGGGGTCGATCATGAACTGGAGACTATATATTAGTCCGACCTGTTGATACTGTATTATTGGCTATTCTAGAGCCGTCGAACCTCCTTCTCGGATGGTTGTATATATATATATTGTGATAGTGGCCACTCTTGAGCCGAGGAACCCCTTTCTTGGGCGGTTGAGTATACATGTGGGCCGTGAGCCAGTTATTGGATCCCGCGAGGATCGTTATTATTGTCTTATCATATAGACATGCTAGTTTACTACTAGTCCGCAGCTATTTTGTTATTATGCTAATTCCAATCTCTGGAACTTGATATTACTGTTTTCCAACCGAAAAATGATAAAAGAGTTTTCAAAAACTATTTTTGAGCCTGCGAGGTCGTATCTGCATATTAGTTGACTAGTAGTGGATCGGGTGCGCGCGCGCAGCGAGATATATGTTGGATCGGATCGCACGCCCGCAGAATATCTCTATGAGATGTGCTTGGGCTGTAGGAGCCCTCCGGAGCTGAACCCCCACGGTGAGCACGGGTACCCAAAATTGGAGTCGAGCTACGCGCGTAGCGGTCATATCATGCATTGCATTGCATTTAGCTACATACGCTAGCTGCTGTTATGCTATATATTGGTAATTGTTGGAACATGTTCAGTGAAGATTGATTCTATGACGGGGTAGCTGATTATAGCTTTACATAGTCTTTATTGCGGATTTCTTATCTGCATTGTCTTACCACTTGTTTATTACCACTGAGTACGGCGGTACTCGTTTTACTCCCTGCACCTTGTGTGCAAATCCGGGTACCTCTCAGCAGTGATCCAGGTGGCTGTGCGAGGCGACGTTTGTGGATATTCGAGGTAGGTGCAGAGTCCGCAGGACCCGATATTCCTTTTTCTACTGTCTTTTGATTTTGTATTGACATTTCTTTCCGCACTTGGTATTTTTGTAAACCTTTATACACTCATGTTCGGTAGAGGCTCATGACTCTTGACCCTTGTTCTATGGGAGTTGATGTATTATGGGGCTTGGTTTCCCGTTTTCGCTATATGCATCACTGTTATTTCGTGAATTAATATGCTTAAATGGGCTAAAGAGAGCTTATAGCTCCGTGGTTGATATTGATTGGTCAGGCTGGCTTAGCAATGTGCTGGGCGCCATCACGACCGGATTTGGGGTCGTGACACCTTATTTATAGGTGCTTTAATTTTATAAAAATTTATTCAGTTGGTAGAGTCTTGTGGATCGGTACGGGGACGCCTGTACTTATCCGCGGGAGGCTACAAACCTTTAGGAAACACTTCATATTTCTTGGAATTCTTATCGTGCGTACGTGATTCAGCTTGAGATGTAATTTTTGAAATTCCTTCCACACGTCTGTGTATGCATCGAGCGCTCAGTAATATAATTGCCTTGATGGCTTGTGATTTCCTGGTCGAGGGGCGAGATATAATCTCTGCGAGTTCATGTTGGGCCAGTCGGGAGGACTTGAGGCCTGATCTTTGTCTATGACATAAACGCCAAAGTGCTGATTTTACAAACTGGTATTATGGAATTTCGTGTGATCAGTATTGTTCCTAACTGTAGAAGTGGCAGCTTAATAATGTACGAGCTATCAGGTGTTAGATCCTTATTGTAATATGTTGTGTAGCCCCGAGCTATGGGCGTGGTGAATATTTATCATATCTCTTAATTGGGAGGTAAAGTGCCTTACGTGTAGTAAAACGAGTTTAGACTCAGGAAGACTAAAGTGATTATGCTATGTATATCCTGGTGGAAGGTGTTGTACTGAAATACTAGATTGATGCAAAGTAGGTGGGTGGATTCGGATGTGTAATTGAAGGGTATTTGATATGTGTTATGATGCGAGCATGTGTAGCACAAGTTCAGGTATAAATTGTGATAATATGATTCGTATAGTATTGAGATTTACTGTTGTAGAAATACATTGTAATGTCTTGTTGAGTTGTGGATGCATTGTTAGAATGGTTTGGTGGTTCTCTAGCAGGTGGATAGGCCAATTTACAAAGGAAACTCTGCCGAAATTTTTGAAAAAATTTGGGACTTAGAAAAGATTTCTGTCACCTAAAGAGAGTAGGCTTAACTGTGGTGTGTGTATAAATGCAAGAATTGCAGAAGGGTTAAGGTCTCTGATGATTCGAGTCTTTGCCAAAGCTTGTAAATGACTTGAATTTAAATTTACTATAACGTTGTGGCATCATTTGAGTAAGAATGACATAAGTGGCTAAAAGTGTTTTGATGTATGGCTCCGAGCCAAGTTGGGGAGGTTGTTATTGATTAACTGATTGCACTATTGTGTGCTATGTTGGTTCTGTCTCTAAGTATGTTGGGAAATTTTGATAAGGGTTATGGTGCTTCGTAGATGTGAAGAAATACTAGGGTATTTTGAACTGATGTTGGTAAGGAATGCTTGGTGTATAGAAAAGAGTGATAGCTAATAGTATCCGTATGTAATCATGATCTGCAGTGTCAGAGTTCTAATAAGGCATGAGTGGTTCTGTTCAATAAGACAGTTGAATTACAGCTGAATAAGGGTGAATGATGCCCGAGAATGGTTTTGCAGTGTTCAAGATTTTACTTGTAACAGTCAAGTGTCTCAAATTTGTGCATGTGGCTAAAGATGGTGGTTTCGTTAGAAGAGATCGGTACTTGTGTTATATTATGTGAATGATGGGATTCTATGTAATCCGTATTGGAAGGTAATGATAACGAATTCAAATCGCAAGAGGTTCTTCAAAATAAAGTATTGTAGGATGTGATCCTTCGGGAAATATTGAGAGAATATTCAGTGGCCTATATGTCTCAGACCGTGTGGTCTTATGTACGAGTCTCGTGTGGAATGAGTTCATGTGTTATGGTGCTACGGTAGTGGCTAATATTAAATCAAAGATGAATCAGAAAGGAAACTGGGTAAATGGAACAACTTGTTAATAAACCGAAGCGGTATGATAAAGAATACGACTAATTCCTGGTATGTGGTTGAAGTAATGAGTCTTGTAGATATTGTGCAATAAAGCTTTTCAGTGTTGGCAGTCGTGTAACCCGATATGGGTATAATATGTGTATAAGGACTCAGTCCTGGCAGTTTAACTTATGTAATGTGATTGGGAGAAAGAGTTTATGATGTGTTTTAATGTGGTTTGAAAAATAAGTGTATTTCCTGTTGGTATGCAAAGCTTGGAATGTGTAATGAGTTTTCTCTATATGAGATCATAAAAGTCCTTGACTAGTTGAGTGCGTCCATGTTTGCGGCGTAGGAAAGGGATAAGAATTTCCATGTTATCTTAGTATGGTATACGCGATGTGTTATGGAAAGTTGATAATGGTATATTCTAGGTTTTGAGATCAGGTTCATAATATATGGGGAGTCATTAAACTTATTGAGCAGCGCGGACAACTGCAGGTGATTTAAGAATCGATCTTTCTGGTGATCTAAGGAAATGGTACTGCTATTCTAGTAATTTGGCAGGGTATATGGTGCAAAGGGACAAGGTAATGTAAACTGATAATATCTAGGGGTATAGTGGTGTTCGCTTGTCGGATCGGCTGTGATGATCGAATTATTGATGGCATAGTGAAATTTTCGAATGGCTTTCGAGGTATGAATAGATGCTTGATGTGTGTTATGTAATCGTACGGTGGAGTGTGGGATCGGGCATAGTGATCCATATGTAATACATGTGTTAGAGTCTGGAAGTTCTCGTAATCCGCCTATGCAGTGGTTGTATATCGTGTGTATCAGCACCGTTTAGCTCTTAGCTTGATATGATGAATTTGGGTTATGATACCTTATTTCAGACTGGTTGACATAAGCCGGGTCGTCTAGACTAATGTGATATGGGCTATGTCGGAAAATGGCACAAATTGCGTAGCAGAGAGCATCAGAGTATGCTCCAACAGAGTAGTTGTACACAGGACCAGCGGACGGCTGGTAGGCATTGCTTTGTCAGTTGGACCTTAGTGGCGGATGTTAGTGTAGAAGTATCTACCATTGATTCAGTTCCAGTATTGAGAAACGTTGTCGGATGCGTTTCATGTGGCCAAACTTGAGGCGATATATGTTTATTATGATGAGCAACTTGACTCGACGCGTATTCATTTGACGAGGGTTACTTGGATCGGGTGGCACGCCGCCACGGGTATGTCATTGGAGCGGGTTGCACGCCGCAACAGAATATTGTGAAAATATAGTTAGTTATATGTTACCTGGTATACAATACCTCCTGGCTTCTGAGGAAGAGTCCGTATTGAGTATCGCTTGGCGAAGGGCACATCGGTTGTGTTCTTTCAGGATTTGATAGCATACGTTAATTGTTTCACCGTGGGTGAGGTTGATTGCTTGGGTTCAGACCTAAATATGTGCGTGGCTGATCGTTTTGAGCTTAGTGGCTTGAGGTGCTTCATGAGTAATAACGTTGGGATAGAATCACGAATCGTGGCAAGGCCACGTGATGTTATGACCTCTCGAGGAGGATTCAGGTACTTTATTTCTATAATACGAGACGCGGTCTCAGTTCTATATTATGATGGCACAGAGGGATTAAATTGCAGCTCTATTTGCTGGAGACAGTTGTCATGATTTGAGCTGTCATGATTCGAGTGTGTGCAGACGTTTCTATTGGAGCCTATGTTGTGCTCGTCGTGGCTTAGGCCGGTGTTGAGGTGTCTTATCACCAGTGCGGTGTGTTATAATCGAAATGGTCGTTGGAGCCAATAATGAATGTGAGTATATGTGATTTTAGTTGGTTAGAAAGGTAATACCGAGATTTGGGTCCGAAATCTGTTGTGGTATCAGTTAAAAGTGAAATGGATTCATGAATGGTTGACCTGAGAGATGGGTTCGATATATCGCGTGTCTGGTTGCCGTGGGCATGATATGAAGGTGTTGGAACAAGACTCCATCTAATGGAAGAGGTTTTTTCAGCTAGTATTTGGTGATTGTGGCCAGTTGTTGTGATTAGAGACTATCGTCTCGAGTGATTGGGTTGTGTGATACATCATATGATCTCACCCGGAGTGGTGAGTATGGCTTATTGCAGTGGATTCTAGTGTATCCTGAGTACAGGAATGGGACTAGCAATTGGTATATGATTTCAGAAAGTACAATGTGATTTATGGTTCAGATGGGCCGTGAAATTTTGACTATATGGTGTTTTCGGACTTGCGTGAGATAGGGTGACGTATGATCGCCCGAATATATGCTTGGTAAGGTCATTCAGCTATTGAGTTGCTTCTAGTACCACTCTGGTACGCTCGAGGACGAGCGTTTGTTTAAGTTGGGGAGAATGTAACGACCCGGCCCGTCGTTACGGGAATTACCACCCCGTTACCTTGCATTTACATATATTATGCTTTTAAAACAGTATTAGAGTATATCGGGCGAGTTAGGAGTGAATTGGATTGAAAATGAGGCATATAGCCTTTGTGAAGGAAACTTGAATAAGGAAAGTCAACCCGGAGTTGACTATTTGGTTAGAGGGCTCGGAATCGGATTATGATGATTCGGTTAGTTCCGGGAGGTGATTTGTGACTTAGGGGAGCGATCGGAATTGAATTTGGAGGCCGGTGTAGAAATAGGCTTGAATTGGCTAAGGTTGAATTTTGGCGAAATCCGAACGGTAGGTGAGATTTTGATCCGGGGGTCGGAATGGAATTCCGACAGTTGCAGTATCTCCGTTAGGTGATTTTGGATGTGCCTGCAAAATTTCAGGTCATTCGGACGTCGTTTGGTCGGGTTTTTTGATTGAATGCGTAATTCGGAAAGTTTTAAGGAATTTAGGCTTGAATCCGTGTGTAATTGGTGATTTCGATGTTAAGGATGGTGTTTTTATGATTAGAACAAGTTTGAAACGTGTTATGGGGTATGTTGGTGGTTTTCGTTGGGGTCCCGGGGGCCTCGGGTTGATTTCGGGGGTCCAAACGGACCATTTCTTCTATTTTTGAACTGCTGTTGGCTGCTGGTTTTGTTGCAGATGGATGCTCTATGCGATCGCATAGGGTCATTGCGATCGCATAGAAGGATGGAAGTGAGCCCCGGAGTTGTTCTATGCGATCGCGTAATAGGAGATGCGATCGCATAGGTATGGAACCTGGCACTCTGCGATCGCAGGGTCACTGGTGCGATCGCATAGGGTAAAATGATCCGGGGTGCCTAAGAAGCTTATTGTTCTATGCGATCGCGTGGTCGGTCTGCGATCGCATAGTAGTAATTTGGAGCCTGGGTGAGATGTTCTATGCGATCGCGGAGAGGTAGTGCGATCGCATAGCCTTAATTATTTCGAGCTATCATTTGTTCTACGCGATCGCAAGGATGGGATGCGATCGCATAGTGTAAACGGCCCAGGCAGTGAATTATAACCAGAAACATTTCACATACGGGTTCATTAACCCAAAACTCCATTTTTGAGTTCCAAGAGGAGAAATTGACGGGAGATTGCTGGGAAATCATCGGGGTTTCGTTGGAGGTAAGTTTTGTGGCTTAATTACATCATTTTAACATGAAATCCTTGGTTAATTCTCTGTAAATGGGAGATTAAATGTGGGTTTGAGCCCTAAGCCTAAATTGAAGAAAAACACCGATTTGAGTGGGCAAACGGAGTCCGATTTTGGTAAATTTTATATGTATGGACTCGTGGCGAGACGAGGGTTCCAGAAATGTGAATTTCGTAAATTTTCGGAATGTGGGCCCGGGGCTCGGGTTTGATAACTTTGGGAATTTTGATGTAAATTGAGTTGTATTGATTGGGTGTCGTCCCATTGGCCTAAATTGTTGTATTTTTACTGTATTTGATCGGATTCTACGCGTGCGGAGCTTGATTCTCGTGGCAAGGGCATTGCGGAGTAGTCGTCGCGCCGTATTGAGGTGAGTAATAGATGTGGGTGATGACCAGCGGGTTCGAAACCCCGGTATACCACTTTGTGACGCTGTATAGCGGCGAGACACGCACACTCTCGAGAGTGCGGGGTCGATCATGAACTGGAGACTATATATTAGTCCAACCTGTTGATATTGTATTATTGGCTATTCTAGAGCCGTCGAACCTCCTTCTCGGATGGTTGTATATATATATATATATATTGTGATAATGGCCACTCTTGAGCCGAGGAACCCCTGCTTGGGCGGTTGAGTATACATGTGGGCCGTGAGCCAGTTATTGGATCCCGCGAGGATCGTTATTGTCTTATCATATAGACATGCTAGTTTACTACTAGTCGGCAGCTATTTCTGTTATTATGCTAATTCCAATCTATGGAACTTGATATTACTGTTTTCCAACCGAAAAATGATAAAAGAGTTTTCAAAAACTATTTTTGAGCATGCGAGTACATGTCTGCATATTAGCCGACTAGTAGTGGATCGGGCGCGCGGCGCGGCGAGATATATGTTGGATCGGACCGCACGCGCGGGAATATCTCTATGAGATGTGCTTGGGCTGTAGGAGCCCTCCGGAGTCTGAACCCCCACGGTGAGCACGGGTACCCAAAATTGGAGTCGGGCTACGCGCCGTAGCGGTCATATCATGCATTGCATTGCATTTAGCTACATCTGCTGGCTGTTATGCTATTTATTGGTAATTGTTAGTACAGGTACAGTTGATATTGATTCTGTGACAGGGTATTCGATTACAGCTTTACATAGTGCTTTATTGCGGATTTCTTATCTGCGATGTCTTACTCTTGTTTATTACCACTGAGTCTGGCAGTACTCATTTTACTCCCTGCACCTTGTGTGCAGATCCAGGTACCTCTCAGCAGTGATCCAGGAGCTGTGCGAGGCGACGTTTGTGGATATTCGAGGTAGCTGCAGAGTCCGCAGGACCCGATATTCCTTCCTATTGTCTTTTGATTTTGTATTGACATTTCTTTCCGCACTTGGTATTTTTGTAAACCTTTATACACTTACGTTCAGTAGAGGCTCATGACTCTTGACCCTTGGTCTATGGGAGTTGATGTATTATGGGGCTTGGTTTCCCGTTTTCGCTATATGCATCACTGTTATTTCGTAAATTAATATGCTTAAATGGGCTAAAGAGAGCTTCTAGCTCCGTGGTCGATATTGATTGGTCAGGCTGGCTTAGCAATGTGCTGGGCGCCATCACGACCGGATTTGGGGTCGTGACAATAGGTCACGAGAGCATTTTTGAAGTTAAATCATAGCTGATATTTCCTCCCAACTGGTATCTTTGCATTTGCGAAGAAATCATCGCAAATGCGAAGTAGAGGGTAGGCAGGCCAGATCACAAATGCAATCTTTTGTTCGCAAAAGCGGACGAGGGTCCATCACAAATGCGATACTATGTTCGCAAATGCGAACTCTGCCCCCAGACCTATGTTCGTAATTGCGAATGATATTGTCACAATTCTCATGCCTGCACTCATCGCAATTGCGAAGCAAGATTCACAAATCCCATATCCGCAACCCAGCAAATTTTATACTTAGGCGAATTTTAATCATTTTTCACCATTCTTTCAAAACCCAAAACCCCATAGGTGATTTTTCAAGAGCAACTTCATCTCAAATCACTTGTAAGTCGATTTTCACTCAATTCTTTCAACTTTTAACATCATTAAACATGTTTTCCATTTGAAATCATGGATTTTCATGGGTAAAATTGGTATTTTTGGGTAGAACCTAGGTTTTTTATAAATTGGGGAGTTGGACCTCGATTTGAGGTCCGATTTCAAAACAAATTATATATTTGAACTCGAGAGGGAATAGGTAACCGGATTTTGATTCGAACCCCGAGTTTCGACCACGTGGGCCCGAGGGTGTTTTGGAAAATTTTGAGTAAATCTTTGAGAAAACTATTTTTATACATTCAAACCAATTCATATAGTGTTTATTAAAATAATTGAACAAATTGTGATTTGATTTGAATGAGTTGGAGGTTGAATTACTAGGTAAAGCAATAGTTGAAGGTTAAGCGGACTTAAAGGCTTTGAGGTAAGTGTTTGATCTATCCTAGCTTGAGGGAATATGATTAGAGTATAATAAATTGCCATTTGCTAAATGATCGAGTGTGGTGTATAGGCATGGTGACGAGTGTCTATAAACCAGAGTCTAGCATGACCGTGAGTCATTGTTGGTACATGTTGTGAACTAATGCGGAACTCTCCTAAGCTAAATTATGATTGGCTACATATATGGAGAGTTCAAGAATAAATTGTGAAATATTTATATTTTGAAGTGTTGGCTCGAATGATAAATATTATTGAAGTAAAGTTGAAGGTATTGAAAGGAATTATGATTAATCCCTTGTCGGGATGATTAAATTACTGAACCCTTGCCGGGTTGTGAAAGTTATTGTTATTGTTTCCTTTTCGGGACTTTATTGTTGTTGTTGTTACTCCCTTGCTGGGAGGTACTTGTTATTTATTCTATTCTTCTTGCCCGTTTGGTTGTGATTATTATTTGGGTGAGGAAGAGTGATATTGCACGAAGGGTCATTATGTGCCATTTTAATTATATTCGCACGAAGGGTCATTCCGTGCCATGTTTTCTTTACTTATGTACGAAGGAACATTCCGTGCCATTGTTGAATATATTCGCACGAAGGGTCATTCCGTGCCACTAATGAGAGTTATATGAGGAAAAGCACGAAGGGTGATGCCGTGCACTTTTATATGATTGTTTGTGTGAGAATGAGAGTAAAATCACGAAGGGTGATGCTGTGCACTCTTATATGATTGTTTGGGATTAAATTTCTTATTTTGTGATAATTATTGTTGCGCTCTGTTTTGAACTATATATAATCAATTGTGCTCCCATAGCGTGTTCCCTCCCTTTTATTTGTTTAGTTAGTATTTCTGTTGTTTTGTGGTACATATGTATATAGAAGTGTACAAGTTTATGTGAGTATTTGGTTCTAGACTTGTCACTACTTTGCCTGGATAGGACGGGCACTCCCAGCACATGGTTGTGCTGATACTACTCTTCTGTGCATTTTTGCATAGGTCCAGGTTTTGAGTAGCAGCAACAGCATTAGTTCAATAGCAGGATTTCATTACCACGAGACTGAGGTAGCTTGCAGGCGTTCGCAGGCCCGGCGTCTCTTCTTATGTTTTTCATTTATACTGTTGTCTCATTGTTTCGAGACAAACGGTTGTTATATTTCTTTCAGACCATTATATGTGGTTATTCTTAGTGGTTCTTGAGTTTGTGACTGCACATCTTGGGTAGAGGATATTGTTGAGAAATTTACATTTATTTAAGACTCATAAAATTAGACCTCCATAGCTATTGTTTTTATTATTATTCATGCTAGTAAATTAACAACATGATGATTTGCTTATGAAAATGGTGAGTAAATTGGCTTGCCTAGCTACCACGAGTAGGCGCCATCACGATCCCGATGATGGAAAATCCACATCGTGATAAGTTGGTATTAGAGCACTAGATTACATAGGTCTCACAACTCATGAACAAACTTATCAAAGTCTGAGGGGTAGGTGTAGAGACGTCTGTACTTGTTCTCCAGAGTCTATTGACTTAGGAAAAATCTCCCATTTGTTCTTTCTTATCGTGCGATTTGTGTTCTCAAATGTTGATTGAATTTCTACTCTATTCTTTTGCAGATGGAGAGAACACACGCTTCCTTATCTGCTAATCAGTAGTCCGAGCCTTAGGCAGATCCCGTGAGGGGCAGAGGCCGAGATCGTGCCGGAGGCCGTGGTAGGGCAGAGCTCAGCCCCAGGCAGCTGTTCCATATGTGGAGCCTCATATTGAAAATGGTGAGGAGGTTCCAGCCCCAGCAGCTCTAGTGGGCCCAGCTCAGGTCCTAGGAGGGGTTATGGTCACCCCGGATCTTCGGGAGGCTTTGGTTAGGATAGCGGGTTTCATGGACAGCATTGTCAGAGCAGGTTTATTACCGGTTGCACCAGCCACTTCTCAGGCTGGAGGAGGGGCCCAGACTCCTGTTGCTCGTACTCCGGAGCAAGTAGCTCCCCAAGCTCAGGCCCCAGTGGTTCAGCCCGCAGTGGCAGCTCAGACATGCACTATAGCTCAGGCCGGAGATGGAACGGCCATGTCTTCTGATGCTCTATGGAGACTTGATCGGTTCTCCAAGATTTTTACCACCACCTTCAGCGGTGCTTCATCATAGGATCCTCATGACTTCCTATTCAGTTTCCACGAGATCCTCAGGACTATAGGATTAGTGGAATCCAACAGGGTTGATTTTTGTACTTTCAGGCTTGTAGGATCCGCCAAGACTTTGTGGAGAGATTTCTGCTTATCTCGACCAGCAGGGTCCGAAGCTTTGACATGGGATCAGTTTGCAGAGCTATTCTTGGAGATGTTTCTCCCCGTTACTCAGCGGGATGCACTTCGGAGGCAGTTTGAGCTCCTCTAGCACGACTTCATAACCGTTACTCAATATGAGACTAGATTTGTGGATTTGGAACGACATGCAGTTGTGATACTCCCTTCAGAGCAGGAGAGGGTCCGTAGGTTGATTGATGGGTTGATTCAACCGATCCAACTTCAGATGGCTATGGGAGCGGGTAATGACATATCCTTTCAGGAGGCGACTAACACGACTCGCAAAGTTGAGATGGCCCTTGCTCAGGGAGGTGGTCATGCTTTAGACAAGAGGCCTCGTCATTCTGGCAGATTCAGTGGTGCCTCATCTGGAGGCAGGGATTCTTATGACAGGGGCCAGTCTTCCAGGCCTTTTCAGTCAGCTCTCCAAGCTTTACAGGGTAGTTCAGGTGATCGTGGTTTTCATGAGCAGTATTCATATCAGTAGCCCATCAGTGCTCAGCCTCTTCAGAGTGTTCGTGGAGGTTATTCGGGCCGTTAGGGTCAGAAGTCGCAGTAGACGAGGTCTTGTTATGGTTGTGGTGACCCCGGTCACCTTGTCAGTTTTTGCCCTCGAGCATCGGGTAGTTCTCAGCAGCAGGGTCCTCGCCCTATAATTCAGGCCCCAGCTGACCCACAGTCTGCCCAGCCAGCCAGGGGCGGGGGTAGGGATCGTAGAGGTGGAGGTTGAGACCGTAGAGGAGGAGGCCGTCCCGCCAGAGGTAGGGGTCAGCTAGTGGATGATCATCCGAGAGACATAGTTTAGGGAGGGTGTGCTGATCTCCGATTTTATATTGCCAGCCAGGCCAGATGGCAGAGACGTCAGATGCTGTGATTACAGGTACCATTCTGGTTTGCGATAGAGATGTTTCAGTACTATTTAACACTGGGTCTACTTGTTCATATGTGTCTTCCTACTTTTTACCATGCCTAGTTATGCCTTGGACATTCCTGTTTATGTTTCTACGCCAGTGGGTGAATCTATAGTAGTCGACATGGTGCATCGTTCGTGCATGGTTGTGTTTGAGGGTCTTGAGACCCGTGTTGATTTATTACTATTAGATATGGTAGACTTTGATGTTATATTGGGGAGAATTAGTTGTCCCCGTATCATGTTATCCTAGTTGTCACACTAAGACTGTGACCTTGGCTTTGCCAGAATTACCCCAACTAGAGTGAAAAGGGACCCCAGGTCACGCCACCCGCAATGTCATTTCATACGTTAAGGCTCGACGCATGGTCGAGAAGGTGTGTTTAGCTTAGTTGGCGTATGTTCGCGACTCCAGCATAGAGGTTCCTTCTATTGACTCCGTTCCTATTATACAGAAGTTTCCTGAGGGTTTTCCTCCAGACCTGCCAGGTATGCCACCCGACAGGGATATTGACTTCTGTATTGATCTGGCACCAGACAATCAGCCTATTTCTATTCCACCATATCTCATGTCCCTGCCAGAGTTAAATGAGTTAAAAAATCAGTTGCAAGACTTGCTAGAGAAGGGCTTTATCAGGCCTAGTGTTTCTCATTGGGGTGCGTCGGTGTTATTCATGAAGAAGAAGGATAGTTCAATGCGGATGTGTATTGATTACCATCAATTAAAGAAAGTGACGATAAAGAATAAGTATCCACTGCTGAGGATTGATAATTTGTTTGACCAGCTTGAGGGAGCAAGGGTGTTCTCAAAGATAGACTTGAGGTCTGGCTACCATCAGCTGAAGATTAGGACATCTGATATTCCTAAGACGGGTTTTCTCACTCGGTATGGGCACTACAAGTTCTTAGTCATGTCTTTTGGGTTGACCAATGCCCCAACAACATTTATGGAGTTGATGAACCGAGTGTTCAGGCCTTATCTAGATTTGTTCGTGATAGTCTTCATAGACGATATCTTGGTGTACTACTGCAACCAGGAAGAGCACGAGCAACACCTCAGAGTGGTTCTTCAGACTCTGAAGGATAATCAGCTATATGCCAAGTATTCAAAATGCGAGTTCTAGTTGAGTTCGGTTGCATTTCTGGGTCATATTGTATCAGTAGAGGGTATTTAGGTGGACCCAAAGAAGATTGAGGCAGTCAAGAATTGGCCTCGACCAGCTTCAGTGACCGAGATTCGAAGTTTCTTGGGGTTAGCGGGCTATTACCGTCGGTTCGTATAGGGGTTCTCTTCTATTGCAGCCCCGATGACCAGGTTGACCCAGAAGGGTGCCCAGTTCAAGTGGTCAGATCAGTGCGAGGCAAGCTTTTACAAGCTCATGACAGCTCTGACTACGGCACCAGTGTTGATTTTCCCACGGGTTCAGTGCCTTACACAGTTTATTGTGATGCTTCTCATACTATGCTTGGAGCGGTATTGATGCAGGATGGCAAGGTCATTGCATATGCTTCGAGACACTTGAAAATCCATGAGAAGAATTATTCGGTTCATGATCTAGAGTTGTCAGTGGTTGTTCATGCCTTGAAAATTTGGAGGCATTATTTATATGGTGTGGCGTGTGAGGTATACACGGATCGCAAGAGTCTTCAGTACTTGTTCAAGCAGAAGGAATTAAATGTGTTGTAGAGGAGATGGCTAGAGTTTCTAAAAGATTATGACGTTACTATCTTATATCACCCAGGTAAGGCCAATGTGGTGGCTGATGCGTTGAATAAAAAGTTCGCCAGCATGGGTAGTCTCGTTTATATTCCGATCAGCCAGAGACCACTTGCTCTAGATGTTCATGCCTTAGCCAATCGATCCGTGAGATTAGATATTTCTGAGCCTATTAGAGTGTTAGCTTGCACAATTGCTTGTTCTTCTCTGTGGGAGCGTATCCGTGATAGACAGTTCGATGATCCCTATTTATGTGTCCTGAGAGACACTATGCAGCGAGGAGGTGCTATGAACATAACCTTAGATGATGACAGGGTGTTGAGATTGCAAGGGCGAGTTTGTGTGCCCAATGTTGATGGGATTTGAGAGTTGATCTTAGCGGAGGCCCATAGTTCTCGATATTCTATTCACCCAGGCGCTGCAAAGATGTATCAGGATTTGCGGCAGCATTATTGGTGGCGTAGGATTAAAAAGGACATTGTTGCATATGTCGCTCGGTGTTTAAATTGTCAACATGTCAAATATGAGCACCATAGGCCTGGTGGTGTGTTCCAGAGAATAGAGATTCCCGAGTAAACAGACCCGGACCCGAGATCGAACTGTCCCAAAGGACCGTAAAAAATATGGGACTCGGGCCTGTGCTCGGAGTCGAAATCCGAGGTCTAGAACCTTAGTAAAAGAATTTTCTATTAAATTGTTTTCTGAAATTATTAATAAAAATAAAAATAAAAAATTGATTAAAAGACTATGGTATCGGGCTCGTATTTTGATTCCGACAGGTACAAGTCTTAAATATTGTTTAAGCACTTCTTGTAAAGTAGATAGAAATCGGGCGTCGTTTGGCGTGTTTTGGACTATGAGTTCCAAGTTTGAAATTTTATGAAGTTCAGAAGGAAAATCATGAGTTTTGAGGCTTGATTCTATGTAAAGGATGTTATATTGGCGAATTGATCGCGCGAGCAAGTTTGTGGTATGTTTTTGAGGTTGTGTGCATGTATGGCTTGGAGACCCGAGGGTTCAGGTGAAATTTGAATAGGTCACGAGAGCATTTTTGAAGTTAAATCATAGCTGATATTTTTCTCCTAGCTGGTATCTTCGCAATTACGAAGAAATCATCGCAAATGCGAAGCTCCCATCGCAAATGCGAAGCAGAGGGTAGGCAGGCCAGATCGCAAATGCGATCTTTTGTTCGCAAATGCGATGCTATGTTCGCAAATGCGAACTCTGCCCCCCAAACCTATGTTCGCAATTGCGAACAATATTGTCGCAATTCCCATGCCTGCACTCTTCGCAATTGCGAACCAAGGTTCGCAATTTCCGTAACCGCAGCCCAGCAAATTTTATACTTAGGAAAATTTTAATCACTTTTCACCATTCTTTCAAAATCCAAAACCCCATAGGCGATTTTGCAAGAGCAACTTCATCTCAAATCGCTTGTAAGTCGATTTTCACTCAATTCTTTCAGCTTTTAACATCATTAAACATGTTTTTCACTTGAAATCAAGGATTTTCATGGGTGAAATTGGTGTTTCTGGGTAGAACATAGATTTTTTATAAATTGGGGAGTTGGACCTCGATTTGAGGTCCGATTCAAAATAAATTATATATTTGAACTCGTGAGGGAATGGGTAACCAGATCTTTATTCGAACCCCGAGTTTCGACCATGTGGGCTCGGGGGCATTTTGGGAAATTTTGAGTAAAACTTTGGGAAAACTATTTTTATACATTCAAACCAATTCATGTAGTGTTTATTAAAATAATTGAACAAATTGTGATTATATTCGAGCGAGTTGGAGGTTGAATTGCGAGGTAAAGCAATAGTTGAAGGTTAAGCGGACTTCAAGGCTTTGAGGTAGGTGTTTGATCTATCATAGCTTGAGGGAATAGGATTAGAGTATAATAAATTTCTATTTGCTAAATGATCGAGTGTGGTGTATAGGCGTGGTGATGAGTGTCTATACACCGGACTCTAGCATGACCGTGAGTCATTGTTGGTACATGTTGTGAACTAATGCGGAACTCTCCTAAGCTAAATTATGATTGGCTACAAATGTGAAAAGTTCGAGAATAAATTATGAAATATTGATATAGCGTTGGCTCAAATGATAAATATTATTGAAGTAAAGTTGAAGGTATTGAAAGGAATTATGATTAATCCCTTGCCGGGATGGTTAAATTACTGAACCCTTGCCGGGTTGTGAAAGTTATTGTTATTGTTCCCTTGCCAGGACTTTATTGTTGTTGTTGTTACTTCCTTGCCGGGATAGTACTTGTTATTTATTCTGTTCTTCTTGCCCATTTGGTTGTGAATGTTGTTTGGGTGAGGAAGAGTGATATTGCATGAAGGGTCATTCCGTGCCATTTTTAATTATATCCGCACGAAGGGTCATTCTGTGCCATATTTTCTCTACTTATGCACGAAGGAACAATCCGTGCCATTGTTGAATATATTCGCACGAAGGGTCATTCCGTGCCATGAATGAGAGTTATGTGAGGAAAAGCACGAAGGGTGATGCCGTGCACTTTTATATGATTGTTTGGGTGAGAATGAGAGTAAAAGCACGAAAGGTGATGCCGTGCACTTTTATATGATTGTTTGGGTGAGAATGCGAGTAAAAGTACGAAGGGAGATGCCATGCACTTTTATGTGATTGCTTGGGTGAGAATGAGAGTAAAAGCATGAAGGGTGATGCCGTGCAACTATTAAATTTCTTATTTTGTAATAATTATTGTTGCGCTCTATTTCTATTACATTGATGAACTATATATATATATCTATATATATATATATATATATATATATATATATATATATATATATATATATATATATATATATGTTCAATTTGCATACTTGTATAACTAAGAATATTTTATACTGAAATTACCATTCTCCAACGATGGGCTTCAAAACTAATAGAACCTCCAGTATGCAATGTTCCACCCTATTGACACATGTCCAGAAGACACTATCGATATACATTGGCAAATGTGCTGATACTACACTTCTGTGCATTTTTGCATAGGTCCAGATTTTGGGTAGCAGCAGCAGCAGTAGTTCGATAGCAGGATTTCATTACCACGAGACTGGGGTAGCTTGCAAGCGTCCGCATGCCCGACGTCTCTTCTTATGTTTTTCATTTATAATGTAGTCTCATTGTTTCGAGACAAACGATTGTTATATTTCTTTCAGACCATTATATATAGTTATTCTTAGCGGTTCGTGAGTTTGTGACTCCACATCTTGGGTTGAGGATATTGTTGAGCAGTTTACATTTATTTAAGACTCATATAATTAGACCTCCACAACTAATATTTTTATTATTATTCATGCTAGTAAATTAACAACAGGATGGTTTGCTTATAAAAATGGTGAGTAAATTGGCTTGCCTAGCTACCACGAGTAGAAACCATCACGATCCCGATGGTGGGAAATTTGGGTCGTGACATAAAAGTACCTACGGGCTACAACTACTGAAATTAATTCAGTAAGGCCATCTCCAGTCGTCACTCTATTTTTTGCACTATTTTTCACTTTAAAATGGTGCAACACCAAATCTATCTCAACTATTATACTATTGTTTACACCAAATTTTCTCTCTCTTCTATATTATATTATTATCTTCTATTACTTTTCATTTTTTATTTCCTTCAAACTAATACTATCTTTTTTTTCCATATTCATTATATATAATTCACATTCACCACTTATATAATCATTTATTACAAAATTTTACATCAAGGATAAATTAACAAATATTGAAATCATTGATACAACATAATTAAATAAATTTTATATCATAGTCAAATTTAATTTAAGTACCACATAAATATTTAATTTTTGCCTCTATTCTCCCATAAAAGCTCGATTAATGCATTATTTCATCCTACGGTTCATAATATGATGAAATCAAATCCTACGGTTGATATTAAGATAAAATATGCCCTTTGTGTCTACTTTTTAAATGTAATTTAAATTTTAATATCCTCCTTTTATGTACTTTAATTATAATATATTTTTATTTTACGTATTTTAATTTTTAAATAATGGTTATATATCATTTTTATACAATTATAATAATAATAAAATTAACTTATAATGATATATAAATATAATATACATATATACAAAAATTAATATATCAAAAAATAGGATATAAAATTAAAATTATAAAGATCTTAATATTGAAGTTAGTTATATATACTATATGATAAATTAAAAGTTCAAAAATAAAAAAAATAAAAAAAATATTATTAAACCAAATATAGAGTAATGAATAGTATTGCACCAAATTTAATGTAATACTATTTATGCTCTATAATAGAGCAAGAAATAAAGTACTATTAGAGTAAGAATACTTTATTTCTTGTATCAAATTTAAATTTGATGAAAAAATAGAATATGATCGGAGATGCCTAAGGTTGCCAATACGTGTAAATTTTACTTCCACTGGCAACGACCAAGTGCAACTTTGAATGCTTGTACTATTTTGTCTACTTTTCTTTGCGACTTCAATTTTCTCGGAGTTATCTTCTTTCATTTTCTGTAATTTTTTATTTTTAAATCCGAATGTTTTAGCTCAAATGATATGCTACGTGCCCTAATTAAATTAAAATGAATCAAATATACGCTTACACATAAGGTGTGATTCGTTTTTACCCTTGTACTATGTGCGTGATTTATTTTTCAATTAAAATTTTTTAGCTCAAATTTTATGTCATGTATACTAATTAAATTAAAATGGACCAGATTTACCCTTCCTCGTAAGCATACGATTTAGTTTTTTCCTTATATTATGCGTAAATCTTATCCACTTTGGTTTAATTAGCTAAGATACTAATCTATAATATATTAAAAGCACGAAAACCCTTAGCGAAATATCGTTCGCCTTTTTTACTCTTTCAAAATAACTTTCACACAAGATAAAGTTGTAATTTAATTATTCTCCTAATATATAGAATTTTTAAGTTAAATAAAATTTTGCTTCTAAAACATTTCCTTATTTGAATCATATAGAAATTCATAATATTTGAACTATTAAAATTTACTATAAATAAACTATTTTGGCTTTTCTATATCATTTTACCATAAAGACGTACTCCAAATTTAGTGGGAAAAAACTAATTTGAATTAATTATAATTCCTTCAAAATACGTGTGAAGGAAATTTTATCAACTTTTGCCTTTGAATTATGTTCGTCTCACAACCAAGGGTAGCAAAGGGTCTCTAAATTTTTTTATTGTTAATATGATTCCTTTGAAATAATTTTGTAGAAAAAAGTATCCTACATGTAGTTAAAAAAAGAGAATTATCTTTTAAATAAGGAACAAAATTTTGTCTTTAAAGTATTTAGCTATTTTTAATTTAAATAAAAAAAAATTTTGAGTTTATTACAATTATGTCTAATATGAATTATGAAATGCACTTCGATTACATGGTTAAAAGAAAAAATATAACACAATCTATATCTATATCTATATTATATATTATATATTATATTAATTAAAAGCACGAAGGCCCTTAGAGAAATGTCGTTAGTCTTTTTTACCCTTTAAAAATAAATCTCACATTAGGTAAAATAGTAATTTAAATATTCTAATATTTAAGAGTTTATAATCAACCAAAATTTTGCATATTAAATAATTACCTTTTTTGTGTTTTTACACTACGATGCAAGAAATTTAAAATTTAGAACTTAAATATCAAATAAATATTTACCTTATAGGGCTATAGCCTAACTAGAAACTTCCGTTATACTTTTTTATGATGTGGAATTGAATGGTAACTAAAGAGTTGAAAGGATCAAATTAAAATTAACATTGATCTTATTTATATTAGGTCCAATAAATTTTTCTTCCTTTACTTTTTGGAGTATCATTACCATAAATCCATGATAATTAAAAATAGGTTGATCATAAGTTTTATGTAAAGGCTTTTATGTGGAATAAGTACGTAATAAATAATAGCAGGCATTGAGTGTATATATATATATATATATATATATATATATTATATTAAAAACACAAAGGTCTTTAGCGAAATAATGTTCGTCCTTTTTAGCATTCAAAAATAAGTTTCACACTAAACAAAATAATAATTTGATCTTCCTGACAGTTAGGCTTTGAAGTAAGCTAAAATTTTATTTATAAATATTTTATTATCTAAATTAGGTAGAAAGTCCCAATATCTAGAACTTTAATGTCAATTAACATTTACCATATATAAGAGTTATATACTACAAATATTTGAACGGTAGATTATAATGAACTTTAAATTTAATTAGAATTATGGAATTTATGTAAATTAGATAGCAGAGGACTAAATTCAATTCGTGTTCAAATTCACTATGGGAAGACCGTAAGACTCCAATCTCAAAAGACACATTTTGTATAGGAATTTACCTTATATAGGACCTTAAAGCTGAGTTTTCTTTTTCTCCTTTTGGTAGTACTAAATTTTAACCAAAAATAAAGTTCTAACTAACACTGCCTTTCTAATGCATGTATTAAAATCTATATATGCTCATCATTATATCTTCAATTAGTATTAATTAAGTTTTGATTTTAGGTTAAGATTTAGACTATAGGTTCTACGCATATCTATCTTATTGTCTATTTCGTTACTGATGTAAATAATAACTTTTTATATTTATTTTTTTGTTCACATTCATCTCATCTGTTTCTTGGTCCTTTTAATGTGATATCACATGAATTATCTACAATTATGGTAGCAAGCACATACGTAAGTTGAAGTTTATGCAGTTAAGTTGTGTATTACTTTAATTCCTACTTCATAGCTTAGCTAGATGTTTTGTGAATTTAAATGGAGTTATAAATCTTGTAGTGTTGATATAATTTTATGTCCTTAAAATTCAATTTTATTACTATGATAATGTAACGATCCGGCCGGTCGTTTTAGAAAAATTTCTCCCGGATCCCCAATTTAACTGTTCCCCTAAGTTTATTTCTGCTATTGTGGGTTGCCGGAAGGGTCAGTTCTGGAATTTGGAATGTTTTGGGACACTTAGTCCCTAAATGGGAGCTTTATAGTTGGAAAATGGCCCAAAGTCGAAACAGTGTTAAGACGACATCGGAACGGAAATCCGGTGGTTCCATTAGCTATGTTAGGTGATTTCGGGGTTGGGAGCGCGTTCGGAATTTATTTAGGAGGTCTGTAGCTCAATTAGGCTTGAAATGCCGAAGTTTGAAATTTTGGCGAATCCGAACGATAGGTGAGATTTTGATCTAGGGGTCGGAATGGAAATCCGACAATTTCTGTACTTTCGTTATGTGATTTTGGATATGTCTGCAAATATTCAGGTCATTCTGACGTCGTTTGGTCGGGTTTTTGATTGAATGTTGATTTCAGAAGTTTAGATGAAAACTTAGGCATGAATCCGCTATAATTCGATGTTTTATGTGTTTAAGGACATGTTTTTATCATTGGAACAAGTTCGAGTAAGGTATTAGGATGTGTTGGTGTGTTTGGATGAGGTCCTGGGGGCCTCGGGGTGTTATCGGATGGTTAAACGGGAGGAACATGGAAAAATTTCAGGTTTGGGGCTTTCTGTTCTGTTGTTTTCGCCCCTGCGGAAATGGGATCGCAGAGGCGAGTCCGCTGGAGCGGAATTTGGAGCGCGGAAGCGGGTTGGTTCGCAGGAGCGGACCTTTGTCCGCTGAGGCGGCATCGCGGGTGCGAGGGTGAGACCGCAGGAGCGGTCAAGAGGCAGAATTGGGAAATCCGCAGAAGCGGATGCTAGATTGCTTATGCGAGTCCGCAGAAGCAGACACTGGTTCGTAGGAGCGGGATTCGTCACAGGAGCGGCTGTTCGATCGCAGAAGCGTACGCGCGGAAGCGTTCCAGGGCTCGCAGAAGCGGAATTGGCCAGTTAGGCCTGGGGTTCGCAGAAGCAACCAAAAGGTCGTGGAAACGGTATCGCAGAGGCGGAAATTGTCCGCAGAAGCGAAAATCGCAGAGGGTTTAATTATATCAGAAGTTAGAAATTTCAGAAACATTTCAAAACATTGAGGGCTCGGCTTAAGGGGCGATTTGGGCGATTTTGAAAGGAAATTCAAGGGGTTTCTTCAGGTAAACAACTATGGACTCAATTTATGGATTTGTATTGATAAATTATGCAATTTTCTCATGAAATTGGAGGAATTTGGGGTATATCATGGGGGTTTTCACCCCTAGGCTTGAATTTTAGAAAAATCAAGGGTTTGAATGGGCAAATGGAGTCCGAATTTGGTAAATTTTATATGCTTAGACTCGTATTGAGATAAGGGTTCCGAATATGTAACTTTCATAATTTTTCGAGAAGCGTACCGAAAGTCGGGTTTTGGCAACTTATGGTTTTGGTATATTTTGAATTGTTTTGATTGGGTAATGCCCAATTGCCATATTTTAATGTGATTCTATTGATTTTTATCACATACTACACATGTGGAGGCCGACATTCGCGGCAAGAGAGTTGTCTCTTATCGGTTTTGTACCGGAGTCGAGGTAAGTGGCTTGTCTAACCTCGTGTGGGGAACTTTCACCCCTAGGATATTATGTGATAGTTTAAATGCCTTGTACGCGAGGTGACGGGCGTGTACATGCGTTAGTTGTTGTCCGATTAGTGATATTTCTGTTCTTAGATGATTAAATTGTTACATTTACCCGGTATTCGTTAGAAAAGCATGATTAGATAGGATTTAACTGTCTAATTGCCTAATTGTCTTACTTGAACTTGTTGATAATTGTTGGCACTAGTTTCGGAGAAGTTGTAGTTAAGCATATTATATTTTTCTCTGTGTGTTTCTTTATTTGTTGTGTTGGTGGACTGCGGGTTTGATTCCCGGAGATCCCAAGACTGTGGGTTCAATTCCCAGAGACCCGGAGTGGTATTGTTTATGGACTGCGGGTTCGATTCCCGGAGATCCAAGGGCTGCGGGTTCGATCCGGAGATCCGGAGTTTATTGATATATTATTGAGATATGGACTGCGGGTTCGATTCCCGGAGATCCTGAGATCATTGAGACACATCCTGAGGTATTGAGACATGGGCTGCGGGTTCGATTCCCGGAGACCCAGAGATACTGTTATTGGGACTGCGGGTTAAATTCCCGTAGCTCATGGATTGTTGATTATAGAGTGTGACTGTGGGTTCAATTCCCACAGGTCCTGGACTTGCTGATTGAGTTTTGTTGAGTTAGTTACTTGTTGTTGGTTAATTGTAGACGGTTGCAGCAATCACTTTATTGTTGTTATTTCAGATTCATTATTATTTAAAATGCTTATTATTGTTATTATCATTATGTTATTGTTCTCTCAGTAGGGCCCTGACCTTCCTCGTCACTACTCCATCGAGGTTAGGCTTGGCACTTACTGAGTACCGCCGTGGTGTACTCATGCTACTCTTCTGTACACTTTTGTTGTGCAGATCCAGGTACATCAGGACAGGCTCATACTAGGTGATTCAGCAGCGCATTTGGAGACCTCGAGGTATGATCTGCTAAGTCCGCGGATCTGGAGGCCCTCCTTCTATTCTGATAGTGATAGTAGACATTTTCCCTTGTTTCATTGTTGTTAGATACTCTTGATGTATAGAGCCACATTTTTACTTCCCTTTTTAGTCTGTGTTACCCGTGGGATTCCGGGTCTTGGTGATATTTTTATACAATGTGTTTGACGAGTGTATGTGCCCAGCGGCACGGATTACATTCCTATTTATATCGTTTTTCTGCTATTTCTTGTTTAACGTTCATGAACTTGTATATTCCGAAATGTGTTAGGCTTACCTAGTCGCGGGGACCGGGTGCCGTCATGCAGGTTCACGATTGGTGAACTAGGGTCGTGACAAATAATTGCTATTGGTTAGTTAATTCAATTAAAGAAGAAGAGAAAATGGTGAAATGATATTTTTATCTGGTCAAACAAAAAAAAGTAGAAATAGTGTATTAGGAATATAATTTGGTGTGCTTATAATTTTTAAAAGGTTAAATAGAAACCATAGGTAGCTTATATCTATCATGAACCAACTACTCATTTATGGATTTAACATTTCAATATTAACAGTTTAAAAAAAACTAAAAAAAATATTAAAATAGTTTCACAAGTTATTCTCTGTCCATTTATCTTTATTCTCTCTATATGGCATTATTCAATTTTTTGTTTAAGTGTATACAAGTGATTCAACATAGGAACGTTCTTTTTTACATTTTTATTGCTACACGATATTTGAGTTTTATATTTGTAATGACCTTATCGTGCTACATATAATATGAGAAGAAAATTTTCTTAGATAAATGAAAAAAAAATATAGATCAAAATTGCATATATTCTTATATTTCGAGAAAAAATTAGCTATGGTGATTCATGCAGTTACTGTGGTCCGTATTTTTTTTCTTTTATCTTCTTTTTTGTGTTGTGAATATGCACAAATAATAATGCCTTTAATTTTGCATTATTTCGAGCCTAACATGCACATGAAGGATAATGGCAGAAACATGACAGAAAGAAATTCATACACAAGGTGAAATACAAAAATCGTACCAATGATAATGATATATCACATGATGGATCGACTTCATTGCTTATGATTTGAGGACTTCTATAAGTTATTTACTTTAATTATGACATAACTATAACTATATACTTTCTAATATTTCGAAAAAAAGGAATAGAATAGGCGGATTACTGCCATAAATCAGTTTATAATTTTTTGTTCTACTAAGAGTATTTAATTTTGTTTGGCCAAAATCACTTAGCTTGGATATTCACTTTTATTGTACTCTTTGCTTGCCTAATTGTCGTAGAATCCTTTCCTTACAATAATTTTCCAACGTAGTGGTTTTTATATATGAATTTTAGCGATATGTCGTTCATTTTTTTACTCCTTAAAAATGAATTTTATAATGAATAAAATTATAATTTAAGTTAATCTAATTTTTTAATATTTAGGACTTTAAAATCAATTAAAATTCTACCTTACAAATTAGGCACGCACATATATTTGATAAAGCAATTCAAAGTTCCACGTTTCTACCGAATTAACTATTCAACTATTGTATGTATGCGAATTCATAAAATTATTTTCTTACAGATCTTACTTCTATATCTTTAAAGAGTAGTCCATGTTTTAACTATTTATAACTTCAATTGATTTTGACCATCTAAATATTATGCATATGAAAATTTAAAAGGCCAAACTATATAATAACGAGAGAGAAAAATATAATACAAGTGAGTTGCATTTAATTATTTTTCTTCTTTCCCTTTTTGTAAATATATCAATAAATAACAAGCTCCCTATATTTTGTATGCGCTAAGTTATTTGTTATAAATATTAATGCAATATCAGACATTTTTAGAATTTATATTGTCACTTATTAAATTTATTTTAGGAGCTATCGGCCGACCTAATCATTCTTATATCTATAGAAGACCAAAAGATTTAGTTTTCAATTTGTATATTTGACAAATCACCATGACAAGTTTTTGGAATTATTTATTTTGATAATTTTCACAAAGTATTCCTATAAAAGTCTGAGGACTTTAAATACAGTCTATTAAAATACATTCACAAAGTTATACTTTTTATTTTAATTTTATAATTTAAAACATCGTTTAATACTATTTATGTAATGTTTTTAAAATTATTTACCTATTAATATAGCTACACACGCAAAGCGCGTACCCTAATACTTGTTAAAGATTAAAAAAAAGGAGAGACTTGTAAATCCAATATGACAATTTCGAGCCATTTTGGTAAGGACATGGATATATTCTAGCCATATGGAGTAAAGTTATTCCATTTGGTAATGTTCGTGAACATACACCCTTGCCGTTGTTTGCTATGGATTCTATTAAAGGTGTTAAACTTCCCAGCAGTAAGTCGTCGGCATATCGCGCGTAACAAATCCTTATTAACTAATAGGTTTTTAAGAGGGCCGGTTTATGAGCCAGGCCTCTCTCTGACCTGATAACAAGTATCGTTTCCCCGGGTCAGCTTGGTTCTGGATCAGTCTAGACCGGCAAAATTTGAAACCGGCCCGGATCGGTAAGTAGGGGGCAAGGTGGGTGGTTCACGTCCAAGCAACGGCCGTAGTCAATATAACCTGGTCAAATAAGTCCAGAATCGATCCCACAGGGAATTAACCTACGCGCCAACTGCAACTTTCACAACCCAAGAACACTTCTGAAGCAAGTTCCCAAACTTTGAGTATATTTTTGTGAAGGTTTTCTAACAACTAACTTTTGCTAGAATTAAAGACTTAAAAGAAAGAATTGAATATTGGGTAAAGAATAAAGAAAAGGACTAAGGTATTGATTTCCTGTATTGATGGAATCCCTTCTGTTTATGCTCATACAAATTGTCAATATATTCTATCAATCATGAACGCTATTTTTACCGTAATTCTCTCCCGAGCAACTACAATAATTTACTAGTGCACTCTCCCGAGCTACCCTAGCTAGCTTTAATTTGAATAGTTCAATTAAGATTGCACCCAAGACTTCGTTATTCCTAATCCCGTCTTTACGCCTAAAGTTATAGATTCCTCCAATAACCTAGGTGTGGTATTGTTCAACGATATACCTAAATATGCACTCTTTTCCAAGTTATGCACACTAAATAGGCACAGCTAACTGGGGATCCTACCAATTAACTACAACAAGAACGAAGTTGAACAAAAAGAAATTTAGCTAACAATTTGTAATCACATAAACGAGAAGTTCATCACCCAATGGGTTCCATCAAAACCTTAGATAAGGATTTAGCTACTCATAATCAAAGAAACAAGAATAATAATGGAATTCATAATAAAAAAATTAATATAAAAGAAAAAAATAAGTTGAGAGAGTTCTCTCTTACTAATAAAAATACAATGCTTGCCTCTTTTGGGCGAACTATAGGCTTATATAGAGGGTTTAGGTCAAACAAATTTGAGTTGTGACAAGTTTAGCCTTCAATTTTTCGGCATCTTCCGCGGTTCGTTCACGGTCGCGAGCGAACCGCGAACAGAATACTCTTCCGAATCTTCAAAAGTTCCGCGAGCAGGTTTTTCCGCGGTTCATCCGCGGTCGCGAATGCACCCTGTTGCCTTTGGAATTTGGAAAAACTCAGAACATGAAAGTTGTAGCCCTTTTCGTTATATTGCTAACCATATATTATGGAGCAAAAATAGAGTTCTTAGCGAAACGTTATGTCCAATTTACTAGACCGTGCGCAATATGCCTCATCGATTCTTTGCTTGTACTACACTATCAAATTTGACCCCCGAAGTCGATCCTGGCTTAATTCCTTGAGCTTTTACTCAGATTTCAAAGCTCCAAATCACTTAAATTCATTCCATATCATCTACATAGCTCGAAATCACACCTTCCTGGTTATTTTCAACATAAGTTCTTGATTTGTACCACACTTTGGCCTTTTTCACCATCTTTTGACTCCAAAACTTGCTCTTTTAGTCTTTATTAGCTCATGTGCATCTATAACACACTAAGAACACTAATAAAAGCATTTTTTCATCATAAACATTATCAAAACAACAATAAAGCATGATTATTCAGGGCATAAATATAGTCAAATTCACCTATTATCTAGACCCCACACTTAAACCTTTGCTCGTCCTCGAGCAACCTTAATCACACTTTAGGCCAATTTTTATTAATGCCTTCCCCAAAATATGTCACAAAAGCTATCTTTCATGATTAACCTAAGACATGCACAATCCTTACGTAACTGTAAACTCAAATGCTAGCACATTATTGCTTACTCTAGTTATTATCACAGACTTGCAAATTTACTATTTTCCTCTTGAGTTACATGCCCTCACACAATTTATTGAGAGCAGTTCCCACACATAAACAATTTAGAACATGGAACTTATAGATATAGAAAAAATTCACTCACTCTCAACAAAGAACATTCATATGCATACAGACACACCATAGGCTTGCCCCTAGTGTAATACTCCACTAATCGTGTTATTCAATCATAGATCAAGAGGTCTTTAAGGGTTGTAATGTTGGCTACGGGACGGGTAGGATACTTTTGGGTATAGTGACTAACCTCCCTAAACACTTTTCTTCTCTTTTTCACAACTTCCCTTTTTATTTTCTTCCTTATGTCTCCTCTAAACATTCCTTCACCTTTATTTACTTTTAATCCCCACTTTTCTTTTGTTGGTGTAACTGGCCTTTCTACTTTTCATATATACATTGATATAGCTCTTCTTCTCATTTTTTATCATTGCTTTGCAACACATTTACATTATTTTGGCCAGTTCACTATTTTCTACCATTCATTCTTGATTTTCCCTTTTTCAAATTCCCTTCACCCGACAGTTAGACTTTTACATATTCATTACAACACAAGTGCTTCTAGGAGGTAAAGTAAAACAATGTAAGATTTTAATTTTTCTTTTATAAACATTCAAGGGTTATCAAAGAATAGGCTTTAAGCTCAAAGGGGTTAACTAGGATATTATGTATGGGTGAATTCATGTCTATTGATTTATGGGGTTACACAAAGAAATGCCTCTATCCTCTCTACAACCAAACAACTTCTATTTCGCTTTGCAAACACACATGGCAAGTTTTAGGTATCATGTAGAACATATAATGTAAGTAAAATCTCACACACACTTAGCATGCAACTCATTTAGAATTCGGTTTATCTACAAAGTCCCATCAATGTTCAAGCAAGTTGTATTGTGCAAATTAAGGCATATTTAGAATCTACAGTCAAGCTTAGATAATACATTCTCAAGTTCAATTAAGTTTTGCTAATGTGCATACTTGGGGTTACATGATTTACCTTTGCCCTCTAATCCTAAAAAAAAAAATCTACCTAACCCGGTTCAATAAAAACCCTTGGAAAAGAACCGTGGTCAAAAGAAAAACCAAGGGGGAGGTGATACACTACCTAGAAAAAGAAAATAAAAGAAAAAAAAATTCCTACGTGGACTACTTCCCTCAAGAGTACTTGTTCAAATAGTCCGTCATCAGGAAGAGCCCACTACTCATAGTTTTGGATTTTTCAAATTTTTGATTTTTTTATGTTTTTATTCCGACTTGGACCCTTAAGAAACCTGTCGCCCAGTGTCCATCATCGGTCCAAGCCAGCTAATATAATTTACAGCTACATCTACTATATATAATATACAATACAAGATAAGCTTTCCACCTCACACTTAAAATCATGCCATGTCCTCATGGCATAATAATAGATGTATAGCACAGAAGGGTGAGAAAACTTACCTGGGACCTACCCCGTGTCTAGCCACTTTATCACTTTCTTTTTCACCATATCATTCATATTCGGGTTTAGCCTTCTTTTGCGTTTCCTGGAAGGTTTGTGCCCCTCTTCCCGGAAAATCTTGTGCATGCAATATGCGGGGCTGATCCCTTTTGTATCTGCCATGGTCCAACCAATGGCAGTTTTACATTCCTTGAGTGCCTGTATAAGCCCGAGATGAGCTGGTAGTGGCTTAAGCTCCAGCTTTGGTGGCTCTTCTATGGACGGCTTTGCACGAGGGGTCTCTCTTTTCTATAGATGTAGAGGCTCGAATTCCAGCTCTCTCTCCCAAAACCCCCTGCCTTCCAGGGATAGCACCCACTCTGCCAGACTTTCACCATTTACTTCTTCTAAGTTCATTAGGCATGCCTGAAGTGGATCTTCAATGGTCAATTCTACATCGTCTGTCTCCACTATCACATCAACCACATCAATAAGAGAGCAATTTGCGAACTCACTAGGGCGCCTCATGGATTTTTGCACATTGAATATGATCTCCTCATCATTCAACCTTATCTTGAGTTCCCCAGTCTCACAATCAATCAAAGCTCTCCCGGTGGCTGGGAATGGTCTTCCTAAGATTATAGGAATTTCCTCGTCCACCTTGCAGTCAAGAATCACAAAATCGGCGGGAAACACAAACTTCCCCACCTGGATAAGTACATCATCTAAAATACCAAATGGACGCTTAACCGTCCTGTCAGCGAGCTGTAATAACATGGAGGTAGGCCTGGCTCTCCCAGTGCATAGCCTCTTATAAATCACCAAGGGCATAAGATTAATGCTTTCCCCCAAATCACACAACGCCTTTGCAAAGGCATAGTTTCCTATAGTGCATGGAATTGTGAAGCTACCTGGATCAGATAGCTTCTCCAGCAATAGGTCTAGAGACCACTGCACTACAAGTCTGAGTAAGAGTCACGGTGGCCAAGTCTTGGAAATCAAATTTCCGCGACATCAAGTCTTTCATCATCTTAGCATACCCATGCATTTCTTTCAAAGCCTCAATCAAAGGAATGTTTACCTGGATTTGCTTGAGCATATCAAAGAACTTTTTGTATTACTCTTCTTTCTGGTGCTTGGCCAACCTTTGGGGAAATGGTGGTGGAGGCCTCTTCTTCCTAATGACTTGGGACTTTTCTTTCTCTATCACTTTCTCTTCAACCTGCTGCTCTACCTGTTCAGCTACTTTCTCCGTTCCCTGCTGCATCTCTTTATTTTCAGCAACTGGCTGGACTGTAACTTCTGTCATCCCGGTGGACTCATCCAGTTCAATGGGCATTGGAGTGAGTGTCTCAGCCTGTGTGTTGCTTCTCTCTCTTTCCTGCTCAGCATTAAGATCTCTACCACTTCTCAGAGTCACTGCCATTAGCTTCTTTGGGACTTGATCTTTTGGGTTTGTTTGTGTATCTGCAGGAAATGTCCCTTGAGGACGATTGTTAAGAGACATAGCAATCTGGCCCACCTGTACTTCAATATTCTTGATAGCTGCATCATGTGCATCTATACTCATTGGTTTTGGCATGTGACCCAATTACTTGCTGTATCATAGCTTCCAACCTTGCGAACCCATCGTCATGTCTACCCCCATGCTGTGGTGGAGGTGGATAATACCCCTGCTGTTGATTGCTGAAATTCCGAGGTCTAGGATATAGAGCCATGTTGTTTAGTGGCCTCATACCTGCTGCATTATATTGTGGCTGAGGAGGCCTGTACTGCTGTGAAGCCTGCTGACCTCAACTCTGGTTACCCCTTGTCGTTGTCCTCCATATTTAGCCACATAGTTCATATCCTCGTGCCGATGATGATGTTCTTGGTCTGCAGCCCATGGATTACCTATGGGTTGGCTAATGCAAGATGTGCATAAACCACCATTGGTAGTATCTACAATGTGAACTTGCTGCTTGTCCCCTGATTCTTCCACCTTCTTCGTCAAGATGCTCATTTGTGTCAATAAGGTTGCCACGTTCTCCTCTAGAGTGTTGGACCAATTCAGAGGTACAGAGTGTACCACTGGGGTGATAGGAGCATTCCTGGTCGTCCACCCGGAATCTTGAGCCATCTCGTCTGGCAAATTTTGGCCCTCTCTCCAAGTCTTGCTCAGAAAATCCCCACCTGCTGAAGCATCTAATATATTCTTCATACTATCTGAAAGCCCCATGTAGAACCTTTGACCCAACATCTGCTCAGGAATCCCATGGTGAGGACACATAACAAGCATACCCTTGAATCTGCCCCAAGTCACATGTATTGTCTCTATTGGTTTCTGCTTGAAGCTCACAGTCTCATCAATTTGTTGAGCTGTCTTGTTAGGTTGATGAAACTTGTTGTGGAATTGCTTCACTAACTCATCCCAAGTTGCAATAGAGTTTATGGGGAGTGAGTTTAGCCATATCTGTGCAGCCCCTGTAACTGAGAACGGAAAGAGCAATAGTCTGATGGCTTCCGGAGTCATATTCGGTTGCCTCTATGTCTTGCATATCTATTGAAAGTTCTTCAGGTGCTGTTGTTGATCTTCAACATGAGACCCAGAGAATAATCCCTTGTTTTCCAACAAGTGTAGTATGTTGTTAGTAATCTGGAACGACTCAGCATGAATCGCTGGCACAACGATGGCAGTTGCCAAATTATCCGCTGTGGGTTGTGCCCAATTAAATAGTGCACCTTCCTGCGCCTCCTGCGCCTCTTGCATGTTTAACCCAGTTTTCTGGTTTGGGTCGTTCACGTCACCCATGTCGAAGTCTAGTTTGATTGGCTGTTGAGATTGCTAAATTTGTTTGATAGCCCTGTTACGTGCCCGAAAAGTTTGCTCGGGGTCTGTGAGTCCTTCAATTAGTTCTCCAGTCCATGAAGATATTCTAGGCATGCACCTGAGTACCCAAATCAACAACCGTCAAAATATTCAATGTAAAGTGTAGAAAGAACCCGACTACACAAGAATCTTGAAGTTCTGTCAATGGCAATTGATAATTGTGTAAATTCCCCGGCAACGGCGCCAAAATTGATTTACGTCCAAGCAATGGTCGTAGTCAATATAACCTGGTCAAATAAGTCCAGAATCGATCCCACATGGAATTAACCTACCAACTGCAACTTTCATAACCCAAGAACACTTCTGAAGCAAGTTCCCAAACTTTGAGTATATTTTTGTGAAGGTTTTCTAACAATTAACTTTTGTAAGAATTAAAGACTTAAAAGAAAGAATTGAATATTGGGTAAAGAATAAAGAGAAAGACTAAGGTATTGATTTCCCCTATTGATGGAATCCCTTCTGTTTATGCTTATTCCAATTGTCAATATATTCTATCAATCATGAAAGCTATTTTTACCGTAATTCTCTCCCGAGAAACTACAATAATTTACTAGTGCACTCTCCCGAGCTACCCGAGCTACCCTAGCTAGCTTTAATTTGAATAGTTCACTTAAGATTTCACCCAAGACTTTGTTATTCCTAATCACGTCTTTACGCCTAAAGTTATTGATTCCTCCAATAACCTAGCTGTGGTGTTGTTCAACAATATACCTAAATATGCACTCTTTTCCAAGTTATGCACACTAAATAGGCACAACTAATTGGGGATCCTACCAATTAACTACAACAAGAACGAAGTTGAACAAATAGAAATCTAGCTAACAATTTGTAATCACATAAACGAGAAGTTCATCACCCAATAGGTTCCATCAAAACCTTAGATAAGGATTTAGCTACTCATAATCAAAGAAACAATAATAATAATGGAATTCATAATCAAAGAATTAATATAAAATAAAGAAATAAGTTGAGAGAGTTCTCTCTTACTAATAATCTTGCAAAAGTAGTGAAAAATACAATGCTTGCCTCTTTTGGGCGAACTATAGGCTTATATAGAGGGTTTAGGTCATACAATTTGAGTTGTGACAAGTTTAGCCTTCAATTTTTTGGCATCTTCCGCGGTTCGTTCGCGGTCACGAGCGAACCGCGAACAGAATACTCCTCTGAATCTTCAAAAGTTCCGCGAGCAGGTTTTTCCGCAGTTCATCCGTTGTCGCGAATGAACCGCGATGTTCCACCTGTTGCCTTTGGAATTTGGAAAACCTAAAAACACGAAAGTTGTAGCCCTTTGAGTTAGCTTTCCAACCATATATTATGGAGACCCAATAGAGTTCTGAGCGAAACGTTATGTCCAATTTACTAGACAGTACGCAATATGCCTCATCGAGTCTTCGCTTGTACTACTCTATCAAATTTGACCCCCGAACTCGATCCCGGCTTAATAACTTGAGCTTTTATCAGACTTCAAAGCTCCAAATCACTTAAATTCATTCCATAACATCTATATAACTCGGAATCACACATTCCTGGCTATTTTCAACATAAGTGCTTGATTTGTACCACACTTTGGCCCTTTTCACCATCTTTTGACTCCAAAACTTGCTCTTTTAGTCTTCATTAGCTCATGTGTACCTATAACACACTAAGAACACTAATAAAAATATTTTGTCATCATAAACAATATCAAAACAACAATAAAGCGTGATTATTTAGGGCATAAATATAGTCAAATTCACCTACTATCAGTGGGCTGGGTTGGGGGGGTGAAGGAGTTAGTTCCGTTTAATTTTTGTTAGCGGGTAACCGGACCCGTTATGACCGGTCCGGGTGAACAGTGTTCATTACCGGTTAATGCCCGGTTCTAACGGCTAATTTTTTTTTTAAATGTTTTTTTGAGGCAAGTGGGTCCCACTGACCGTTGGCAACGGTCAGAATTTTGATTGATCCGTTGGCCAACAGATATATTCACCAAATAGCCATTTTAATTTAATTTTTAACCATTTTTGATTTTACAAAAATAACCTTATGTAAAACTATAAATACTCCCCCCCTCTTCTTTACTTCTCACACAAAATTCATTTCTCTATATCAATTTCTCCCATTCTCTTATTCTCTAATTATCAAGACTTTATGTCTTAATTCCTCATTTCATCTTCTAATTTTATTTGGCTCACTTTTCTTGAATAGTTGAATTTAAATTATAGTATTTTATCATTCGGGTTTTGAAATTCAAATTGGAATACTTGCTTGACGTTTGTTCGTGGTAACATCGAAATTGCATAACCAAGTGCTCAATTTATTGTTCAATTCAGTAAACTCCCTCCAACTCTTTCTCTTATTTAATATTTTGGTTGCATATTTATTTTGTGCTTATACTTTAATTTTTACAATATGTTTAATGCTGCTAAAAGAACGTGTAGAAAAGTTACTGGTAGGGAAAATAAAAATAGAAGTAATTCTTCAGCATCTGGTAGTAATAGTACCCCGATTTTTCTTGTTCCTGAAAAATCGCCTAATGAAAATATAGATTATGAACAATTACAAGAAGATTATGGAATAGAAGATAATGAATTAGAAATTGAAGATGAGATACCCGCTACACCTACTAATACTGGGTTGGTAGTGTTGGAGTTGCTACAAAGGATGGTGGTCGTGGCACTAGCAGTAGACCACATGTGACTTCGACGACTAATCGTAGAAAAAGAAGTAAGGTTTGGAATTTTTTTGAAATAATTGAAGGTACTGATAGAGTCAGATGAAAACTTTGTAAAGGTGATTTTAAACATTTGATTGGAGGAAATTTAGGGGGAACTAGAATGCTTAGTAGACATATGAGAGTTTCATATCCAATAGAATGGGGCCTACATGGTGATGAAAATCAAACAACTATTAACCCTACTACTGGATTATTAATAAAATATGATAAAATGAAGGATCGTGAGGAGTTAGCAAAAATGATTGCTTTAGGTTGTCTACCTTTTTCTTTTGCTTCTTCGTCATATTTATTATGTATATTCAAAGAATTTACAATCCGTTATTTAAAGGTATACCTAGAAGAACTTGTAGAGCTGATATTTTCAGACTTCATGAAAAATATCAAACATATTTATGTTATTTATTTAACCACCTTCCTTGTAGAGTTTCTCTAACTTCTGATATTGGTCAAGCTATTAATGGACGTGATTATTTGACTGTTACATGCCATTGGATATATGATAGTACTTGTATGCAAAAATGTATTATTGCTTTTAGATATGATGAAGATTAGAGTCATACTGCTGAATTTATAAGTAGTACTATTTGTGAAGTTGTTGAATTTTATAATCTCAACCAAAATGTATTGTGTATGTCTTTTGATAATGCTTCTAACAAAACTGCCGCAATTTCAATATTAAAAATGCATTTGCAACCACCTCTTAATGAAAATTTTCATGTTAGGTGTGCATGTCATGTGTCACACCCCAATCTTGGGAGGTGTGACTGGCACCCGATGCACGAAGGCCCGAGCTAACCAACCATGAAATATAATAACCTGCAGGCAAAAGAGCCCAACACGACATATATACATATAACCTAAGCCAACAAGGCTGCAACAACAGTGTAACAGCTATTCAGAATGCCGATAGGGCTAAAAAAAAAAAAAAAAAAAAAAAAAAAATATATATATATATATATATATATATATATATATATATATATATATATATATATATATATAATGACCGCTAGTCTGCAAGCCTCTAAGAGTGTAAGACACTATCAACAGGGTGGAACAAAACCCCCAACATACCCAAAACTATACATATACATATGTAATAGTACCTACGGACTCAAAGTCAGCCACTCCAAAGAAGTGGAGTGCGAAACCCAAGGCTGATCCTGGGGGTCCTACTGAGGAGGCACACCGCTCTGTCTATCCGAACCTGTGGGCATGAACACAGCGCATAAAAATGCGTCAGTACGAAATATGTACTGAATATGTAGGGCGACAAATGTAATATGAAAAATGTAATTAACAAGAGAAAATATATATAGAAAATTTGAATTTTTAAAACTAGCCCCAATAGTAAATTAAAGTTCAACCTGGATATAAATGTATGCTCGTGGAATCGTTGCTCACTATCGCTAGTTATAATATATCACATTATATAATAATAAATCCCTATGTGGGGCTATAATATCCATAACGTACCCGGCCATAATAAAGGCTCGGTAGAATCGTACCCGGCCACGTGGAGCACGGTAATCCCAACTGATTAGTAGTTACACAATATGTGTCATACCCGACCGTCTATAGTGCGGCTCGGTAATAAAAGTAAATACATACATATGCTAAATCATGAATTATATAAGTGCAATGCGAACCGAACATCGAAGACTTCTACGAATAGTCAAAATGGCATATCATCATTACTCCCCGACTATCATAATTGTCGCTAAAATATCTGATTTTCTTAACTATGAGTCAACAAGTACTAAGAACATGAGATCAATGTATTATGAATACCTTTGAAGTAAGTGCTACTTATTCAAGATTTATATTAATGTCGAAATGACAACAAGTAAAAAGGCTCTAATTTTTAAGCACGGAACAAGGAAAATCGAGAATTCATGGATATTCTCTGAAGTACGCACTCTATGAGAAAGAATCAGTTCTAAGCATCTTTATAAGTTGAAGCTGAAATAACCCCCATCCGACGAAACAATTCAACAACAACAACAACAACAACAACAACTACCCAGTATGTTCCCACAAAGTGGGTCTGGGGAGGGTAATACGTACACAGGCCTTACCCCTACCCGAAAGGGTAGAGAGGCTGTTTCCGGCCAACCCTCGGCTCAGAAAAAGAGAGAGAAAATCAACAAACAAAACAAAACAAAACAATGTTAGTAAATCCGGGATAAATCAAATAAATAATTATCTAAACATAAAACCAAAAGTAGAATGACATGCAATAATACCAATCGGTTACTACCATAAGAGGCACAATACAATACATTAATTAACTATAGAGATCGCTACCAAACCCCACTCAGCCCTCACAGAAGTACTACGAATTCTAGAAGGCCCTACCCTACAACCCTAATACTAGACCTCCAAACTTTCCTATCAAGGGTCATGTCCTCGGAAATCCCCATTCTAGCCATATCCTGCCTAATCACCTCACCCCAATACCTCTTAGGCCTCCCTCTCCCTCGACTCGCGCCAACCACCGCCAGTCGCTCACAACTCCTCACCGGTGCATCAGGGCTTCTCCTCCGCACATGCCCAAACCACCTGAGTCTCGCTTCTCGCATCTTCTCATCCACTGGGGCCACCCCCACCTTCTCCCGAATAACTTCATTCTTAATCTTATCTAATCCGGTGAGCCCGCACATCCACCTGAGCATCCTCATCTCCGCAACTCTCATTCTCCGGACATGAGAGTTCTTCACAGGCCAGCACTCCACCCCATACAACATGGCAGGTCTAACCACCGCTCTATAAAACTTCCCCTTGAGTTTCTGTGGAACTTTCTTGTCACACAAGACTCCTGATGCGAGCCTCCACTTCAACCACCCGGCTCCTATACGGTGAGTGACATCCCCATCAATCTCTCCGACGAAACAATTCAATAAACGTTTATTCGAATTCTAGTCATGCCGAAACGTATAGCGAAAACCCTACATACCTTGTCGATGGAGTCATATACGATTTCCGAGAACTCGAAAGCCTGAGGAATGATTTCCTACATAACACGAACCATCCAATATCAAATTCAAGCTCATATCCTATATAATTCCTCATTTAGACAATTAAGCGAACAACTTGTGGGCATGAATTGTAGACCCTTTTTTTTGTAGTTTAATTTTATCCAACAAACCAACAAAATTTTACTTTACTACATCTCCTCATCAACATGATTCCAGCCATATCTTCACAGATTCAATCAACACAATAAAACTATATAAAACATCCCAAACAACCAAGTCCTACTAAGAGGGGTTTCTTAACAAAAATCAAAGAATATTTCTATAGATTTCAACTATTTCTTAAGAATTCTTATGGTAGATGTTTACAAGAAACAAAGAGGAAGTTAAATCATACCTTATGTGACTAGAATTACTCAAAATTCAATTTTTATTTTCAAGGCGGAGTCTTGCTATGAGAAGTGAATCACCGAAGAAATTCACGATTCTGAAGTTGCCATGGTCGAAGATGATTAAATTGTTGTTATGCTTGGCTAGATGGATGGGAGGAGTTTGAGAGGAACTACCAAGGGTTTTGGTTCTGTTTTGGAGAGACATAAACGAAGGCTTTCTGTTTTGGATGACTTAAATAAAAAAAAAATTTGGACAAAACCCGGTTTGCACACTGTTCCCGTAACAGTGTGCACCCCTGTACGAAAATGTTAATATCTCTCTACTCTGAAGTTGTATTAATGAACGGTTTATTGCATTAGAAACTAGACTCATAGACCTTCGATTCAATAGGTAGAACACACCATAACTCCCAGTATATTGAGAGAAAAGCTCATCAACATTTGATCCAAATTCCAGTAAAATTTAAAACCCATAACTTGCGACGAAAACAAGTCGAATTTTTAATCACAACTCAAATGACTTCCAATCTTAGCGTATAACTATCAAATAATTTAAATATCTCGTAGAAATTATATTCCTACCGAATTAGCCCTTTTACAGCATGATAGCACCTAATACACAAGGTGTAACATTCTCCCCTCCTTATGGACATTCGTCCCCGAATGTTAACGGTTAACTTAACTTCTCAATTTTTTTTTTTATAAAAAAAATTCGCCAAGGTTTCCCCTATATATAGGACTATCCAATACCTGTCATCAGCCCAAACATACATATCCAATGCCACACATCATCATAATAACATTAATTTGGCCTCACATGATTGCTTACTTATACAATAATAATAATAAGAAGAAGGTTCGCCATACCTTAATTACCTCAGCTGTTGCTGGTTGATATATGTGCAACACCTGCCATATTTGTCTCAAGCATACCACCTGAAGGTTTAAATAAATGAGGGTACCTAGACTTCATGTCCTCCTCGGCTTCCCATGTCATTTCCTCTACATTATTGCTCATCCACAGTACTTTTACTGAGGCTACCTCTTTAGTCCTTAGCTTACGAATTTGACGGTCAAGAATGGCAACATGTATTTCTTCATATGATAAATCCTCGGTAACTTGAATATCCTCAATAGGGCTAATGCTAGAAGGATCACCTAAGAATTTGCGAAGCATGGAAATGTGAAATACCGGATGGATTGCGCTTAATTCTGGTGGCAAGTCAAGTTTGTAGGCTACTCGCCCAATTCTCTGAACAATCTGATATGGCCCGATATATCTAGGGCTGAGTTTTCCCTTCTTTCCAAATCTCATTACACCCTTCATAGGCGACACTTTCAAGAATACCCAGTCTCCCACAACAAATTCCAAGTCTCGACATCGGTTATCTGAATATGATTTCTGTCGACTTTGAGCTGTACGCAACCTTTCCTGTATCAACTTTACCTTTTCTATAACTTGCTGTACCAATTCAGGTCCTAGCAACTTTGTCTCGCCAACATCAAACCAGCCAATAGGAGATCTGCATTTCCTCCCATATAGTGCCTCATAGGGTGCCATATGAATACTGGCGTGATAACTGTTATTGTAGGCAAACTCAATAAGCGGTAAATGATCTTCCCAACTTCCCTTGAAGTCTAAGACATAAGCTCACAACATATCTTCGAGCGTCTGAATAGTGCGTTCGGCTTGTCCGTCGGTCTGTGGATGAAAGGCTGTACTGAGGTTAACAAGAGTACCCAAACCTTCTTGAAAAGACCTCCAAAAATTAGCTGTAAATTGGGTACCTCTGTCAGATATAATAGAAAGCGGAACTCCATGTAGCCGAACTATTTCCTTGATATACAGTCTTGCATAGTCTTCATCTGAAGATGTGGTCCTAACTGGGAGAAAGTGAGCTGATTTCGTCAGCCTATCCATAATGACCCAAATTGAATTGAACTTCCGGCGAGAATTGGGCAATCTTGTAATAAAATCCATATTAATCGATTCCCATTTCCAAGTTGGAATCTCAATATTTTGAAGTAGTCCTCCAGGTTTCTGGTGTTCAGCTTTAACCTGCTGGCAGTTGGGACACTGAGCCACATATGTAGCTATATCCTTCTTCATGCCGTTCCACCAATATAGCTAACGAAGATCATGATACATTTTGGTTGAACCAGGATGAACTGAGTATCGAGACTGGTGCATCTTCGTCATAATTTGCTTACGAAGCTCCCCAATGTTAGGTACACACCATCGGCCTTTATATTTTAGAATTCCATCATCAGATTGTTCGAACAACTGATTCTTCTGAAAAGGGATGCTCTCTTTAATCTTGACTAACTCCGGATCCTCAAATTGACGCATTTTTACCTCATCTACGAGTGATGACCCCGCAATATTTTGGACTACTATACCCTGGTCACCTGTATCATGTAGTCGCACCCTCAGGTTAGCCAATTGATATATATCCTTAGTCATTTCTAATTTCCCAGCTTCTACATGCTTCAAACTGCCCATGGATTTGCGACTCAACGCATCAGCTACCACATTCGCTTTGCCCGGATGGTACAAAATATCCACATCATAGTCCTTCAACAATTCAAGCCACCTCCTTTGTCTCAAGTTCAGCTCTTTTTGCTTAAATATATATTGTAAACTTTTGTGATCTGTATAGATATCCACAACACCATAAAGATAATGACGCCAAATTTTCAAGGCAAATATAACGGCTGCTAATTCAATGTCATGAGTCGGATAATTGTGTTCGTGCTTCCGCAACTACCTTGAAGCATATGCAATAACTTTACCATGTTGCATTAGAACACATCCCAATCCAACCCTAGATGCATCACAATATACCACATAACCTTCAGATCCCTCAGGAAGTGCTAGAACAGGTGCTGATGTTAAGCGTTTCTTCAACTCATGAAAGCTCCTTTCACATGCATCAGACCATTGTAACTTTACGGATTTGTGTGTCAATTTTGTCATAGGAGCAGCAATAGAAGAGAAGTTCTTCACAAATCTTCGATAGTAACCTGCTAAGCCCAAGAAACTACGAACCTCCGTGGGAGTTGTGGGTCGATGCCAGTTTTGTACTGCTTCAATTTTCTGACCATCTACCTTAATACCTTCATCGGAAACGATATGCCCAAGGAATGCCACTGAATTCAACCAGAATTCACATTTGGAGAAATTAGCATATAATTTCTGATTTTTTCAAAGTTTGCAACACCACACGCAAATGATCCTCATGTTCTACTTCTGATCGAGAATATACCAATATATCATCAATGAAAACAATTACAAATATATCTAGAAATGGCTGGAAAACCCGATTCATCAAATCCATGAAAGCTGCTGGTGCATTAGTAAGAACGAAAGACATCACAAGAAATTCATAATGGCCATATCTAGTTCGGAAAGCCGTTTTTGGAATATCCTTCTCCTTAACTCGCAACTGGTGATAGCCGGGTCGAAGGTCAATCTTTGAGAAATACTTGGCACCTTGCAACTGATCAAACAAATCATCAATTCTGGGTAAGGGGTACTTGTTCTTGATAGTCACTTTGTTGAGCTGACGATAGTCAATACACATTCTTAATGAACCGTCCTTCTTACGAACAAACAATACTGGTGCACCCCAGGGAGAAGTACTTGGCCTGATAAAGCCCTTATTCAGAAGATCCTTCAACTGGACTTTCAACTCTTTTAACTCGGTAGGAGCCATTCTGTATGGAGGAATAGATATTGGTTGAATATTTGGAAGCACATCAATAGCAAAGTCGATTTCTCTTTCGGGAGGAAGACCAGGAAGTTCATCAGGAAATACATTTGGAAATTCATTCACAACAGGAACCGATTGAAGGGTTGGAGATTTCACCTCCATATCCTGCACTCGTACCAAATGATAAATGTACCCCTTCAAAAGCATCCTTCGAGCTTTAAGGTAAGAAATAAACTTCCCCTTAAGTGCTGCAGTATCACCTTTCCATTCAATAATAGGTTCACCTGGAAAATTAAAACGAACAATCTTTGTCCAACAATCTACGTTGGCATAACAAGAAGCCAACCAATCCATACCCATAATGATATCAAAATCAACCATTTCTAGCTCATGCAAATCAGCTAATGTATGACGGTCATGAATCTTCACCTCACAACTTCGATATACCCGTCTAACTACAGCAGACTCACCCATTGGCATAGATACCTCAAACGACTTATGCAACAGTTCAGGCTCTCTATCCCATTTACTAGAAACGAAGGGGGAAATATACGACAATGTAGAACTAGGATCTATCAAGGCATACATATCGGTAGAAAAGATTGATAGTATACCTGTAACCACGTCCGGAGATGACTCCAAATCCCGACGACTCGATAAAGCATATATGCGATTCTGCTGACCTCCTAAACCAGAAGCTCCAAACTTTCCCCTACCCCTGCCAGCTGATGTCTGCATACTCTGCCTAGGAGGACGTACTGAAGATGAAGAAGCCCCTACAGATGCCGTTGGCTGAGCTATACCACCTCCGCCTGCCATCGGACAATGTCTCATAAAATGACCTGGCTGTCCACATGCATAACATGCATCAGAACCCTGGCGACATGGTCCAGAATGATTTCGGCCACATCGATCACATCTGGGAAACTGAGGCCTCGTCTGACTGAACTCGCCTCTAAACTGTGGACTTGGGGTCCGTGAACTCTGAACTGGACCAGAATAAGTGGGTCGATCATGTCGCTGCCCTTGAAAATGTGGTGGCGCACTGGCTACCGGATAAGATGGACGCCTAGGAAACTGTGGCCTAGATCCACCTCGAGTCTCTCCTGTGTTACTTGCGAACCGCGCCCTCTTCTGTTGACCTCTATCATGCTCTCGATTGGCTCGTTGTTGCCTCTTGCGATCCTCTAGACCCTGTGCATATGCTTGAATCCGGGCAATATCCATTCCTTGGTTTAGAGAAGCTATAGTGCACTCATTTATCAAGTGTGCCCCCAAACCACTAACAAACTGGTGTACTCGATCACTCATATCAGCAACAATCGTAGGAGCATACCTAGCCAAAGAGTTGAATTGCATGCTATATTCCCGAACGCTCATATTAGCCTGTTCTAAGTGTAAGAACCTGTCTCTTCGGTGTCATGCCCCAAATCGGGAACATGACTGGCGCCTGACCGGGTTGCCCCAGTCAAGCGGACCTAGGTGCCTTTCATTCCCATGCGTTACCCCTGTGTTGATTGTTTCTCATTAACCAAATATCTTACTAACCATGAATGATTTCACATTAAACAAATAAAACCATACGAGTGATTCATTAACAAGTTTGCAGTTTTTACAATGCCCGACATAACATAATATATACATAAGACTGGAGTCCCACAGTTTACATGTCTACAAAGCCTCTAGGATACAAAAAGGGGAATACAATACTTGCCGGTAACAAGGCTCCAGCTATACCTTACAAAACCAAAATGAAATCTAAACAAAAGTGGCATGAACCACACAGGGCCCCAAGGAAGAAAGGGGCTCACCAAAACGAGCAGTGGAAGGAGAAGGATACTACTGCCGATGAGCTGAAGTGCCTGCTACTGATCCACCTACAATCATAACACGAATGTAGCGTCCCCGGCAAAAGGGACGTCGGTACACTTGAATTGTACTGGTATGTATGGACAAACTTTGTCCCAAGTAAACTCAAGCCATTAAATTACATCAACAATTAATTAAGCCGAGCCAACCATGTTTCCACATTTTCCTCATTTCAAATAATTCTCAACACAAAGCACTTTCTACGATCAACCAATTTAACAATAACCAATCAATCACGTAAAACACAAGTAGTCAAACAAAGGGGCAATCAGTGCCCCACAGGTTGCAAACTCTCCTGTTGTCTCCTTTCACAATTTCACATTATTGATTTTTATATCAATTTTCAATAGCGATTTCGATCGCTTTCCATCCTTATTACCCCTGACCACCCTTATTACCTCGGCCACCCTTATCACCCCAACCCACACCTTATTTCTTCATGTTGCAGCGCGCAACCCGATCCCACCGTACAGTTTTAAAACACAACAAGTACAAACAGTAGATAAGGCATTTCACACAATTTCAACAAGTTCAAATAAGCAACTTACAGGTTGGTTCATGTTCACAATTACTTCTCAAGCCAATATCACAACCAAGTTACAAATGTTCCAAAAATCAAGAGTATTCATACCGTATTGTTCAATGACTTACCAATCCTCAAGTGTTTCGTTTCTTTTCCACAAAGTACCATATATGCCATTATAGCCATTATTCACAATTCTTTTACCAAATTAAACTCTCATTTTACATCACTCATAGCTCAACAACAAACTTTGAATATCCAACAACAACATCAAGAATTTCACACAATTTGTCAATTTAACACGAACCAAACAAACTTCACACATATAGGCGATTTCACAAGAATCAAAATTAGCCATACATACCTGGTGATGAGTTTTCTTCCGTTAACTTCCTACTTTATGCTTACCCAAGATATCCTACTCTGCCAACCTTGTTCTTGAAGACTCTTACTTCTACTCACTTCTTTTTTTACTTGAAAAGATTGGGGAAGTTGAATCCTTGCCCTAGGATCCCTTGGAATTAAGTGGTTGGAACAATCTTTGAATATGAAGAACTTCTCTCTCTAAGACCCCTCTATTCTCTCTCTAATTTTGGTAAGATGATATGTGAAAATGAGGGTGAAAGGTGTTATATTAAAGAAGAGATCGGGTCAAAATGTTACAAAAAATCTGGGCCGGGGCGAATCTGCGGTGCACTTTGCGACCGCAGAATCAACATGCGGTCCGCATAGTGACCGCAGAATGGCCTCAAAAATTACTCAAGTTATGTTACAGAATGCGACCAATATGTGGTCCGCATTCTTGATCTGCGGTCGCAAAGTGCACCGCATATTCACTATGCGATCGCATATCGACCGCATTTTCAACACGATTTTTGGGAGACTTCTGTTAAGCTCTGCGGCAAGAATGCGGTCCGCATAGCAGATTTGCGGTCGCATTCTTGACCGCAAAATTGACACTTTTCGAAAAAATTAATTCTCTACATTTTTGAAACTTAAATCACTACCAAGGGTCCGAACCGCGGCGAGCTTAGAATTCTGCGCATTCCTACATTATTCGGACCATGACACTATAGCTACTAGGTTTTATGCACAATTATTTTACGGGGCCTTACAGTTGGGCTCTTCGAAGTTCGATTGGCAAATATTAATGTAAAAATGCCTTAGAGAGCTCTTTCCATGTCACCGGTGGTGCATTAGCCCCCGAGTCTACTTCCAAGTCTCATACCATGTCACTGCAATATCATGTAGTCTATAAGAAGTAAACTCCACTGACTCAACATCTGTGGCATGTATAATCTGTAAGGTCCGTTGCATAAGATCTAGAAAATTCTGTGGGTCAGCATTAGGATCAACCCCTGTAAATACTGGAGGATCCAAGTTGATAAATTCCCGAACTCTCGCACTCACGGACCTATCAATAATACTGCGGGTCTGGTGTTGGGCTTGGGAGGCCACTATTCGAGTCAACAATTGTACATCACTCTGCATGTCTAGGTCTTGATAAGAAGCAACTGGGAGATGGACTGGAGGTATGTTAGCTCCTCTACGCCCTTCCGGGGGCGGTGGAAGTGCTGCCCCGGAAGCCTAAGAATCAGCCTCATTCTGTAGCTCATATTGATCTACATTAGCAGGTGGCACCTGACTTGTACCCTCTCCCGCCTCCTCATCTATCCTCCGAATAAATTTCATAGCCACTTGTCATCTCGTAGTATTAGGCATCACTGAGAAGGTAAACAAAAAAAAATTAGGAATGAACACTTATGATTAGGCTCTATTGCACGATCTAGATCAAGAAGAAAGTAATAATCCTAAATGGCCAATAGCCTCATGTTTATCAGTGTGGTGCACAACACACCATAAACAAGACTCTACTAGACACGGTTTGCAAACTCCCTAGGACTGACCTGCTCTGATACCAAGTTTGTCACACCCCAATCTTGGGAGGTGTGACTGGCACCCGATGCACGAAGGCCCGAGCGAACCAACCTTGAAATATAATCTAAAATATAATAACCTGCAGGCAGAAGAGCCCAACACGACATATATACATATAACCTAAGCTAACAAGGCTACAACAACAGTGTAACAGCTATTCAGAATGCCGATAGGGCTATACGAATATATATATATATATATATATATATATATATATATATATATATATATATATACAATGACCGCTAGTCTGCAAGCCTTTAAGAGTGTAAGACACTATCAACAGGGTGGAACAAAACCCCCGACATACCCAAAACTATACATATACATATGTAATAGTACTTATGGACTCAAAGTCAGCCACTCCAAAGAAGTGGAGTGTGAAACCCAACGCTGATCCTGGGGGTCCTACTGAGGAGGCACACCGCTCTGTCTATCCGAACCTGTGGGCATGAGCACAGCGCATAAAAATGCGTCAGTACGAACTGAATATGTAGGGCGACAAATGTAACATGAAAAATGTAATTAACAAGAGAAAATATATATAGAAAATTTGAATTTTTAAAACTAGCCTCGATAGTAAATTAAAGTTCAACCTGGATATAAATGTATGCTGGTGGAATCGTTGCTCACTATCGCTAGTTATAATATATCACATTATATAATAATAAATCCCTCTGTGGGGCTATAATATCCATAACGTACCCGGCCATAATAAAGGCTCGGTAGAATCGTACCCGGCAACGTGGAGCTCGGTAATCCAAACTGATCAGTGGTTGCACAATATGTGTCATACCCGGCCGTCTATAGTGCGGCTCGGTAATAAAAGTAAATGCATACATATGCTAAATCATGAATTATATAAGTGCAATGCGAACCAAACTTCAAAGACTTCTACGAATAGTCAAAATGGCATATCATCATTACTCCCCGACTATCATAATTGTCGCTAAAATATCTGATTTTCTTAACTATGAGTCAACAAGTACTAAGAACATGAGATCAATGTATTATGAATACCTTTGAAGTAAGTGCTACTTATTCAAGATTTATATTAATGTCGAAATGACAACGAGTAAAAAGGCTCTAATTCTTTTTAAGCACGGAACAAGAAAAACCGAGAATTCATGGATATTCTCTGAAGTACGCACTCTATGAGAAAGAATCAGTTCTAAGCATCTTTATAAGTTGAAGCTGAAATAACCCTCATCCGACGAAATAATTCAATAAACGTTTATTCGAATTCTAGTCATGCCGAAAAGTATAGCGAAAACCCTACATACCTTGTCGATGGAGTTATATACGATTTTCGAGAACTCGAAAGCCTTAGGAATGATTTCCTACATAACACGAACCATACAATATCAAATTCAAGCTCATATCCTATATAATTCCTCATTTAGACAATTAAGCGAACAACTTGTGGGCATGAATTGTAGACCCTTTTTTTTTTGTAGTTTAATTTTATCCAACATACCAACAAAATTTTACTTTACTACATCTCCTCATCAACATGATTCCAGCCATATCTTCACAGATTCAATCAACACAATAAAACTATATAAAACAGCCCAAACAACCAAGTCCTACTAAGAGGGGTTTCTTAACAAAAATCAAAGAATATTTCTATAGATTTCAACTATTTCTTAAGAATTCTTATGGTAGATGTTTACAAGAAACAAAGAGGAAGTTAAATCATACCTTATGTGACTAGAATTACTCAAAATTCGAAATTTTTTTTCAAGGCGGAGTCTTGCTATGAGAAGTGAATCACTGAAGAAATTCACGATTCCGAAGTTTCCATGGTCGAAGATGATTAAATTGTTGTTATGCTTGGCTAGATGGATGGGAGGAGTTTGAGAGGAACTACCATGGGTTTTGGTTCTGTATTGGAGAGAAATAAACGAAGGGGTTCTGTTTTGGATGACTTAAATAAAAAAAACCCGGTTTGCACACTGTTCCCGTAACAGTGTGCACCCCTGTACGAATATGTTAATATCTCTCTACTCTGAAGTCGTATTAATGAACGGTTTATTGCATTGGAAACTAGACTCATAGACCTTTGATTCGATAGGTAGAACACACCATAACTCCCGGTATATTGAGAGAAAAGCTCATCAACATTTGATCCAAATTCCAGTAAAATTTAAAACCCATAACTTGCGACGAACTTTGTCGAATTTTTAATCACAACTCAAATGACTTCCAATCTTAGCGTATAACTATGAAATAATTTAAATATCTCGTAGAAATTATATTCCTACCGAATTAGCCCTTTTACAGCATGATAACACCGAATACACAATGTGTAACATCATGTTTATAATTTAATTGTTAAAAGTGGTTTTGATTTATTTTCAACAGAGATTAGTCATGTTAGAAGAGCAATTGGTGTCATTCAAGGAAATAATAGATATTCTAGAATAATGAAATTTAAAACTAAGTGTGTCCAGTATAACCTTCAACCCTGATTTATGGCAGAAGAACTTATTACTAGATAAAACTATACATATATATTTTTAAAAGTTTGCTACAAATATAGATTCCCAATAACTGAAGCCGCTAATGCGCATTGTACCGATCCAAGCCGTATGTTAACAACTGGTACTTGGGAGGTCATTAATGATGTTGTTAAATTTTTACATAAATTTTATACTGCTACCGTTGAGTTTTCTGGAGCTTATTACCCTACTATTGCTATGGCTTTAGTATATATAGCGAAAATCTCTTTTCTACTCTTTGAATTTAAGAAGAAAGAAAAATATAAGGATGTTGTGGAAAAAAATGCAAGCCAAATTCAAAAAATATTTCTATCCAATTCCTCCGATTTACTTAATTGGTGTTGTTTTAAATCCTTCTATTAAGATGTCTGATTGTCACCAATTAATGAATGCTTTATATACTTATATGGAGATTGGGGAAACTGAAACCCCAAATTTATATATTTCTATGAACAACCTAAATGATTATTTACAACAATTATATAATTATTATGTAAATATAATTGATGGTGCTACTCGTACTGTAGGCAATGCTAATCCTACTATGCAATGTAGCACTTCTGCTACTGTGAATGAAGAAGAAGGATTTGATGATAGTTTTAATATTTTTTTTACTTTTTCTAACACTCGAAAAAGTTGCAGGAACATTGATGAACTTCAATTCTACTTGCAGAAGCAAAAGGAGCCTCGCACAAAGGATTTTTTACCGTTGGGATGGTGGCATGAAAATGGAAAGCAATTTCCTGTTCTTTTTGCAATGGCTCGGGACATGCTGAATGTGCCAATTTCAACTGTTGCATCTGAGAGTGCATTTTGCCAAGCAAGAAAATAACTTGGAGACATGCGTCACTCATTGGGAAGCAATGCTTTGGAAGTTTTAGTATGTTTCAGAAAATGGATTAGATCGGAAAGAAGAAATCAAGGACGTGAAGATGTTGATAGCCCAGAAGACGAGGAACTTGGAGATATATTAAGAACTGGTAATCCATCCGAATTAAACACTCCAGAAGAAGGTCACTCAATTCATATTGATTATGAGGAACTTAGCTGGGCAATGCAAAATATTTGAATTTACTTGTTGTTAAAGATGTAAACATTTCAATTTGTAAGTTTGAAATTTGAATTATGAAATAATAGTAGCACTTGCAATAAGTGCATTTTTTCTCATCTTCCTTGTATTTTTTAATTTAAATTAATACAAAGCATTAATATAACTTACAATAGTTATACAATTTTCCAAAAAATAATTGAAAATACACTAAACCCATCCCGACCTGCCCCCCTCAACCCATAACCTGTACGGTTATTTTTACCCGCAATTACCTTGACACGTTAAACCCGTTACAGTTGGGCCCAGAAACGGCCCGGTTTCAAACCCGTACAAATTCAAAAAAATGAGCCCAAACCGGTCCGATTCACCCGTTTAACACCCATAAATTCTATTAGTACTAGATGAGGGATGCCCATGTACGGGCCCAAGAGTCAGGTATCAAAGAAACACATGTATTTTATATTTGTTTACACTTTATGCCATAACCAGACTTACATATCCTGATTGACTGCCATCTACTGTATTATCATGACTCTGTAGTACTAAAAAATGTTGGCTCCCTCGTATTTGTGCTCAAAAATCAAAAGTTACATTATAAAACATCTTCAACGAATGAAGTTTCATTAAAAATAAACGTGTGCAATTGTTTTCAACAGATATTTTCCAGTCTCTTTCACGCAATTTCCTTGAAGCATCATCTCTTTGGTTCTCTGATTCTTCAATTCTGCCCTAACAAAGAGAATCATGTTAGAATTCACTAAGGTAGATTATAAAGAAATTATACAAGTTCCAATTAAATTTGAGTAACAATGCTGATAGTTACGGTAGATCAGTAAGCCAGAGTTGAAAAAGTAACCACTAATCTTATTGCAATGCAATAAAAGCTACAGACTATCTATTATGTTGCTCATTTACCAGTTAAAATTTGAAATATGAGATATCAGCTATATCCATAGCACATTAATAAATAAAACTTTTCATTTTCCTTTTATATTTTTATTAGTAATACAATAAACAAACCAAGAGGAACACTACTTATTTTTTACCTCTTCAGAGAGGGTATGTATCCTACAATTACATTAGATTCTTATTTATTATGAAATAAGAAGATGCAATCGAGGCAATTTATCCATCTAGATAGTATTTTTGCATGATCCTCTTTATGTTTACTTCTTGAGTGATGATTTACTACATGAGCCATCTGTTTCTATATATCGCGTTTCAATACTACTCATTAGAATACAAAAGAAGAAGAAACATGTAAGCTTCCAACAATACATAACCTTAATAAGCACATCAGAAATAAGTGAAATAAAATCATAATTAATTACTTGAATAGGGAAATCCAATTTAGGAGCACCAACGATACTTAGATAAAGTTAACAAATGAAGGGATACAAGTATGACTCACACACCAACAACAAAATTGAAGAGGTGTCGAGTAATGAAATAAATTATAATTTTCAAAAAAAAAAAAAAAAACTATCAGATATCTAAAAGTTTATTCCACAAATTAATGCCAAAAATTCCTCAAGCATTTAGATGGTACAAGATACACATAAATGCAACAATAATAAATCTGTAATTTTTTTTTCAATCTTAAAAAGAAAAAAATTGTAAATGCCAGCACATAAATTTACCAAAAGAATTGCATATATGAATCTCATCTTTGCAATTGTTAAAATAAATGATTTGTGTCCTAAATGTAGCACATAGAGGTAGCAGTATAGACATCTAATCAACAAATGTAAGAATGAGAAGTTGTTCTTTTTACTTACTGTGTATTATTGACGTTTGTCTTGATGTTTGGTCTATTCATTGGTTGACAATAGTAATCCTAATGTAGGCGGATTTGGTCAGAGAGATGCAGAAATAGTACTTCAAGATCCATTGCGTGTCCAAGGACTTTTGTTCTTCTTGGCATATGTTATTTTGGCACAAATCTTTTTGGTTCTTAAAAAGAAACAGTTCGAGAAGGTTCAATTGGCCGAAATGAATTTCTAGAATTGGAAAAACCAATGCAAATATCATATTGACTTTCTCTCGCCCTATTTCTAAAGATAGAAAAGGTTGGAGAGAATGACTTTTTGAAATTCTCTCCTTTCTAAAGCTGCGCAAGGCGGCCCCACCAGAACAAAGCCCCACCCCTCTTTTCCCCCCTTTAATGAAGGACCCTCGCCTCGCTTCCTATTCATTTGTGGGTCTGGACGATGTATTATGCGGCAACTCATGATGGATCAACTCTGAGGCACGAAAAATAAGAGTTGACATGTCCATATAAATGACTAAAGTTGAGTCTTTCTCAGCTGCATTCTCCACACAAAGGTGAGTTTCTTCTGTTTAAATGTCCTATGAGAAAGCTAACAATATCAGTAAAACAAGATGATGATGAGCTAATGAACCCCAATACTCTTTATATCTCATAAACTATAGCAGTACCAGAAATGACCACAGTGAAGCCTAGAACAAGATGTATGCACGTACAATCAGATTTTGCATTGAAAAGAGGGTACTATTTCTTCCTATGATGTCCTCTTCAAGATAGGATAAATCATAATCTTGAGCAATTAGGAATATAAAAAATTTTGGGAAGAAACTGATGTCCTTCTATTCTAGTACAATAAATCTTCCTTTTCAAATGAGACCAAGATATAAATTTTAGGTATCTAAATTGAAAGGAACTTAGTAGACAATAGATCCTTCAAGCACAATAGGTCATCTCCTCTTCAATCAACGATAAGATTTATGTCCCCTCCTATCTTTGAAATCTGTTAACCATCTTTTTGTTCACTGCAAAGTTACTAAGAAATGCCGGGCGCTCTTTCTGAATCTTTGTGGTGTCACTATAACTATGCCTTCATATATCGGGAACCTAATGGATAGCTGGCAGAAATAAATAATGGCAACGTTCCAAAAGCAGCTTGGGAGGACCACCCTTTGTGCGTCCGGATCATTTAGAGTGAAAGAAATAGTGCTCGTTTTGAGAATAAACAGAGTCACATTTCTCGAACTAAGAACTTATGACTGCGTGATCTAAGTTTCTACTTAGTATTTTTGAATCTGCTACGAAATACGTAATAGGGATTATTTATAGGTGATGTCTGCACTGTTTGTACTCTTGTGTACCTTTTTGGTACATTCTTGCTAATAATACATTACCTTATTAAAAAAAAAAAATAGTAGCACCAACAGTTCCCCCCTAATCAGAAGGATAACTCAAGATTATCTGATAACCTACATCGGAATAGAAATCATGCAATTTTATCGCATTCTTTTTACACTATTGCTAAACAAGTATGTTTCAAGGGCAGTCTTAAAATTTTATCTATATGAAAGAGTTGCATTTTTTTAGTATTTCAGAATCTCCCCAACAAATAAAGGACGACGATAGAGATTATGCACTAAATTTGAAAATAAAGATTAGCAAATAAGCAAATATTTACCTTAAGTTATAGCTCAGCAGTATGTACAAGCCAAAAAGCCAAAAGTGAGCTGCAACAGAAATTTGCTTTATCTGCAAATATTTTTACATACAAGACAATACGTCAAAGCCATTTATACCAAGAAGTTTCTATGACTCTAATGTGAAGAGTTGCATCTTATACGTAACATCACATAACAGAGTGATTGAGAAAAAGCTGTAAAATATATTTACTTATAGAAAGAGTAACAAACGATAATTTATTGGTAACTATTTCATTCCATCATTGGATCCAGTTTTGTTTTCATCTTCAATGATTTACCTTATTCAGTAGGTAATTCTACTTCTTCATTCGAGCAACAAAAGATTTTCTTCATCGGCACAACTAATGAGTTCTTTCTTTTGCTGCCTTCGCCAATATTAGTTGAGGTTGGTGCTGTGAGAGAATGAAGAATGTTTCAATTCAACACATGACATAATATACAGTATTCCAGATATTCGCGCAAATAATTATTTAGCTTAGGTTTTGAGCAGTTCATAAGTAAGCCAATTTTTAATATTTAGTATTGGCCAAGACTCCTTTGGAAAAGAAACTTTTTTGCAAGTCCAATCTTGTGGTAAACATGTAAAAATTTGTTAACTTTAATGATAGCATAACCATTAGATGTTGTTAGTTTGAATTTTATTTATAACAAGAATTTGTACCTAAATTAAAGTTATATCATAAATCTCCTCTACAGTAAAGGATAATATTTTTCTCCTTGTTCACCCATATCTTCCCAGTTGCTGAGCCAAAGGCTGGTTGAAGATCAACATCAAACAATCCAAAACATGCAAAATAAAAAACTTTGAAGGACAAAAATTGTCATTCATTCAATCAGACGAATAAAAAAAAATAAGACGGAGTAATGGACTTTATCGAAGATGAAAAAGGAAAAAATAACAATCGAGAACTAATTTAAACATGGAATAATGAACAATAGAAAATTAGATTTTATAGCCAAATCCCCAAAACGAAAAAGGATTTTAATAGCTTCCGATATTACGGTAGGAGGAAATCAAAGTTGGATTCACCATTTCAAAACCTTGCAATTATCCTATTGTCTTCTCTGGTTTGTCTGATTTTGAGAATACCTAGGACGCAAAACTCATTTTTTTTAAATGCATAATTTAAATAAAATATAACCATGTTATCAATTCCCAGCAGGAGAAAAGCCAAATACGAATCAAATACAATAATACAAAAAGACCCGGATGGAGAAAGAAGATAGATTTTACCTTTTTGGAGAGTAGACAAACTGGAAACAAAATCGTGAAATATTGAAGCAGAATAAAAAATAAAACCACATGAGCAAAGAAAACATTACACAAAGGACAGCTAAGAAAAACTAACACTGAAATAAAAAATATGTGGAAAATTTGAGAGAGATAAGAACAGAAAAATGATGGAGATGGCATACGAGCTTCAGTGAGTAGACAACCACAATTGATTCATTATCGACAATAGTAGAGAACTAGACTTTAAAAAAAAATTGTGCTTTTAGCCTCCATTGTTGCCTAGTGGAGTGAGCTTGGAGGAGACATGGGAGAAAGAATGGGTAAAGAATGGAACGGAGAAAATCAGAGTGGAACTATCTCGAAGAAAGTTGTGGGTTAGGCATGGTGAAGCCAGTTGTCTCACACATAACAAAATGCCCATAGATAATAGTAGTAATAATGTTACTAAAGTGTCCTTCGTCGTCCAACCAAGCTTGTTAAAAAAACAAAATTAAAATTACTTATGGTATCAATTATTATATATTGACGGTTGTATGGGTCCAAACTAGATGAGAAAAATTCGGC